>OZ007569.1:47575100-47712600 GCA_963931925.1 Onchidella celtica
CAGGAACAAAGTGAGAGCTGTAACAGGGTGACAGGTTGGCAAGGTATAACTAGCGTGGGAAGATAGTTGACGGCGGGGAGACAGAGTTATTGTAGGCCAGAGGGGGAAAGTATGGGATGCAACTGAAGCGCTTTGACACCCGAAAAGGGTAGTGTTTACTTGACCGCCGTACTTGACGATCAGATCACCTGGCAATTGCTTGGGGGGTAGAAATGCTTCAATCGTATTTGACGTGGAGTCGACGGGGGTGGCTACTAGGATAACTAATGTACACTCGGTGAGCGTCTTGGGACGCTACCTGACCGGGTATAAATCCCCGAACGCTCCTTCCAACTTCAGACCGCTGAGAGCACTCACCAGCTTCGTGCCGAAGAGGAGACCACAACTGCAACTGTAACTTTGGACTAGTCTTGTGAGTGGGGAAGGTCAGGGAACCCGCAAACATCCTTTGTCAGAGCGTGGTATCTTTGGTATCTTGTCGGCATTTGAGCTGTTGCTGAGTGGTAAGTTAATATTGTACGATGTATGTGTATTTTACTTAATGTTCATGATTGTAGAACCTAAATCTAGTGGGTTTACTTTGGTATAACTACTGCCTCTGAGAGAGTCACGGAAACGCCGTTACATATGTGTTACGAAACCTTATAGGATGGGGTCTGTTAGAGAGAGCGTTATTCTTCGTGGGGAACGTGTAAATATCATTAAAACTGTATTGATCGTTTATTCTATTGCCTATATGGGAGTCTATGGAGTATGGGAGCTGCAGCCTGACTTATAACAGTGTCAGCGGTTGAAAGTATTAATGATGAATATCCGTCATGGAGTAAGTATGGAAGTCATGCCTTCCAGCAGTAGATTAGGAAGTTGCGATTGTTTTTCGACAGAGGAGGAAGAACAACACCTTCTTGGCTTCTCAACTTCTTGTACTTTGATTAACGACATCGTGGCGTCTTGGCTTCCCGACCTATTGGTACCTGCCGATATCTGTTGATCTAACTGCGCAGTCAAGCCAGAGTAGAGAGGAAGAACCAGTGCCCAGATAGCGCCATACACCCCTAAAGGAGAGGTTTCCTTATGCTGAATGCACCCATGTGTTTTATAAAATGTGCTAGGAATTGAATATTACGAAGCCTTTTAAATTATCATGTACTGATTTGCATCAACTTCATTCCATCGAAATTTACATGAAATTGTATGACCTATGTTCCTATTATTATTGAATGAATTAATAATTATTGTATATATATAAGCAATACAGATATCGTTCGTTATAACTTATAGAAGAGAGATAGTCGATTATTTAGTGTGTTTGTGCCGTGCCCATCACGGCTGGTGTCAGAAGAAAGTTAGTGAGAGAAAGTGGAAACATCACAAGAGCAAGTAGGCAGATAGAGGCCAAGAGAGAGAAAACTGCTCCTGAAAGAAACAAATTATGATGTACATTTTACAGTTTCGTTTCTGATCCTTCAGTTTAAAGAACTTCGAGAAAACGATAACCTGTTGCACAGCATTGCTACTAGCCTTCAGCTGAAAGCTGGCATCTTTAATGTGTCGAGGCACTATAGAATCAGCGCCCAGTGGAGAAACCTACATGATCAAAAGACCCTAATTATTACTTTGTCAGTTCCAGTCCTCTAATTGCATGAATTTAATAATGCATAACAATGGGCTATCGCCTATATCATTGATTATTTAAGTAACAAACCAACAAATTAATCACCCCCCCCCCCCACACCCTCCCCACCCCAACCCCAAAAAAGAAAATGAATCAGTTTAACTAACTATATACTTAACTGCCGGATAACTAATTTACAGGCTAGATATTAGAGTGATCAGGTCAACATCTCTTACCTTAGTTTATGTTCACTAATAATTATTAGCAAAACATGTAATTACCCACAGCTTAGCAACTATTGTCCAGTTACGGTGAAAAGCTCACCAACAATTAACTGATGTATATGTAATTATAACAGGCAGTGGACTGCCGATATGCAAAGAAATAAGCTAACCAGTCACGGAAACACAGAATAAGCATGTGCATATTAACATAATGAATTCTAAATCAGTTCTTACATTTACAGGGCTTGTTAGAAGCCAGCTCCCTGATGCGTCGGTAAACATCGTCACCGGGGACCAGGAAGGTGTTGCCATTGACGTGACCAGCCAGCTCTTCAAGCTCAGCAACTACTGGATTCCCCAACCCCACAGTCACGATATGGACACCCGAAGCGCGCAGTCTTGTAGCGTATACAGTAGCTGTCAGTGAACAGTTTGTGAGCATTATTTTAGGGCATTAAGTTCAGAAAATTGAGTCTCGTCAGTCATGCAATGGCCTACATCTATCTACATGTACATAATTTACAAATTCTCCAACTTTGAACTCAAAGGGCTTTTTTATTAGGCCACCTACACCAATTTTGCACGCAGGTTACAAACACCGGGAAGGGGGCACCCAAGTTGGATTTTTTTTTTAATGGGTTTGTTTTTGAATTTATAGAAAATGCATTGTTTCATCTTGCTGTCAACAGTCCCAATTTTTATTCTCGATCTTAACGCCATTCTGTGACAGTATCGTACATCATAAAAAGTAATCATATCAAGCCTTGAATTTGGTGCATAGTGTCCTGGCGCCCATGAATTCTGAAGCAAGACTGTAGATTATTAGAGAGAGAGAGAGAGAGAGAGAGAGAGAGAGAGAGAGAGAGAGAGAGGGAGAGAGAGAGAGAGAGAGAGAGAGAGAGGGAGAGAGAGAGAGAGAGCACAGGTTTATTCCGGGCAACGCCCGGTACGCCATTTAGTAAATATATTATATCTAATTCACAAATTCTTACTAAGTTACACACAGTAACCAAATTTTGCACGTAGGTCGCAAATACCGTGGTGGGTGCACTACAGTTTGGCCTTATTTATTCGTTTGTATTTCAATTTTTTTTTTAAAATTTGCTTTGTGACGCTGACTGCTCGCCTCCGATCCCCTTTTTTCACGAGTATATGACTCGTAATGTGGACACTTCCCGTCTTATATAGGTCACTGTTGTCGGCTGATTTTAACCATTCGACGTACGTCCCGGCTAAAATTATAACACAGGAATTTCCTGCTGCTTGCGTAGGTTTTTTTTTTCGGTTTGCCGAGACAGATGTAGAGAGGGCAGAAACTGACGGGCGGGGCAGTGGATCCGGGTGGCTTGTAAGCTTGTCAATAATCTTTCAATTATTAAAATTTGATCAACACCGTGACTATCAAATTTAATGCGTCTTTATTCTACCCTAAGTAACTTACAACAATGGTCATCAACATGGAACATAGTCACATGAAACTGAATGACAAGAAGTCAACTTATACAATCTTTAGTCTCTCCACAAGATCGCAGCCACCCAATCTCAAAATCAACAACGAGCTTCTCATCAAAGATGACTCACCCTCATACCTCGGAGTTACATTTGACCAACGACTGTCATGGAAGCTCGTCTGGAAAAGACCCAAACTGAAGCAATGCAGCGGATTGCTCTCTTTAAAAAGTTAGCAGGTACAGGCTGGGGTGCAACACATTAATCATACTCAAGAAAACCTACACTGGATACATACGCTGTGCTCCTGAGATCCTCTGCTGTCCCATATAGCTTAGTGTGTAGTGCCACACCTCGGGACCAGCTGTCTTCCCTCTGTTGTCTGTATAGGGGGCATTGTGGGAGGACATGTTCTGCATTCTCTGGGGAATTTCCACGTGGGCACACTAAGCTATATGGGACAGCAGAGGATCTCAGGAGCATAGCGTCCTTCATAAAGGCTACCGGCCTCCTGATATAAACAGTCTCTCACGAAGAACGCAGAAGAAGAAAAAGGAATCGAAATTTATTTCTTCAGTGATCCAAGTTTTAAAGTTTTAACACTGCTCGAGCGCAGGCTTATTATTGAGCACTGGCTCACCACAGCAGCCACTGTCTTTTTTAGTCCCGAGTCTGTCTCTGCTTGAATAGCATTGAAGACATTTCTGAAATAGTTTATCTTTGTTCTACACACTGGTGAGTTTGATCAAATTTGAACGTAACAGGACAGAGATACATTCATAAGAATTTGCCTTTTCTATTCGTATTCCTTACAACTCTAAATCTGATTTCAAACGAAAGAAAATCTCTGAAAGTATTGATATACAGCATTATACCAGTAAAAAGATATACTAAATATGGGTACAATATAGTGCCAAAAATATAACTTGGAAATTGTCAAAGTTCATCAATCTGCATAAATCTGGCTTTGCATACCATCATTTCTGGAGTTAGACATGCCATCTGTCAGTAATACCAAGATCTTGACGGCATCCGGACGCCCTCCCTTCACAGTGTCGAAGACTCTCTCGTTGTATGTCCAGTTCAGTGCTACGGCTGTATCTGTTGATCCACCCACGTAACCAGCGGACAGCAAAGCCTATGGCATAGAAATGTATTTTATTTATTTAGTTATCTTATGTTAAATTATTTCTTTGGGTCACCGAGGTTTGGCTGAGTTGGCTAAAAGTAAAAGAAATAAATAGAGAGAAAAGAGAGAGAGAGAGAGAGAGAGGGGGGGGGGGGAGAACGGCACTATAGCTATGATGCAAACAAATAAAAGTAGTGCCTGTTATGGCCGCAAGGAAATTGATATAATACCTATCAACCAAAAAAAAAAGAGGGAGAAGAATTAGATACAGCAGTCTCCGCCTAAGAACCCGGTCGACGGGAGACAGAAAAAGCGGGTTCTTAGGCGGACCGGGCATTTAGGCGGATACCAAAGGATACCACCCATGTTTGACTACCTGTGTCCATGGCTTATACCCCTTGATTGCTCGGACCTGGGTCGTGACCTCATAATGAAAATTAAACGTTGAACATTTAAAATATTTTTATTTTTTTTGCGGATGGTCAAAGTTATGACTTATGGCTAGCAGAATGCTCTTTTCTTACAGTGATGATTGGGTAACGAATGGAATGATTCAGACTGAACAATGAAGTTGTGAATCACAGATGCCGATTTTAGACAACACATGGCCCAGTGATGATACACTGTGTAATAACCACAATCAGCCCTAAGTACACGTGCCGTGCAAACCAAGCACATGGTCAATTATGTATAAAATTCTGCCCCTCGAGTCAGACAACAATAGATGTTAGGTAATTGTCACAAATCCCAGACTGGGAGATGTAATAGTTTATGACAGGACGACAATCACGAACAAACAAGTTTAACACTTAACAAAACAGCCCATCAGACTCACACATTTATTAAACATAATTATACATATAATAGCGCAATTACATACATTATATTATTGAAATGACTGCCGTACCACGGCCTTATTCTCACACACACGCTCCCTCGGATCCACAATCCGGTAGTTACTCCTAAAGGCACTTCGGCCTCAGCCTCTCCCCTCAGGGTCTTAATAGCACATTAATAATTTACTGGCACCGCAGTCTCTCAATATCCCCTCCCTATTGTCATACACCTTAGCACTCCCCTAGCACCTCAGCAGGGCAATAACACATTATTATTTCCATAGCCATCAACATGGCAACAACATAGTATCAGTTCACTAGCCTATCAACATGGCAACAATATAGTATCTCATTCACTCTCATATCTACGTCCCTGTCCGTGGCCTGACTGCCACGACTTTATGTGCCTCTACTGTCCGGCCCCGCCAGTCGCACTTCTGGCCTATGTATGGCCTCCGGCCCTATGCTGGCCTATCACTTGTGCTCATCGAGGTGGCTCTTCGGCCCGTCCCCGACACCTACAAGAATAACATTACATTGGTATAATACCCTACCATTTCTATTCACTCCACCTCTCCTTACAATCCATGAAGCGTACACACACTAGTTCACCTTTCACTCACCACACATCTTACGGTAACACACTTCCATCGGAGTACACACTACTCACTCGCGCTACAAATCCATGAACTCACTTTCATCTATCGCTCATGGCGCACATTGCTATATCCAATATCAAGGACTTCCACATTCCTCACATATACTTATTTACATCATGGTAATAGACGACTATATTATAATACATCAATCATAATAATCAGTCAACGTTCTACATACCAGTCATTACTGGAAAGACTCTTCCTTTAGTCTTCTCGACTGCTTCCTTTCCGCCCGATGGGCTCTTATTCACAGGTCCGCTCCGTCGGACCTTCTAACTTGCAGTGATAGTTATACAGCGCTTTCGCCTCCTTCAGACCCCCCCACTACTCACAACAGCACGCTTAACTTGCTTGCCTACCGTGAGCCCTTCTTACTCTACACCCGATCTGTAGCAATCCCCTTAATTGCACTCACTCCACTCGTGACAGTAATGACTATGCTAATTTAGTCTAGGAGTGGCCTACTTGTACACGAAAGACGTAACTGGGCTCCATCCTTTGTATGGTTCACCTCCCCCTACCTTCCCTCCACCTGTTCTCTTTCACTGTACTGTGTGGCTTTGTTCTATCCCGTCTACTTGAAAGAGAATTTTGCGTTTAATATGGACATTTTACGTAAAAGTGTGCTCGTCTCTCGGTCAAATGCCGGGTTCTTGGGCGGATTTTTCGTTTTAGAGCGGGTTCTCAAGCATGTAAATTACAGTGAAAAAATTCGGTTTTGTGGCAACATCGGGTTCTAAGGCGGATCGGGTTCTAAGGCGGCGAGTTCTTAGACGGAGACTACTGTATATAATTTTTATGTCTTTAGTAACCTATTTACCGTCATTCCATGTACCGAGGGTGGAAAATTGCGGTTGGTGGATAGATCAATCAATTATTAATTCAACTAATCAATAAACCAATAAATCTTCAACCCAATCTTTCAGATAATCTTTCAGTCACACCCCCTTTGTTCACAAACACCTCAAACCATTCAGCTCGTCTCTATTAAGTAAGATAATCATGATGATTTTATTCGTTTAATGCCGATATTTCTCGGTTATCTCCCATAAGACAAATACTGCTTGATGCCAAGACCAGAGTACAATGAACAACGTCGGATCGGACTAAGATTTCTCAAAATAATAAAACTAAGTCTTGTCTACGAAGTAGGATAGAGCCACTCTGCGCCATGTATAAATAATTTAAAATATTTAAGAATGAAAGCAGTGGCATGAACAATGAACCATCGCAGCTGTCAGCGTTGCAGTCTAAAGAGTCTGCGATGTCCTTAAATAACTTATTAATTTTTATAAATGGCTCTGAGCGGCTCGTGAGTAACTTGCTCAACTCAAAGAATATATTATTTATTCAAATAATGAAGCTCACAAGGAACATTTTGTGGTAAATATCCAATCTCTCAATCATGAGATGAAGTGTATTTTCTGTACCTCGTGCTTCATTACAGCTTTATTGAAAGGTATAGTTTCACTTGTAGAGTGGAAAACTTGAAGATTTTGGTCATTGTCTTCAAACTAGCTAGAGATGAATCACTTGAGATCTTAAGCTCTTCTCCAAATCTAATTCACTGCACGAAGGCAAAATACTAATAGTCTATCAGTCAATTAATTAATTCTGTGAACTAAGGGGAAAGGGGGGGGGATGGGGGTTCATACTAAAAGCCCGGATCACCACGGCCAGTTGCTGCCAGCAATAGGTACAGTCAAGGAATGGTGGCAGAAGCTGGCTCTGTCTGACCATTTTTGATATAATCGGATTTTCCAGGATTTAGTCAGAAAATATAGGAAAGTTTGGTGTGCACTTCTTGTCTACCAGTAGTTGGCTGTACCGTTCCGGCTTAGTATGATACCCTCCTAACGAGGCTAAATCTTGTAATTTCATTCTGACCTGAGATATTTCCTGCTGAGTGTTGAAGTCATTCAGGTCAAAAAGCTTCAAAACGTTCTTGCCAAATGTGGCCGCACCAAAGTGATAGGTCAGGTCAGACTGCGTCACAAAAGTGGACGCAAATCCAAGTGCTTTCTGAAAGTTATTGGACAAAGCAATGACACTACTTGAGGAATCCACCAGAAAGAAGACATCGGCCAACGGACTGCACTCGAAAAGATCGACTGGAAGAGAAAGAATGAGGTAACAGAAAATGTTCACTTAGTTAACAAAACTTAGTTGGGCCAGTTGACCAAAATAACCACTACCATAAATAATTTCAGTTTAAACGTTAGCGGACGTCATAGGGCTACTGAGAACAGGCAAAAGTGGAAGTATCAATACTTTTAATACTTCTACAGTATTATTCGGCACACGGGATACCGATACAAATGACCCCGCCGAATTCGGTCCGTCAAGGATGTCACAATGCCCACTGCATCCCTTCATAATAGAGCGAAAAATAACTAGTGCTCACCATGACACAAAAACCTATATTATGCATGCAGTTTGCAGACATATACACAGAGAACGAAAAGTATCAACGGAAGTTAAAGTGGCGCCATTATTATGATAATTCTAGGAGTTTACAGTACATCTGGAATCCAACAGGTCCATTAACTGAGTACAGATTAATAACAATAACCAACATCTAAATCAGAATGTTACATGGAGTTTAAATGAGTCACCTCATGTTGAAATAATAAATGCCGCGTTTGATTCCCTACTCACCAACTTTACACGTCAAACTGGAATACTCGACCACAATTTGGGCCAAGTGATCAAAATCTTCAACGTGAAAAATGTCATCTGGAAAGGAGGCAATGGTCCGTAGCTCATTTTCATCAGCAATGCCGATACCTAAGGCAAGTACATGCACTCCGGAATTCTTCAAGTTTTGCGCCTCCAGGGCTGTGGAGTTTTTGTTTCCAGAACCTCCATCGGTCATCACAATGGCGAGCTTAGGCACCCCTAGACGAGATCCCCCCCCTGGTGTATAGGCTGATTGTCTGGCCAATGCCAGAGCATTGCCAGTGTCCGTGCCGTGGCCACTGGTATAACTGATTGATGTAATAGCCTAGAAAAAAAACTTGTATGCATTGTTATACATAATTGTTGTACATTGTTATAATTATTATATAATTATACAGGATTGTATACTTTATCATAGTCAATAGCGAACGGTATGTTTGAGTGTGTGCGTGTGTGTGTGTGTGTGTGTGTGTGTGTTGCCTTTTTCCTTTTCTTTTAGGGGAGAGGGGAGAGGGGTTGCCTTGAAGCCAGGACGTCAAAACAACATGAGAATGTATGTAAGATAAATGCACGAAAGTTCCAAACATCATGAATCATCACAGGGAAGAACCCATTAGGTAGGATTAATTTAAGTAAGATATGAAGGAGCGAAATATTGTTTCGGTTGATATGAAAGATAACATTTCGATTACTTTATAAACCTTGTAACTGAGAAAGGCTGCACTGTATCAGTTTTGTTTTTGGTTTTTGGCGTTTTATTTCTAAGGTAGGGGTTGTTTTCAAATTACACGTTTTAAAACCTTAGTTCCTTTCCCTTCGATTCTATCTCCGTGACAGTACTTCCTCATTGGGTGTTAGAGAGGAGATCTGAAATTTCCCTCCTTTTGCGTTATTTTAGAAGTGTAATAATGGAAACAGCAAGCCAATGCCCATATTTAAAGGTAGTTTTTTATTGGCAGTCTGTGTTTTTTATTTCAGTCGTAGGGCTACAAAAACGAAGGACAACGAATAATAATTGCATGCCATGCGAGTCAGATTTCAGAAGTCCCAATCGGGTAAAGTGCGCATATTCTCACGTACTTTGTTCAAAGATGCATGATCCAAATGGTCCTTAAAACTGAACATAATCTGGGCATTGGAATCAAATCTGATCGCGCTGAAGCGAGCAGGTCCAACAGAGAAACGATCGGTAAAATTTGCCACAAAATCCAGTTGTTTTTGGAAGTTCGTGGCACCGACACTGCCAGAGGCGTCCATGATGAAAAGAATGTCAGCGGGTTCATTGCATAGCTGATCTGGAAGTAAGGCAGATATCGTAAACGAATAAATAAGTAAATGAATAAATAAATAAATAAATAAATAAATAAATAAATAAATAAATAAATAAATAAATAAATATCCATTAATCATGAGCTCTCGGGGCTTGACTCCAAACTCTACAGCAATTATTATAATGCTGAACCATTCAAACTTTGCAAGGTGCCTCTGAAGCTTTTAGTGCGGGTCTTTGGCTGATGAAACGATTACTTAGACTCTTGTCCGAATTATTCTAAAATTCTTTGCTTCATTTTTGCAAAGCACACTTTTGAAAGAAGTCGTGTTCAATGCCCATTAAACGAACTTTCCTATATAATGTTGCATTTTTTTTTTTAGCTACGCCTAATGCCTGTAAATAAATAAACAGATAAAAAAAATAAATGAATTAAACGCTGTTGTCTTGTTTGTTGTTGCTTTTTTTTTCTTAATCATGGGATGTTCCCCCAGTTAAACCATGAGTGTGATAAAATGGCTGCGCCCAAAAACGCATTATTGTTTTGCCAGTGCACATACAGTCGGCCGGTTATTGGGAACGTCGGTAATGGCATGATCTGGTAACAATGGCATGATCTGGTTCAGACATGATTAAATTGCGGTTGCTCATAATTATATAGTAAAAGCGTTTTGAGCCTGGGTTTGAGTTTGGGTTTAACGGCACGTTGGCAGGATAATGGCCACTTCAGGCCTTTCACGGTTTTTATGTAGTAAAATCATAGTACGTTACCGAAATTCGCATTTTTACAATACGCTAAGAAAATATATACAAGGTAGCAAGATGGTTCAAAACGATTTCACTTTTGCTGAAACTTGATGAAGAAAGCTAAATTTAAGGAATGTCGATGGTGATAGAATGAAACATGAAGACAATGGCAAATAAACAGAAAAGAAGGAAAGGAATATTAATAAGAAAAAAATCCAACACTTTATTTGGACCTTTCTTGAGAGAGATCACCAGAACTTAATCATAACTGTAGCACCATGATTGTGATGCATGGTCAAAATAAGAGGAGCAAAATCAGAATCGAGAAAGGCGACGAAATAGAAGGACGAGCATAAGACAAGTACAGTTATGAGAATAAAAATACTAGACTTCAAAGGAATGGAAGTTAGAGACGGTCACTTGGAGAAAATATATGAAGACAATATCATAAAGCTAAAAAATAAGCTGATTGAAATATAAAAAAGAGCAGAGAAAGGTGATAAGAAAGGCTGAAAGATAAAGACGAAAATTGGAACTTTCAGACATGAAAAGTTGACGACAAGGAGTAAAAAGTGAAGAGTACACAATGATGAAAGTACTTATTTACCCTGGGAGAGCGCGGTGCCACACCAGGCTGATAATTCCACAGCCAGAACCGTAAACATGTTAACCATTTTGCTTGACAGGTCTGCAGCTCGAACAGTCAGCATGTGCTAGAAGAAACTTTAACAAGCTTCAATGCTGCCACCAGTGTCGAAATCTTTGTTTCTTGTGCTTGAGTAAATGGAGGTAGGGTGATAAGACGAGTGTAGGGGCGGGTGGCTAAAAAAGTTTAAAGGTGACTTTAAGTTTAGAATATAAGGTACGTAGAGAAAAAATCGAAAAGAAACAATGCAGAGCAACTTTAGGTGTGTTTTGGATCGCTCTGAAAGAATTAATGTTTTAGTTGTCTCGAGTTTCGACTTTCCACATCAGTTAAACTCAAATTTGCTGGTCTTTCCGGCCCCAAGATCCCGTATCCCTTAGCGTTGTACATAAAGAACCGTATTATAGCAGAGCTTTCGATGTCACGTTCCCACTGATACAACCACTCAACGTCTCCGCTTCTAGTGTGGCTTGAATAGCATTGTAGCACCTTAAATGACCAAGAAGCAAAGTTGTTATCATCTCTGGTACATGTTCAAGTATGTTGAAGTTGTACCAATAGGAGAGTTTTGAAATTGTCTCCATCTATACACACTGTTCTGACAATTCAGTAAAAGCCACGTGTAAAGGTGAAATTACAGTTGTCTTTTTTTCATCATTTATCCACTTACAACAAGACTAAATAAATAAATAACACAGTATAGGTTTTAAGAACACAATCAGAGAACAGAATGACATCGAAGTAGTAAACATAAAGCAGAGAAGGAGAAAGAGAGAGAGAGAAACTTAATAATAATCTATGTATTCCAGAAAAGCGTTACTCATAAACAGTACAATAAACAATATTATGGTCATATCCTGGGTAAAAAAAGGTTGGGTTCCATACAAAAAGGTGATGTATTTATTGTTCTTTGGAGCACACTGCTTTTAATTCTTTCCATTTGTATGCGCTCTAGAAGCGTCCTTGTAAAGTTTTAATCGTCTGACTGGAGACGTGGCAGTCAGCATTAGCTTAAGGTCTATTTTCATAAGCTCATTTTCATTATCTTAAGTCTGATGTCACGTTTCTTGGTTTTGAATGACATGGGTAGTGCAGTAATATTAGGATGACAAAGGATCTAGGAGTGCTTTGATAACAGTATTGTTTAACTTTTAGGGTCAAAGCGACATTATTTGTGTTTAGTTTTCTGAATATAAAAATGTGACGTAATATCATATTACTATAAAAAATAATATTTTGTCTTCATAAGTTGTACTTGAACAGTGGACCCACAGGCACCCAGGTTGTTTTCGTGCTGAAATAATGACTCATAGTATTGCCTGGTTCTGCATTCATATCCGTTGCGAAAATCTCCGTGCCATGAAGAATGACGCAGATAAGCTGCATTTTGTTTGACACTGAATGGCACAGTTAAAAAATAAAGGCAGCTCTCAGATTTATTGGTCTTATCACGGCTCCTGAAAAACTGAATCTTGTCAACAAAGCTTACAACAGCCAGATGAAATAATGATATAATGTTTTCTTTTTGTATGTTCTCATGAGACATTAGAACTATTATTCAAACCTTATACAGCATCACCACCTCACACATTGTCCCTCGGTCAATAAATAGTTTTGTTTGTACTATGTCTTATAATATGCAGAAGAGTTATAACAAATGCATACTTTGACACTTGTTTAAAATTTCTTTGTGGCACTTGTCAAGCTGTTTCACAGTTCTGATTTGTTCTAACGCCTTTAACATCGAATTTCTCAGTTGTGCAAAAAGTGGAGCTGGAAAAAGCAATACCTAAGGTCGCGATATGACAAAGGAAGGTTTGATTGTCACACCAACAGACTAGCGTTCCAAGAAAGACAAAAATTTAACATGTTGTCTTGTTCGTTGTTGCTTTTTTTTTCTTAATCATGGGGTGTTCCCCCAGTTAAACCATGAGTGTGATAAAGGGGCTGCGTCCAAAGACGCATTATTGTTTTGCCAGTGCACTTACAGTCGGCCGGTTATTGGGAACGTCGGTAAACTGGCCTCTTTTGAGACTGTTTTAACGGGACCGCAGTCTAAGTACAAAGCCAAATAGAGGAAATACTGCTGAGCTATCGCTCACCATTTAAACTATTACGATCCAGTAACAACCGTCTTTAAGTTCAGTTTTAGCGAGATTTCAACAGCCGACCGACGAATAGGATTTGTTGAAAGTTATTAGTGTTTTGCAATAACAATGACAATGGCAGTTATAAGGGGAAGATGAATCTTTATAAAATGGAGAAATCGGAGTTTCGATACAGTTATGTGTGTTAGGATGAATTTCATGAGAGAACGATCTAGATAAGAAGTATATAAAACTTGAAGATTTTAATTTTTTTGCTGTTAACGAGAAGCTGGAAAGACTTTCAACTTTGTAAAGTTTTCATAGAAGTACGGCTACTTTCTGTCAATTTTAGTTTTAGTGACTGGAAATTTTGCTAAGGCTCTGTAAACCATTTTGTCACATAAAACCAGTTCTTCACTATAATTACTGCTTTGGGCAGTTTTGAGATTCATAGAAAAGGTACGCAAAATAAAAAAAAATAAAAAAGGAAGCTGAAATCTACAGTTTTGCAGACCTATGACTTTGTATTGTTAGGCTGTCCTCGGCGGTGGAGGTTAGTTTGTTGTTCTGCAAATATAAACAAAATTGTCCACACAAGTACGTGTGAAGCTGACGCATGTCACCATTGCGAAAGTATTGTCTCTGGAAGACCTTTGGTACAATCAAATGTCAGTTTTTGTTATTGTTGTTGTTGTTGTTGTTGTTTTGCATTGTTTCGATAAGTTATTTCAGATTAACTATTAAACACGTTATTTAAAACGTTGTATTTTCTCCAAAAGCCATCTGGTACCTTGAGAGAGAGGAAAAAAAACCAATTTGACTACATGCAGGCCGCTTCTGATTTTGCATACTGTCACGGTTCCATCTCTCTTCCTTTTGTTTTGTTTACGATTATTTCCCTTTCAGGCTGTTGTTGTTTTTTTTTGGTGGGGGGGGGGAGGAGTGGGGAGGGGGTTACTAGATGAGGTACTCGGTAATTCCTAAGATATATAAACCTGTTGCCCCATTCTTCTTTCTCCCTCTCTCTGATCTAGACAGTGTCCCATATAATTATAATTCAGTCTTGCTTCAAACCCCATGCCTGGCAGGGCACTATGCACCAATTGAACACTTGTCAAAGGGAGCATGAAAGAGATTTTTATGTTTTCCATTTTAAAATTTACAACTTTAAAAAAAAAATGCCTGACACTTGAATAAACACAAGCAGTCGATACAAAAGTGATTGGCATAGACTTGCTGACACTAAGAAAAAGAATTTTCTAGTCTTTGAAACAGACATTTAAAAAACACTTTCATTTGTGAAGTTTCATTCCTAAATCCATTTATTTTCTCAGTTCATTTTATTTTTGCTGTTTTATTGTTTAATTTCTCCCTTATGATATGTTATGTATGTGTGGCTATGTATACACTGTATGTTTAACACAAGAGTGTACGCAATAGATTGTTTTTGAGATAAATAGATAGATAGATAGATAGATAGATAGATAGATAGATAGATAGATAGATAGATAGATACATAGATAGATAGATAGATAGATAGATAGATAGATAGATAGACAGATAGATAGATAGACAGATAGATAGATAGATAGATAGATAGATAGATAGATAGATAGATAGATAGATAGATAGATAGATAGATAGATAGATAGATAGATAGATAGATAGATAGATAGATAGATAGATAGATAGATAGATAGATAGATAGATAGATAGATAGATAGATAGATAGACAAAGAGAGAGAGAGGGGGGAGAGAGAGAGGGTGTGTTGCAGATGGAGAGAACAAGACTTTCTGTAAAGCGCCTAGAGCAAATTGTTTGAATTGACCGGTATGTAAATTATCTTCATTATTACTATTATTATCATTATTTAGCCTGTAGCACTGAGTACAAAAAAGCGGTAGTGGCAAAACTGCACCATAATGAATCACTCCCGCAACTATTTTTTCTTTTATATAAGATTTTTTGGTATTTACGCACAGTTGGGTATTCATATACCGTTCTTATATATATACAATGGTGTGAAAGGTAAATTAGACAGTGGGAAAGGGGTAGGGGTGTAGAAAATAACACACAACACAAATGGATGTGATAGGTGGATGGAGTCAGCCAAACAGTCATTCGCACGATAAAAGAAGGAGCTAATGAAAATCTTATACGACAGACAGCACTGTGACATACATAACCTGACGGTATGGACATGATACTTGAACTACGAAAACAATGAAAATATGAAATTTATTATATTCATATTCCAAAGCATTTATTCATCTTGAGAATGTCCGTTCAGGCGTGCTTCTTCCTGTGACCATCGGCCATCAGAACATT
This sequence comes from Onchidella celtica, assembly GCA_963931925.1. Lineage (NCBI taxonomy): Eukaryota > Metazoa > Mollusca > Gastropoda > Systellommatophora > Onchidiidae > Onchidella > Onchidella celtica. The sequence continues at coordinate 47,590,771 of OZ007569.1, forward strand.
TCCTCTGCACTCCGAGAATTTATCAATAATATAATTTATTACTTCATTTTATTCTTATTTCTTAAAATGTTCAATAGTTTGAAATCTCATAGTAACGATGTTTAATTCACAAGAGCGAAAAGACCATGATAACGTGTGTATAAAGCTGCCCGATGAGATACTCCCAGTCAATCAACCAACGAGGGCAATGTAGTAGTTGGCGTTGACATTGCAATCCACGCCATGTGTGTCACCACATTTTCCGCTGTTAATATCGAATGCCAGGCCCAGAGGACAGTCAAGGTGCTCACTAATATAGTTCGAACATTCGATGAATCCGTAACAGAAATCGGGGTCGGGGTACAGACCGTTGTCCAACTTGTGGATGTCGCAGTAGTTCGGTGGCGGTGTGGCTGCAAAGTTAAAGGAAAATAATCCAGTAGCATTATGCTAGACTGGTGGGTGGGTGGGTGAGTGGGTGAATGAATGGGTAGAGGGCAAATGAATGCATGAATGGCGGGTTGGACAAGTGTGGGTGTAGAAACAGGTCAGTGGATGAGTTGGTAGATGATGAGTGGATAAGTGAATGGGAGAATGAATGAGTGGGTGAATGGACTGGGTGATGGGTGAGTGAATGAATGATGACTGGTAAGATGGGTGAGTGGATGGGGTCATGAATGAGTGAATGGAGAGACGGATGAGTAGATGAATGAATGGGTGGGTGGGTGAGAGGATAAATCAATGGGTGAATGGGTGGATACTAGAGAAAATATGAAAGGAGAGATCAAAAGGACATTGGAGTACGGACGGGACACGATGGGAAGAATGGAAGTACAAAAATAGGCAGATTGGAACGCTGCTCCATTTGTTTCTAATTAATCATGCCAGAGGCGTATCCAAGATTGCCTTACCAGTTATAGGCCGTGTAACCGGCAGCAGCGGCTGTCTCGGGTTCACGGTCACAGAAGGTCCCAAGTAGTTTGTGTCGCTACAGGGCCTGGCTGAGACCTGGCATGTCTGACTGACTGGATCATAGACCAGGCCTCTGGAACAGCTGCCCACTGTAGTGCGGAAGCCCGAGCACCGGACGTAAGTGGAACAGTCATAAGGGTTTGGGTGCAGGCCGTCCGCCCATTGGTACATGACACACAGATTTGTGTAGTGCAGTGGGTAACTGGGTACGTCAGCAATCATAGCTGGAGAGAGAGATGCGAATTAGACTTAATTTCCCAGAATCGCATTTTACAATATAGTTACTTAATAATGGATGCTATGCCACAGAAATGCGACGTCAAAAGCAGTGGACAAAAATATATATATTATAATTTAATCTTGTTCTATGGCATAAAACAGTACTAGAGAACCTTAATTTATGCATCATCTTAAGGTACAGCCACAAAAAACTGGCAAAGGACATTGTGTCATTAATTTATATAATTTTAAAAAAACTGAATCTTCAGTTTTTCAAGTTATTAGTCGCCTTTTGTTTTTTTTTTAGATACATGAAGACATTTTTGACATTGCCTTATGTAAACAACAAGGACAAGATAACATACGTGAATCAGACTGACTGGAAGATCCTGAAATACATTAATAAGAGAAAATAAAAAAAAGCAGTGTTTACAATTATTTTGCAAAGAGCGGAATACTATTATAGTGAATAAAAATTTGTCACCGTTTCAATGAACTTGATTTTATTAACCTGAACAGATCACACTAGAGATCGACAGAGTTCATCATATTATATGTTTATAAGTTCTTTGAAGTTGGACAGTTTACCTTCCTTGAGATGCTGTATGGGGGTGAAACAGACCAAACCTGGTTCAGGTGCCAGACTGGTGGCTCGGAGCACAATAGGTACTGTCGCGGCACCCCGCTGGGTCCCGGTGTGAAGTAAAATTTATGTGGGGGGAGCCATCGGTCTAGCGCCTATACCGGCCTGTTTCACCCTTTAGGCCGGGTCATTTGGTCTGTTTTCATCTCGTTCTTATTTTAACATTGTACTATAGAGTTAAAAAAGGATCATTCTCGCCCACAGATGAGTCTGAAACAAGTTTTTCTCACCAGTTCGGGTGCGTCGAATTGCGAAACTCGCCAAGACTCAGCTAGCGGAGTGAGAGACCTCCTGCTCTGAGTCAAAACGAACGGAAACCGGACTTGACTCAGTGCGACACCGGTCTTAGAAGTATGACATACTTCCTTTAGTTTTTGTTTGCGAGATCTGTGTCATGGGTGACCGGCATATACGTATGGTGACAAACTAGTCGGTTACACATTACACTCTTAAACAGCATTAACCTTTTTATTTTTTAAGTCAGAATTTTAAAAAGATCTTCCCTTCTGTTTTATTGTACTCTTCTACAATCTGAGCACATTTGTTTTTCTAATAAACTGTTATTGAATTTATTTTTTTTCAGGGGGATGGGTGCCCTGATAACAAAATACTCCATCTATGCTTTGAGGTGCAATATATGTATATCAAACTATGCACATGATACTAGCACTTAGAGCACGACTGAATATCAAAGAATAGTGTATTCAGATGATATGTGTCAAATCTCACGCTGGTATCGAGAAATAAAAATATTACTTTTTGAAAAGACCGGACAATGCCGTGTGACCTCAATCATGCCAGCTACCAGCCAGATTAAACTCAGCGTCCTATCAGTAATAGTGCAATACAATTAGTGGTAAAAGCCCAACGGAAGCGAGATAGTTGAAAGGTAATGATCCTTCATTTTGTGCGATCCAAATCATTGGTTTTCACAACATATTAGTGTACCGTCATATGTTAATATAAGTGATTATTGCTACTCGGTAGACTATGGTAATCATGTATATTTAGGACTGGCTCTGGACATTCGGACCATCAAAAATGTAGGAAAGATGTTTATGATAAAGGATGGAGATGATTTAACATAGCATTGCAAAGACCATGTCAGTATAAAATGATGCTTCCGCTGTGTGAATGGGTCTTTTCAATGTGTGTATTGTTATATAATACGTATTGACACTGGTGTCATACATTCACTTCCGAGAGTTTTACAAGAGCTATTATTGAACTGTTCCTTCCGAGACAAAGAAAAGTCTTTTTTTTTTTCCCCCTTTTATTTTATAATTTGTGAGCACTAATGCTAGAAATATTTAGTATAATCATGATTAGATGGGAATAGAATGATTTCTTACCTGGTACTTTGATATCTGTAATTGAAGTGAGAATAAAATAAACGTGTTATTCATTTTTTTAAAAATCATTTAAAACATAATACAAGAAATCTGCTAAGAAAACATAATACAAAATTTAAAGAGACCTTTTTTTTCATTACATAATTATGTAGTTTTAAAAATCAGATGAACACTAATGAAGTGGAATGAGAATACGATATTATGTGTAGTTATTATCAGACTTGAGCTGTCTGAAATAAAAGTTTAAAAAAATATAAAATTACACCCCCCCCCCACCCCTTCTCAAATAAAGAGATCCGGGCGGTGGTTTTATCAGCCGCTCCTTTGTGTATCAATTCAATGAAGTAACGTTTAGCTACGTTCATTCTATCTAGACCCTTGTTTCCTCAAATCGATTCAGCTGTCAGATGTGACCCAAGAAAACCATCAGTTTTAGTGTCTTTCACTTATGAATGTCAGTAATTAGATTGTTCCTTGACTGCTCTGATAGTTTGTTTTAGTGTAGAGTGGCATCACCTCATGTATTGTCCGCATTGGCTGGATTTGTCGCAATCCATATTTTGTTTTTTGTCTTTTTTAATTTCAAGACCCTTTTTGTCACACTGGCTTAGCACTGATTTAGAATCTGACGACGATTCAGGGCCACATTGTTTTTTTTATTTGCTGTTGTTATTATTATTATCTTGATTTTGCATTCTTTGATTAATAATGTACACATTATTATTTATAACTGAATTTGAATTTGTGGAAGGTCTTCCGCCCGTCCGCGCCAGTCAAGAAAACACACTAAAGAGGGGACTTTTGAGCGGGTTTAGAAAAAGGTTGGGTTTATGTGTATGGGACAAAGAAAGAAAGAAAGAAAGAAATAGAATTGGTTTGAATGGGTGGTATTTGTTGTATGTATATATCTTTGTTCTTTTTATCTCGCTTCCAAGTCATCTCGATTTCTCTGTGTTAGAAACTTTCATCCGAAAGAGAACACATACATGGTAATCATACCCTTTCGCTCCTAAATCACACGTCTTAACCATTTCGCCACGCAGGTATGTTAACAGATTGCCGGTAAAAAATTTAGTTATACTCACAGTCAGTACCCTTGACCTAAATTACGGAAAGTTACCGACCTTGTTAATTTGCATAGTTTAAAAAAATTATGAACCGGCTTAGTAGCGAAACAATCCGATTTCAGCTGCTCGGAGATTGCATGATCTGGGCTAATGAGGGCCCACTTGAGTGTACGTCGATCGCCAATGGCTACCCCAGCCCCTTTTCGCCCGATTAGTCAATCTGACTACCGCCCATTGATACAAACTGACTAGATCCTCGCGCCCCCAGGTCCATCTGACCATTCCATGTGTTGTGAGTTTAAATTCCTCAACACCATATCAAGTTTTGTTTCAGCAAACCTTCGCCAGTCGCGCTTTTGGTAAATTCTGTGATCGTGACCTCTCCCCAGCAAGTTTCAAAATGGCAGCTGTTTTCGGATTTTGTCTTACTTCAGACTTTCTTCTGGGATTTGTACTGTTGTTCTTGGCCAGTGTGTTACAAATGTTATTGTGAATATGAAATGATAATTGGTCATAAGATCTGGAACAATGTGTAACCGTGAGCTTTACTTAAAAGCGGTAAAAATTATGGCGCGGACGGGCGGAAGACCTCCCGAATTTGTTATTTATGTCCAAAGGCGCTGCCGAAATGTGATAGTATTCATGTAATTTAAATAACTGTCCAGTTCCTGCACGAGAAAAGTCCATGTAGATACTCAGAACAGAGAAGAAATAATCAGAAATCTTTAAAATTTAATATGTTTGGATTATTATAAAGTTAGGACGTCCAGCCAAAATTAAGACTGTCTGAATTTTCAGGGCGAACGCGAAGACTAGCTCAGGAACACAATGAGGGTAACAACATCACGTGTTCATATGAATCGTGAGATGAGAGACGCCTACTGTGTACCAAAAGGGACTTTGGTAAATCTGGCATGTATGTATTGTCTTCAATACAAATAACATTACTTACCCTGACAAACTTTCTGCGTGAGATCTTGGATAATGTTGTTTAGTGCATAAAATGAAGCAACCTGAAACTGGCTATTGATGTCAGTAGCGATGCCTTGGAGTTCACCTGGGTTGATGCTATCGCCAATTCCTATAGAGAACACGCGGACTCTAGCATCCTTTAGTCTCTGGGCAGCTGTCACAGCTGTGAACACAATCATTTAATCAGTCTTTGAGACGATCTTTGTCTTCTCATTCTGTCTTTCAGCGCTTTTTATTATCAATTTTCTTACAGCTTGATGTTTCTTGAGGAAACGATCTCCACTGAGACATCATTATGCAGTAAAGCTATGGCGCATATGCCTGGCTTCTTTGGAGTATCTGAGCTGAAACACAGCATGGGAAAAACCGTGCTTCTCACTCATTTATCTAATTTTTCCTCCGTAAAGCCTGACGGTCAAATCTGGGGGTGGACCTTCATTGTCAATCCTTTACTATTTATGTCCCACCAAATAAGTGAAGGTCATTTGTAGCATTATGACGCTCTGTACCCAACAAATCATGCTCTATTGACTAAACAAAATGCTCCTGTCGCACAGTGCTGCAGTGTTCACACCTTGCTGCTCGGCCCCTCCTATTTCTTCTTTTTCTATTTTAAATAGCCGAGGTCGTAGGAATGAGCTAGGGTGGAGTGATCAGGGAGAAGGACGGGATGAGATTGGGGAGCTAAGTAGTCAGTTGGTTCAAAGGCTGCAAGATAATGGCTAGTTTGATACTGACACTTGGGAAGGACTTTCAAACCCGCCCTGTTTTAATATTGGCAGACAGCACCTTCTAATGTACTCAGCAGTTTAACGCCGAGCCGCAAGTTTAGTTTAAACATATCCCTAGAAAGCATTAATTCTCGGAGCCCCTCTCCTGCGACTCCTAAAGTCACGTCTTTGTGGGGCTCTGCTTCCTTCCGCAGTTTGGAATATCTCATTACCGTAAAAATGCCTGGCCATGAGACGCACTTGGACATTTGTGCATACATATATTATGTCATAAACAAAAAGGTTTCAGTAAATGCGATTCATTGTCAATCGTGCAGTAAGCAAGATGATTGTTGTCACTCTGAAAATCTACTCAAATTTTTCATCGGTTGGCACCAACCAATATCCTAGACTGTTCCCCGTTCACGAGTTCCCGGATCTTACTGGCATTCTTGGAATTGGAGCGTCCGTCAGTCATGACAATCAGAACTTTGGATGCGTTGACTCGACCACCGTGCGCAGAGCCGAACAGATCCTGGTCCGTAACCAAATTTAAAGCCTTTGCTGTGTCCGTACCGCTAGCCATATGAGTAGCGCCCAGAATTGCCTATAGAATAAATTCAAAAGTATACTCTGTGCAAATCATCCTCACTTTTTTTTTTTTTAATTTGACTTTTTACCAACTGGACTGAATCCTAATGTGTATGCTTCATTGAACTTTATTTTATTCATAATAAGTCTGTGTTACCACTGATACGATTATCCGTTATCTTTCGATGCCAATTTTTAAATTATCAAATTTTTAAATTTACACCCACCAACGTTTGCAACATACTATGCTTTTAAATTTTATTTGTAAAAAAAAAAACATGTGTATGCACTGCCATTTTATGTACATTACCTTTAATAAATTTGAAAAAAAAAAGGGCTGAAAACACACACACACACATACACACAAATGAACAAACAAATTGGACCACTAAGCCGTAATTTTTTTCCTGGGATGGAAAACGCCACTCTTCATATTGCTGTTTATCTATAAAACGTTGTATTCTGCGAATTGGTGCTAATAAAGTATAATAATTATTATTATTAAGAATGAGGGTTTGGTGCTCGATATTAAACACCAGTTTTTTGACAAACAGGCTATCAAAAACTAAAAACACATCAGAAAGGATAAGCAACAGAAGTTTTTGTATGCATAAAATTAACAACTCCTTATAATTATTTTTCTTAAATAGGTAAAGTTGAAATGAAAATCCATCCATTAATTCTTTTAAGTAATACCAATATTTCAAGCTGCTAATAATTCTGAGCAGGCTGAAAAATCCTTGACAAGAATTCAGTTTGAGGCCAAAGACTATAATTTTGATCTCTGCCATGTCAGATGTTCACCCCCTACCTTAGACAGTGCAGCGTGATCTGAATAGGCATCCAGATGGAAGAGAACCTGTGCGTCTGTGCCGAAGATGACTGCCCCGAATTGGGCATCAGATCGCCCCAAAATGAAGTTATTTGTGACATTGTCCACATAATTGAGCTGTTCTCTGAAACTTGGACCATCGATGCTATTCGAGGAGTCCAGGACAAATATGATATCGGCATACTGAACTCCGCGGCAATCCTTGATTAGAGGAGCTAAAAAAAAGAAAGCAGTCAAATGTCGGACGCTACAAAAATCATTCAAAACATTGCATGAATGCACAAGATCAGGAAACTATGAGAGAACATTGATGAAAGACTCTTAATCGAACATCACATTACACCATATCCGTCATCCATGATGTCGGAGACAGTGTTAGACATTAATCAGCACGTTGGTGAGAGATTTGAACAGTTGTCAGGGTAAATGGCCCTAATATGTTTGGCAGAGTTTTTTTTTTTATTCTGGTTTTCATTTTTTACAATTTAAAATAAAAATTGAACTGGTGTGCCAGATTTTATCTTCATCATGGTTATAAACCCATCCAGTTAGTCATTTAATCCATTTCCCAGACAATAGCATATGGTCGTATGATGTTTGAACAATAAATAGCTGGTGTTCATTAACTACTGTTTTTGGGTCAATTAGGAAAAAAAATACACTTCTCAGTATGCTATGGCACTGGAAGTGGCACAACGTTAATCGTTCAATAGCTTTACAAAGTAGCATTCTCTTCATAATTTAATCCAAACATGACTACCTACGTGGTGTACAGGGAAACGTCTGGTGACTGTAAGAGGTTATGATGTCACGAACTCTGTTGAAATCATTTTCCACATTATAAACAGCTTGTGGCGAAGTAGCTATGGCTTCCAGCTCCGCCCGGTTGGCATTTGAAGAGCCGATGGCCACCACAAATACCCCAGCGGCCTTGAGAGTGGCAGCTTGCTGAATTGTAAGAGCAGGATTATCGGATTTTCCATCGGTAAACACAAGAGCTACTTGGGGAACGGTCGGTCTGATCCCTCCAGCTGTCGTAAAACTATTGGACTGAGCAGTTTGTAGTGCTTCAGGAGTATTGGTACCCAATCCCTTGTATGGTGCTCTAAGGATGGACTAAGGAGAGAATGGAACATTTTTTTTCCAGAGACAAGTAACAAACATCACCATCAATTTCCATGAGTTCCCACTACCCTCTGTTAGCTTTCAAGGCTCCTTTCCATGGTCCGTATTTTTCATACGTTTCACGTGCATAGTAGGGGCCGAAACAGCATGTGCAAAAGACACAACCTACCATTTCGTTATGAGTATTTCAAGTGGACACGTTGAAAAAACGCACAATGGATGGAAAAAGTACCCACGACTTGTGCAAGAAAAGAAAAAAAACAACTCTTCGTCAAAATACGGCTTTCATTCTGAATTCTAGTCGCAGTCTGTGCTAACTAATTGTGTACTCACAGAGTGGATCCGCTAACTTCATATGTGTACATAAGAATCTCGAATAAATTTCACTTGTAAATTTCACGCTTGTAAGATTTCTTTTATTTTTTTCAGCTCCAATGCTCACTAAAATTGATTCCATTTTTATTGGTGATTTTCTCAATCCTCCTGTCGGGCTAAGGCATTCTATTGCTGATTGTGGCCTGGGATACTTTTCACTGTATTCGTCTATACGTTCAAAATCATTTCAAGATTTATGTCAAAAGCAGGAAACGGACAAAAACACAAACTCGATTTGCTCCTCAAAAGCACTCGTTGTGCAATACAAGAGTTTGAATATCTGTAGTGTTACACGATTATTAGATGAAACGGTGTGTGAAACACACTGTACTTTAATTTTCTGGTCATCTCCATGTCTGTGTAAGTCAAACCGAAGATCATCATCATTACCTGTTTTAGCATTATTGTTGCGAGCGCTGGAATGCCACCATGAAAACTATGCTGGCACGCGTTTCCGCCGATAGACCTGGTGACTGGGACCGTCGACTTCCGGCCATCTTGTTCGCATATAGGGAACTCCCAAATGCGACAACGGGTTTTTCCCCGTTTGAACTTTTATGCGGTCGAAAACCACGTGGCCCGATGGCCATTTTACGCGATTTATACGCCGGTTCTGATACCGACGTTCCTGTCGATCTCCGACATAGAATAGTTAATGCATGCGACCTGGCTCGACAATTTGCATGCGTACGGACCAGGTCATTTATAGGATATCGCGATCGGGGTAGTCGATTAAGAACCCTGTCAGTCGGAGATCGGGCATTGGTGCTGCTACCAGAAAGGAATAACAAGCTACTCCTCACTTGGAAAGGCCCCTTTCTAGTTAAAAAGCGACTCTCGAGAGTTAATTATCTCATTACCATACGTGGTAACGATAAGGTGTACCATATTAATATGTTGAAAAAGTATCTTACCGATGATCAAACTCATCACGATCATTCATGCCATGTTGTGGCCCAAGCAAACGCAGCGATGGTCACTATCGATGACAACGACCGGGAGCCATTATCTATGACTAGATCGCTCCTATCCTTGCAAGCCACAGAGGACGCGACTTCCGTTAATATCAATCCAGAGCTGGATCAAAGTAAGACACAGGACATCATGAATCTTGTTCGGGAGTTTTCGCCAGTATTCACTGATTTGCCGGGTAAAACATCCTTAGTTCAACACGTCATCCGGTTGCACTCGGACGTACCCGTGTTTGTCAAACCCTACCTGCGCCCGCTGCAAGCGCACGACACCATACAGTCCGAGGTGGAAAAGATGCTCAGCTTAGGAGTCATTGAGCGCTCGACGAGCCCTTACTGCTCGCCGATTGTACTAGTAAAGAAAACAGACGGTTCCGTTAGATTTTGTATCGATTACAGGAAGCTTAACGCTCTAACCATTTACGATGCTGAACCTATCCCGAATCAGGAAGATCTATTTGCGCGATTGGCCGAGTCGTCCGTGTTTTCGAAAATAGATTTAGCTAAAGGCTACTGGCAAATCCCAATGGAAGAGGCCAGTAAACAGTACACAGCGTTTCAGACCCCTATGGGTCTCATGCAATGGAGATTCATGCCATTCGGTCTCGTAACGGCACCAGCGACATTTGCGAGGATGATGAACATCCTATTGCAGCAGACACCATGCGTCCTAAGCTACTTTGACGACATTTGCGCTTTCCATGCGGATTGGAAAGGCCACTTAGAAGCACTTCGTCAAGTGCTTAGTAAACTTCGAGATGCCGGGCTTACAGCTAAGCCTAGCAAAGTCTTCCTGGGTTATACGCAGATTAACTTTCTGGGACATACTATCGCCAAAGGCGTCCAAACACCGGACGACAGTAAGATAAGTAAGATTTTAAAACTCCAGGCTCCTCATACTAAGAAGCAGGTTCGTAGCCTGTTAGGCTTCTTAAGCTATTATCGGAAATTCGTTCCTAATTTTTCGGCCCTTACGGCCCCGTTATCCGATCTTACAAGAAAAGACAAACCCAACAAAATTACCTGGAATACGCAGTGCGCCACCGCGCTCGCGACAGTGCAGCAACTGTTCTCCAGTTCGCCGCTGCTTATCCTACCGAATATTAGGCGCACCTTCACCGTCCGAACTGACGCGTCGGACCAAGGAATTGGAGCTGTTTTGCTTCAGGAAAGAGATGGCTTATTGCGCCCTTGTATGTACGCTAGCCGGAAATTACTTCCGAGAGAGCAGAGATACGCTATTATAGAGCGAGAATGCCTGGCGATTGTGTACGCCGTAGACGCGTTTTCCCGCTACCTACTTATGACGGAATTCGTCATCGAGACAGACCATAAACCGTTGTTATTTTTAAAATCGAACCGAGCCAAGAACGCTCGTTTGACCAGATGGAGTCTGGCCCTTCAGGAATACCGCTTCATTATAAAGGCCATTCCTGGTGGAGATAATGTCCATGCCGACCTATTATCACGGTTACCTTAATCTTGTTGTATTTTAGTCTGTCATATGTATTGGCGTTGGATACTGATTAGCACCTCATTCAGAGACCGAGGGATGGTATCACATATTGTTCACCCATTGTGAACACTTTTCACCTACCCCTTTGCTTTCCTTTGATCCAACAGCTATTTTACTGACGTCGACCCGTATTTTGGCCACACCAGACGTTGTTGCCCAGGGTCGAGGACGAGAAGTCATGGCAGACCAGGAGTCCAGATCCACTAATGCCATCGATGCTACTATAGTTATCTTTTCTTGAGTATTATTCATTGTATGTATGCATTCCTGATGACATTCGCACAGGATCAGTGTTGTACTCTAAAATTGTAGAGTTATGATTGTTAATGTCTACGTATTTAGAGGTAAGATTTAATCCTCAGAGAGATATATACTTTTGGACGGAGCCTTAAGATTTTCATGAAGTTTTGTCCATCAATGATACCCGTCCTGTAGGTTTTTTTCAACTTTAGTACTAGTCTTAGTTATTACCTAGTATTCTTAGTTAAGTTAACCTTTCGAGCAATTTCTCGACTCATGCCTTCCCCTTACGATAATAATTTATATCGTTAAAATTGCAAATTTAACTGGGGTGGGGGATGTGTCATGATTCGGATGTTATTAAAACTCACGCAGAGAGTGAGTTGTTTTTTTACCAGGGCCATGAGAAATTGGCTGGTGGCCTTGAACGGTCCTCGCCAATTATAGTTGGTGAGTAAATAAATGTAAAGTTAAACTGTTAGATTCACGCTTGTCGGTTTTAATGTTCGTGATTAATAAGTAATGGAGTAGGGGTGAAACAAGGTGGGGATAGTTGACATTGTTAAGTATGACTAGACAAGTTTGTGCACGTTAACTGGCTGGTAGAATAGTGCAGACGTATTACTACAATTAAAATGGGGGGAGGTTTCGACCTATGAGATAGCTGAACTAATTGGGCCAGCGGACTAGCACGCTGGGTAGTTAGATAGTATAAGACATCGTGTAACGTTCAGATTTAGTGAATACAGACGAGCAGAAGCATCGTGTCGTGAAGTATCTCCGGTTGACCAGTACCTGAACTGTGTGCTTTGAAGACAAGAAGTCCTTGCTAACGGACTGACTGAGCTCTAGAAAGAAAGGTCTGAGTGGGCTGACCTTTGAAAGCCCACGCTGCGCTATATTGATGTTCGCGCCTACCAGTAGGCGTGACCAATGGTAATATATCTTATTTGTTCAAGCATAATAGAGATCGGAGATAGAGAGAGAACTACAGCCTCATAGGAAGACTAAGGAAACCCCAGCTGGCACTCGACCTGTATCATAGATCTATTGCCATAGTATGATTGGAATAATATAGCACATTGTTGATGAATTGAATAGTGATTGTGCATAAAATATAGTCTTTTGGCAACTGCTTAAATTACCTACAAGCCGAAGAGTGCTTCTGCAGGCTTTGAACGTACTGGGCTCTCCTAACATTTAAGCCCATATGATTTATGGAGAGTTTGCCTGGCGACTGGCCAGTGGTGACTCAACTGTCACTTTAAATTGATATCTAGTTTCGTATAATATACCTATTTGCTATTGATTGCAGTACCTCCATAGTTACATGAATATCATTGGTTAAGTTATTAATTAGAGTTTTTTTGGTTTGAATATATACCCCTATTGTCTTTTGTTTTGTTATTAATATTTATGTAAACTATGGCCTGACCGGCCTGACATATATACGCTCTAGTTATTTAATACTTTTCTTGTGTGGTTGTGTCCGAGTGTGAGTTAGCTGCCTCTCGTGCAGTCGTAACATCCCCAAGACCCTAACTCTGCTCGTGACAATGATGTTAGTGCACTGATCGAAGTGCATGTTTGTGCTCATGAATGCCTGATTTATAAGACCCAGAAGAAGCTTGCTATTCAGTAAATTAAGCTATTGTGATACTCACATGCTGCAAATCCTTATACTGTCCAGCCGAATAGGCATCAAAGTTAAACAGTACATTGGGTCTGTCAGAGAAGGTCATCGCAGCGAACTGAATAGCGCTGGGTCCCAAATTGTAATTTTCAGGCAAATTAGAGGCAAAGGTGAGCATTGAATCGTAGGTGTTGAGACTCACATCACCGGATCCGTCTATAATGAGCAGCACTTCGGCTGTTCCATTTGGAGGGCATGGAGGCGCTGTAAAAATTCATTAAATGTTTAAATAACAGAGAATAAAAAACAAATAATGATGATACGGCGTTAATTTTTTTATTATAAAATTATTCTGCCCTTTTCCTTCTTGAGCTCAACAGAATTTTGAAATATAAAGAACAGGCAATGGTTCTGCATCTCAAAGATATAGCCTTTGAAGAAAGTAGATCATATCAAGAAATTATAATTTATAAATAGTAAAATATGAGCCCCTTCCAGGAGGACGCACCAGCCACCTTCAAACCGTCTATGTTAATGTTTCACCGGTGGGGCTTAGCAATAATTTGGTGTGTGTGTATAGTGGAGGGGTTAGAATGGAGCGTAGGGATTTTTCACAGAAATCTTAATTTCATCGTGTGTTTTAATTTAACTCTGTAGATAAAATCGTGTTGCTGATGTCGTGTTGATTTCCCTGTTTAGCTCGGATTAAAACATCGAACTTTTTTTAAATAGACCCTAGCCGGAGTATTTTTGTACACTATGTACTGTATACTAACTTTGTCCGATCATTGAGAGGCGCACATTTTTTGGTTGGTTTTTTTTTTTTTTTTTGCAACCTTGAAGTCGTATGTGAGACCAAAAAAACTGTTTAGAAACATTAGTCTGTGTTGAACTCTCATATTATTTTTGTTTCATTTTTTTTACTGGCAGGATTTTAGTGTGCCTCTAAAATATAAAATGAAACAGTTACAGATATAAATATAAGTTAGCCTGCCCAAATTGATATTTGTATAATGCATAATCCAGTGCACTATGTTTGACCTATGATAAAAACAAGCAGACCCCTCAATCAGTGCCCTGCCCGTCACTTTCTAATCCTCTCTACATCTGTCTTGGCATACCGAAATCATTCTCAAAGCAAGCAGGGGGGTATTTCTGTGTTCTAATTTTAGCCGCGAGCACGTCGACTAATAATTAGTATTATTTTAATTCAGCTTACAGCAATGACCTACATATGACAGGAGGTATTCACGTCGTGAGTCATGTGGAAGTGAAAAAAAGGAATCGGAGACGAGCACCGACAAAAAAAAAACAGTAAAAAAATCAAACTTCGGTGCACCCTTCTCTGTAACTGAAACCTATGTTCAAAATCTACTATTATAGGCGGCCTAATAATAAAGCCTTTTGCATTCAAAAGTGGAGAATTTGTGACTTATGTACATAGATTGTTATTCTTTTATATCATTTGTAAACTTTAAAAAGGAAGCAGCTGCTTTTTGTTTGTTTTTAAAGCGTAAGTGGACGTTTTGTTTTTTTTGTTGTTGTTTTTTTAACGAAAAATAACAGGCAGATGTCATGTTCTTGCAAATGCAGCAGGAATTATTTTCTCGGCAATTTCTCATTCTCAATCAAGGGCTCGAAGAGTGTCCGAACTGTAGATGTTGAAAAGGAATTGATCAGTGGAAACACTACTTACTCTGGATGGTGTTCGGCGAGCAAAGGTCTCCATAAATGGGATAGTCACAGGTCTGTAGGGCTGGGTTGTAGATGAGGAACTCAGGGCAGTCAAGGATGTCGGTTTTAAGGTAAGTACATTCGATAAATTTGGTACAGTCGTTGGGATGAGGGTGGATTCCATTGACCCAGTTAAACATCCTGCAGGCTTCGGTCAATCCTTGAAACAAAAAAATAGCAAATTGTAATCAGAATTAATAGTTAAATTATAGTTCTATTCATTTAAAGTTTTACATTTTCTAAGGCCAATCTATCTATCTATCTATCTATCTGTCTGTCTGTCTGTCTGTCTGTCTGTCTGTCTATCTGTCTATCTGTCTATCTATCTATCTATCTATCTATCTATCTATCTATCTATCTCTATCTATCTCTATCTATCTATCTATCTATCTATCTATCTATCTATCTATCTATCTATCTATCTCTATCTATCTATCTATCTCTATCTATCTATCTATCTATCTCTATCTATCTATCTATCTATCTATCTATCTATCTATCTATCTATCTATCTATCTATCTATCTATCTATCTATCTATCTATCTATCTATCTCTATCTATCTATCTATCTATCTCTATCTATCTATCTATCTATCTCTATCTATCTATCTATCTATCTATCTCTATCTATCTATCTATCTATCTATCTATCTATCTATCTCTATCTATCTATCTCTATCTATCCATCCAGCTGAAGGCATGTAGATAAAGTACTTTACATTTCATAGCACTATGAAAACAATACTTTTCCCTCCAGGTAAGAGTATATTATTATGGAAACACCACCGTGAGATTTAAATAGGCCTTGCACTTCAAAATTGTTCCATTTCACGTTCTAAATTGTCTATGAGACTATGTTGTTCTCGGTGCTTTCAACTAAACACATCAAATAACATGTTATGTTTATATAATTATCATTATTATTATAATAATTAATTTTGTTACCAATGCTCGCCCCGTGAACTGGTACTGCAAATGAGAGAAAAAGAACAATGTTTAATGTACAGTGTAAATGGTGTGCTTAATATTATCTAAAGAAAACTCATTACTGCTAGGTCAAATACCTTGTTTTCCTTTCTTTTCAAAATTAGAGTTTCAGACAAAGTTGACGATAGAGAAATCAGTAGCCATTGTGAAGGACAACGGGAGAAAAAGAACAGAGAGCGTCGACAAACAGGGGAAATAAAATTATATATAATTATATGTGAGAGATTACTCACCTTTTAACCAACGAAAGGGCTTACGATTTCAATAAATATACCCACCGGTTACCGTTATATACAATAATATGATCAAAAAGATATATAATATTGCCACATTAAGCAAGTAGCCTATTGAACAGAATTAACAAAAGCGTCATTTTCATACATGCATGTGGAAACTAAAGTTAAAATTTCAATATCTTACGTTTACAAGGTCTGTTCATAGCAAGTTCCTGGACCCGGGAAAACACGGCGTCACTGGAAGAACTGAAGGAGCTGCCACTGACAATGCCGGCCAACTCTTGAAGTTCTGCCACTGCCGGACTGTCAATGCCCACAGACAATATGTGGACACCACTAGCCACCAGTCCCTGAGCTAGTGTCTTCGCTGTTGTAAATGTGATCAGAAATGTTTTCGATACTATTGTTTATACAAACTTTTCCAAACCTCGAGTATATTTTGTCTTTACAACAAAATGTAATATCGTCGCCTTACATATTTGAAATATAAACACAATATGCCACTAACGTATTATTCTGGAAAGGGTTTTGCAATGTTCTAAGAATGTTTTTTTCTTGTAAAAGCGCCTTTGTCCATATGCCGCATCTCTACCCTATCGACTCCTGGCTGAGCATGACGAACTGATAATTTTACTAATCAATGTATAGCTCGTCTGAGTTGCGTAACTCTTATGGCATCAAGTCTCTCTGCATGACATGACACGACATAAGAGTAGAGCAGTCTTAACGCACGAGCACACTGGGTAGTTGTCCAGGGGCTCCAAGGGTTTAGGGGTTCCCATGCATGTACATTTATATTGGTTTTTTAACCAGGGAAGAACATCCCTATTGCTTTGCCCAGGGGCTCCAAGGGTTTAGGGGGCCCCCGTGCATGTACATTTATAATGGTTTTTTAACCGGGGAAGAACATCCCTATTGCTTTGCCCAGGGGTTCCACGGGTTTAGGGGGCCCCCCATGCAGGTACATTCATATTGTTTTTTTAACCGGGGAAGAACATCCCTATTGCTTTGCCCAGGGGCTCCAAGGGTTTCGGGGGGGGGGCATGCATGCAAATTTACATTCTTTTTTTTTTTGTTTGAAACGGGGAAGAAAAGCGTTTTCCTTTACCCAGAGGCTTTAGCTGGCGTTAAGACGGTCCTGCATAAGAGGGGAGAGCCATTCTCTCCAAATAAGGGTATGTCAAAAAGACGACGAAATATCAAACAGTGTTCAGGCAGCATCCACGAAAAGAGCAGTAAAACATGTTCTTTTTTTCTCATAGGTTTCAAGCTTGTTTTATAAAGATTAGGATTTGCCAACGGTTCACTTTAAATGAAGGATAATACATTTGATATTATGGTATGTACCCAATAAATGCGGAACTAGGCATACATTTTTTTTAAAAAATGACGAAATGTATGTTAAACGAAACATCTTCATATAAAATGATTGTCAAAGTAGCTGGTGGACTGAAAACTTCAATATTGCATTATGTATCATGACTGGGCTCGTCGATGCAGCCGTTGCTATATTTAAAGAAGGGCAGCAAAGATTGTTATTATATTTGGGGATTTTTCCAACAAGAAAACAGGAGAACTGGGAAAAGAAAGACCAGAAGAGGAAGTAGAAAGAAAGAAATGTGTAACAGAAAAAGTGGCATTTGAAAAATATAGTAGATCTGGGGCTTTAGAACTCAACAGTGCCTTGTATGAAATGTAGATAGCTATCGGGTTTGTCGGTTACGTTAGTGAGGTTTGATAATTTATTATAACAACTTTGTAAAATCTCAGAGGACAGATTCGATAAAACATTCCGTTGAAACGGGCAAGGTTTCAATGTTTGTTTACATAATTTTCACCAAAGTCAGTACTGCCGAACGGGGAAGACTAGTTTACCTGCGCTCCTAGTGCTAGATCCGCCATCTGTCAAGATTATAAGGATCTTGACTGCGTCCGGTCGACCGCCCTGTGTGGGACTGAAGACGTTTTGCGTTTTCACATAGGACAGTGCAGCTGCGGTGTCAGTGGCACCCCCTACGCTTGTCACTGACAGCAACATCTACGGGAAAATAAATCATAAATACTTAAACATCCTCCAAAAAAGTGCAGCTATTATAATATCTTTTTTCTTTTTTTAAATCTTCGCCAAAAGCAAGACTTAAAGAAAAAAAATCAGAATTATTATTCATTGTACCAAACAATAAAGACTTCATTGAGAAGGTACAGTGGATTCAGGTCAGAATTTTATAGGCGGAAGCTTTGGAATGGAATGAAATTTGATACAGCGACAGGTTTATTAATACAACCATCTTCACCGCCATCAAACAAAAGCCGATCAGTTAAGAAAACTAAAAACCTGCCTTCAAGTGTATTGATTGACAATGATTTGTCAAAAAAGATGGAGGAGGGAGAGTCTTTGGAACGACAACCGATTAAACCAGTCAATCAGTTTGACAAACAATCAACAGATCTGTCGCCCAAATCCAAAGAATTTCCTAATAATAATAAAATAACTTTGCAAAAAAAAAAAAAAAAAACCACAAAACTATCAAATGCATGAAATGTTTAAACATTATTCCATAATATATTTATTGAAACAGCTGGTTTGTCAAGCAGATAGATCTAACCTGGGATACAGCTTGCTGAGAACTGAGTGCGTTCATATCAAACAATTTTCTCACTGAGCCACCAAATGTGGCAGCACCAAAGTGGTATTCGGGTGGTTTAGTCTGCGACACCAGGTCGGATGCGAACTTCAGTGCGTTCTGGAAGTTGGTGGGAGATGCCATCACTTTGCTGGAAGAGTCCACCAGGAAGAAGACGTCAGCATTTGGACTGCAGTCAAACAGCTTGACTGAAAATGAAAGAAATGATTAAGGGACAAATAATCACATTGAATCTGACACATTTGAAATTGTTTATGTGTCAGTCTCTGTTATTACGTCCGACGGGTTATCGTTCTTTCTATTACTCGCTTTGCCTCTGTAATTTTTTGTGTGCCTGCACTGTATTTCACGACCCTAGTTCTTGTTTGTTCTATCTCCATTTTCTGGTAAAATGGAGATCTTTTATTATTTTTTTGTTGTTGTTGTTGTTGTATTTTTTGTATTTTGTATATTTCTTTAATCCCATTCGGGAAATTTGCCTTAATGTCATTGCAGCTCAGTTACAACTGGAGCAGACACGTCGTCGCCACAGTGTTTTAGCATGTACATGTATAACAAATGCACACTTTAAATGAATTGTGGCACTTAGCAAGCTGTTCTCACAGTTCCGTTTTATTCTAACTCCATGTCATTATACTAAAGCCGCAATTGTTTAACGTGGAATTTCTCAGTTGAGCTAAAAGTGGAGCCGGAACAAACAAGAACTAACGTGGCCTTTTTCCTCTATTATTGATTGTGTGCATATTTTCCGCTCTCTCCATCATTATTCAGAGTATGGATGGCATTTGATGTGTCAAGTTTTCGTCTAAAATGGTCAAGATTATTTCTTTAGTTTTAGTTCAGTTCAGTTCTTTTTGTTGCTGTTTTTTTTTCATTGCATGCGTAAGTTGTCGGGGACGTTATAATGATCACAACAATAAAAATAATGATGATAATAATAGTAATGGCATCAAGACGAAGAAGAAAAAGAGGAATACTACTAATAGTAATAATAATAACAATGATATACTATTATTATGTGATGCACAACAGAATACAGTAAATAGAGAGCAGTATTGAGAAGTAAGCAGTGCAATAATGGATATTCCATACTCACCAACTTCACATGTCATTGAACTATATTGGTTTACAATCTCGACAAGCTGATCGAAGTCTTTGAGTTCGAAAACATCTTCTGGAAAACTTGCCATTGCATCTAACTCTTGTTTGTTTGCATTTGAGACCCCTAAAGAAAGGATGACCACGCCCGCGTTTTTCAGTTGGGTAGCTTCATAGGCTGTAGCGTTCGTGTCCCCAGATTGACCATCGGTGATCACAATTGCAACCTTTGGTACGTTCTCACGGGATCCTCGCCCTGTTGTAAAGAGAGATTGTCTGGCCAGCCGTAGAGCTTCACCTGTGTTGGTACCTCCTCCTGAATAAATAATTCCATTGACAGCCTGTGGACAGAATACTTCGCCACATGTATCTTCCAGGAAGTTTTGACTGTGTAATTCGTAAAGCATTTAAGCTATGCAACATGATGCAACATGATATTGAACTTTTGATCTTTCAGACAATTGTCCACAAAAACAAAACAAATATAATTTTTTTTCCGCTGTGACTTTCAAAGTTTTATTGTTTGTTTTTTGTTTGGTTGTTGTTTTTTTGTTAACATTTCGGCACCTTCGATTTTCAGCATTTTGAAACGGAAGATACCACAGATACCACAGATACC
Source organism: Onchidella celtica (assembly GCA_963931925.1). NCBI lineage: Eukaryota > Metazoa > Mollusca > Gastropoda > Systellommatophora > Onchidiidae > Onchidella > Onchidella celtica. The sequence continues at coordinate 47,611,288 of OZ007569.1, forward strand.
ACAGATACCGCAGATACCACAGATACCACAGATACCACAGATACCGCAGATACCACAGATACCACAGATACCGCAGATACCACAGATATCACAGAGACCACAGATACCACAGATACCGCAGATACCGCAGATACCGCAGATACCACAGATACCGCAGATACCACAGATACCACAGATACCGCAGATACCACAGATACCACAGATACCGCACGGGCACGTTGGTCTAAACGTAAGGTGCTCGTATACCTCGATTCCTGGTCGGTGCCTGCATGTTGGAATTTTTGGAATTTTCTTATATTTTCCTGTCTCTGGTCCTATGGTAGATAGGATCGAGTACCTAGTCTTCTCGGATAAAAGCGAAAAACTCTAGTGGCCTGTGTGCACGTTGCACACGTTAAAGGTACCTCGGCAGTTGGAAGTCGAAGAAGAGAGGCCTAACGAGGCCGCCTGCCCAGGCAAAATTTTGTTAAAAAGTCATCAGTACTGTCACGAGTGGAGTGAGTGCAATTAAGGGGATTGCTACAGAGCGGGTGTAGAGTAAGAAGGGCTCACAGTAGACAGCAAGTTAAGCGTGCTGTTGTGAGTAGTGGGGGGGTCTGAAGGAGGCGAAAGCGCTGTATAACTATCACTGCAAGTTAGAAGGCCCTACGGAGCGGACCTGTGAATAAGAGCCCATCGGGCGGAAAGGGAGCAGTCGAGAAGACTAGTGGAAGAGTCTTTCCAGTAATGACTGGTATGTAGAACGTTGATTGATTATTATGATTGATGTATTATATTATATTCGTCTATTACCATGATGTGAATAAGTATATGTGAGGAATGTGGAAGTCCTTGATATTGGATATAGCAATGTGCGCCATGAGCGATAGATGAAAGTGAGTTCATGGATTTGTAGCGCGAGTGAGTAGTGTGTACTCCGATGGAGGTGTGTTACAGTAAGATGTGTGGTAAGTGAAAGGTGAACTAGTGTGTGTACGCTTCATGGATTGTAAGGAGAGGTGGAGTGAATAGAGATGGTAGGGTATTATACCAATGTAATGTTATTCTTGTAGGTGTCGGGGACGGGCCGAAGAGCCACCTCGATGAGCACAAGTGATAGGCCAGCATAGGGCCGGAGGCCATACATAGGCCAGAAGTGAGACTGTCGGTGCAGGACAGTAGAGGCACATAAAGTCGTGGCAGTCAGGCCACGGACAGGAACGTAGATATGAGAGTGAATGAGATACTATATTATTGCCATGATGATGGGCAAGTGAACTGATAAGGTGTATGACAATAGGAAGGTGATGTTGAGAGACTGCGGTGCCAGTGAATCATTAATGTACTATTAAGACCCTGAGGGGAGAGGCTGAGGCCGAAGTGCCTTTAGGAGTAACTACCGGATTGTGGATCCGAGGGAGAGTGTGTGTGAGAATAAGGCCGTTGTACGGCAATTCATTTCAATAATATAATGTATGTAATTGCGCTATTATATGTATAATTAGGTTTAATAAATGTGTGAGTCTGATGGATTGTTCTGTTAAGTGTTAACTTGTTTGTTCGTGATTGTTGTCCTGTCATAACTTATTACATCTCCCAGTCTGGGATTTGTGACAAGTACCACTCCCTCCCACTGTGGTGATGATAATTATGTGTGCTCCAGTTGTAACTGGGCTGCTTTGTGTGCGTAGATTTTTTTTTTTTTGGTCTTGTCTATATGCTGTAGCATGAAATTGATATTCACAACACAATGTTATGTAATTCCACTTTCGCTCTGGGATTGTCTTCATTATAATTTTATTATTGTTGTTTGTTATTATTATTAGTATTATTATTATTGCTAATATTTTTGTTATTTACAGATTTCTTTTTTAAAAAAGAAACTTTTTCCACCACTTGAATGGAATAATAATCGGAAGTAATGACATGCTTGGTGAAAATCAAATAGAACTATCAAAACAAAGTTTTCAAAAGCTGCAAAGCTATAATGATATTGAACCTAAAGAAAAACAGCTGCAACAATAAGAAGAAAACTAGGACAAAAGCAGAAAGTAGAGTCTGGACGGTGTTCGCCTCTCATGCGAAAGGTACCGGGTTCGAATCCCGCTCCGTGCCGACATGTTGAAATGTTGGGATTTTTCACATATTTTCCTGTCCCTGATCCTATAGTAAGCAGGATCGAGCACCTAGTCTTCTCGGATAAGGACGAAAAACTCGGAGGGCTCGTGTGCACGATGAGCATGTTAAAAAATACCTTGGCAATTCAAAATCGAGAAGAGCAGACCAAACAGGCCGCTGCCCGGGCAAAAATTAAATAAAATTAATCCCTACCAGCCCCCCCCCCCCCAAAAAAAAAAACTCGCCGGCCGACGCTGCACTGTGGCGACAATGCATCTGCTCCAGTTGCAAATTGGACTGCAATAGCACTAAGGCAAATTTCCCAAGTGGGATTGGAGAAGTACCCAAAATACAAAATACAAACTCACTTTATCCCTTCTTGAAATGTATCTATTAAAGAATAGATATAACAAAATCCACACATAATTACTTACATTTCTCAGTGATGCCCGGTCCTTATTGTCATCAAAATCGAATTCGATGTAGGGGCTCGAATCAAATTTGAGGACAGCAAATCTGGTAGGCCCAATGGGGAAGCGATCAGTAAATTTCGATACGAAGTCCACTTGTTTTTGGAAGTCTAAAGTTCCGACACTTCCAGAAGCATCCATGATGAAGAGAATGTCAGCTGTTTGGTTGCAGGTCACGACTGTGGAATCTGTACAGAAAGTATAGACAAATTGATCAACTTCTGTTTAGTAGATTTAACACATTTTTTTAAAAAGGGGGGGGGGCGTAGGTGTTGAAAGGATGAACGATTTTTAATACCATCAAAGCTGGAGAGAGAGAAGGATTATGGTTAGGGCCGGAAGAAGGAGGGGGGGGGGCAGGAGAACAGAAAAAGTGTAAAATGTTAATAGTGATAGATAGATAGATAGATAGATAGATAGATAGATAGATAGATAGATAGATAGATAGACAGACAGACAGACAGATAGATAGATAGATAGATAGATAGATAGATAGATAGATAGACAGACAGACAGACAGACAGACAGACAGACAGACAGACAGACAGACAGACAGACAGACAGACAGACAGACAGACAGACAGACAGACAGATAGATAGATAGATAAATAGATAGATAGATAGATAGATAGATAGATAGATAGATAGATAGATAGATAGATAGATAGATAGATAGATAGACAGATAGATAGATAGACAGATAGATAGATAGATAGATAGATAGATATCAACAGCTAGACACGCTTGGCAAGGTATAATGTAGACTGGATTAACACTGGCGCCAGGATATTTTTTTTTATCTGAAGTGCCTCTTGTTTAAAAAAAAAAAAGACTATTGAGCCTTTGACATGGTAAAGGGCCACATATTTTTTTCGCATTGTCAACCAGGAAGTCCTAGACTGGTCACATAGAAGAGGGACAGGGGAAGAGATAATAATTATTTTGTTCAAAACTGTTGAATATTTAGACTGACAGTAATGGAGCCATTTCTCATTTAAATTCCTTTAATACGTTATGTAGGAGTTTCCTTAGATGTCACAATGAGTCCCTTTTTTCTTCTTTTCTTTCGTGTTTTGCCATAAAGTCGTTTTTTCTGAGCTATTGGTATATTTCAATGATGTCACCAAAATTGAGATTTGCAATGTTATGCAAGGCACTGCCGCCATTTTGAGCAGAAGTAATTTGAAAGATCGGGAAAAGGGCAAGTTATGGGAGATCAAGTAAAGAATATCAAACTTTACTTGGACCTGGAGGAATTAATTATTTTTCAAAGACATCACGCATCATCGAAGTTTTATTGACCATGACCCATTAACGAAATATCTGATGCCTGGAAGATGATTTTTGTTGGTTGAAGCAGTAGAAGTTTAAAAACTGTGAAGCCCACAACATTAATTTTGTGACCTCCCAGGAAACAAACTAATCGCAAACTATTACAAACTATTAAAAAACGAATGTTAGCTAATACTATCATAATTATTAATGAACAATTAAGAGACAATGCTATGTGGTTCATTTTGGTGCGGTAACCCGGATTTTCTAGATCTACAGAAGAAAGGTCGAAGTGTCTACTGCAGAAATTTTATTTTCATATTTGTGTTTTTCAAACACCATTTCGTTTCAGCTCTTAATTCTTTGCAACCTTTTAAATTAACAATGAATTTTTTTATATCCAAGCGGCCATTTTAAAAAACAAATTATGAAACCAAATAAATAAATTGTCAACTTCTGTCAACAAATGACTTGCAAGAGACAAAGACTTTGTATATTGCAAGCCGATGGTATTTCACTAATGTTTGCCCTGTCAGCATTAAACAGATTAAGCTTCTCACATTACTTCGTCTCTTTGAAGTACCAGAAGATGCGTTATCTGTATCCCCGTACCCTCGAAATATGGCCCCAACAGTGAATCACCGTCAGCAAAGGGGAAAATATTGATGGCGATTTTTTTCCCCGGTGACAATAGTTTTTCTCTCTGTGCAGTTTTCGAGTCTGTTATCTAGAAAATGTCGAGGACCTGCGGACGTCCCGGGCAAAGTGCTCAGGAATTGCAGGCGAAAGAATGACACACTGAAAACACCGTAGATCGCATAACTTATATTATGTAATGATGAATATGGGTATCTAAATGTTGTTAATGTCTGCAAAGAAAATTAATGTATCCTTTATTATAACAATACAAGTAAGAAAGCAGGTAGTCCTCACCATCAACCACAGCCCCCGCACGCCCACCCACCTACCTGTGAATGCACCGGGCAAACTCCCTAGGAAGATGAAACAATCACAAAGGCAATTTCTGTTTAAAAACTCGGCATCTTCTTGCGTTTCTGTTCTACGTTCATTTATAAGAGTTTACCTACTTATTTGCAACAAGTGACAATGGTTACTGAACAGAAAATAATCATGACTTTATATCTTCCCATGCTATCTTGTGAGAAATTGCCGAACCGATCAACCAATGGAAAAGCGAATGCCTAAGTCAGCGAGGAACATTTTCATATATGTGAGCATTTGATAGAAAAAAACTACTGAAATGTTCTCTTCATCCCTGACAACGTACCGGCAAGAAAAACGACAGAATATTTACCCAAGCAGCCACTCGATTATCATATTTATTGCACGTGCTGGATGGCGGTTATCATTGTTGCCATGATGAATGGAACAGTAGTTGAAGGAGGCCGAGGATGGGAAACTTGAGAACAAAAGGATGCCGAAGAAGGCGAACTGTACAGGACAGAATGCAGGCAAAGAACAACATTTTTGCTTGTCCCTCAGAAATTCATGAAGAGAAGAAAAGCTCAGGACCAAAAATAACAATAACAACAATAGTACATTAAATGGAGTCACCACATGGAAGAATAAAAACTAACAAATATTACTGCAGAAGAAGAAAAAGAAACGGCGTGAAAGCGGAATAGTAAATGTTCTTTAAAAACGGTGCTGAAAAGAAATTAACCTATTCATCCACTGTCGTGCGAAGTATATTGATACCAAGAGGAGAGTTTTGATCCTAAGAACACATTACTTATTATCCAATTTGTATTTCAATACACTGGGGAAGAAAATTACATATTATTTCTTCTTTTCCAATTGCCTTCTCAAGAAGTGAATCTTCCCAATTGCCCGAAGCTTGTTTGGGTGAACAAGAATTCCGAAGTTAACGTACTTTCTGCCATCTTCAAACCACAGTCACATATTATACTATTTAGAAGTCATTTTCATTACAACTGAGCGGGTTCATTAAATTTGTTTTAGTCTATATCAAATTGTGTCAAGCGTCGCCTACCTTGTGGAGAGGGATATGAGACAAAAAAGATAAAGCTTTACTGAGGAAGAACAACCAGTGAAAAAGGAGGGAAACAGGAAATAGATCAAGACTTAAAAACAAACAAGAAGACTGAATTGAAAAATGATTTCAAGGAGTAGTCAATCTGCAAATAAAGAAATAAACAAACATAGAATATTTACCCTGGGAGAGCACGGTCCCACACCAGGCTGACATTACCACAGCCAGAACTGTTAAAATCTTGTACATTTTGCTTGACCTGTCTGCAGCTACAACTGTCAGCATGCACCACAAGAAAGGTCTGGTGCCAACCCCAGCGTCACTTCTCTTTTTATTGCGCTCTGAAAGAAGGAAGTCCCGTATCGTATTTCACTTACATGACGAATGTCAAGGATATCGTCTCTCAAGGTTTTTTTTTCTCTTTGCTGCCGAGGTGACCTCAATAAACTATGGTCTTATACTTCTGTTTATCGTTACCGGGACCTGATAATCTCACCCCCCCCCCCCCAAGTAGATGACCCAACCACTTTACGTCAGCATTACGATAAACTGACAAAAATACAAACTATTACTTTTGTTGCATAAAACCAGCTGGGAAGATCTGTCACGATCAGAAATCTTTCGGCCCACCGCCGAGGACTTCTTACAGACCTTAAAATAACTGCAGAAACGAGGAAGTTGGACTGTCAGTAAGTAATGACATCAGCTGAATCATTTGGTGATCTCAGCTCCAAACCTGGAATATGAAAAATTTCTGGAGTGTAACATTTAATCCTAAGTCATTTTTTATCATTTTTCATCATTTTGGGTCTTTATTTATTATCAGTTGTTCGTGGTGAATTTGTGTCGTCTGGAAATAAAGATAGAGAGAAACACAGAAAGAGTGAATGAAAAAGGGAATCCAGTGAAATATCCAAGTTACAAACAAACAATAATCTCTTAAATGACAACATAAAGCAGAGGTAAAGTGTTAAGGACGCAAATGTTTCACATTGGAATGAGAAAAACATTAAACACAAGAAAGTTCTCAGGTAGAAGGTGATTGAAAATTCAAAGTTCTTTCTCTCCCGTGGCTTGTCCGAAATTAAATTGTAGAAGAGTAAATTTCGGTACAGAAAAACCTCTGAAAATGAAAGAGCATAATTTCTAGCAAAAGCCCCCCCCCCCTCCCCCCAACCCCCGGGGAAAAAAAAATCTTGTCAGAATATCTTGCACTGTGGACTCCATCAAACATTTACCTATCAATCATACACAAAGTGACCAGCTTAATTTAATCAACATTGTAAAGGAGATTCCATTAAGATGTTTTTAAAATTTTGCTATTTCGCAAAAACGATGTGGACGCACATTTTTGTTTTTCGTTTGTTTTCATTTCTAGCCAGTCATAGTTTTCTCTGTCTTTGGAAGACTGTTTACTCCGTGTGCTGTTAACCCTCTGACTACTGACGCTGTGAAAGCTAGATTTTCTCAGACCCACTTTATGTTGAGATCCGCGTATTTCGGATATTTTTAATGGTTAATATGAATCCACATCAGGCTATTGAACTGTATTCAAAAGCCAATAATGGAGAACCAAAACCTGTTACTGGTGGAGCAGTAAAGAGTTAACAGCGATGCTGCTTCAGTATTGAAAGGGTTAAGGGGGCTGCCAGGACAAAAATTTTTATGGGGATTTTTTTGAGTGTACTATTTTCAAAGTCTTTCACTTGTCCGTAACACTTTTTATGAGTTTTTAAAATTTTCAATATTAAGCAACCTGCTGTAACATGAAAATCATATATCCAAAGTCTACAAAAAGTAGATAGTTACTTACAGTAATCATAATTATCTCTAAGTCCATGCCAGATTACAGGCTGCAGGGTTCTAACTTCAATATATTTTGATATTCTAAGATCATAGCTCCACGAAAAAAAACCTTCTGATAAAATGGCATTTGACAGTTGGCTGATTCTTGATTTTCTGTGAGGTGTTAGGTTACTAAAACGCCTTTTTATGTACCATTAAGGCTTTATATTATGAAATGGATTCCTATTATTGATTCTTATCGTAATAAACTATCGTTTACACCCAATTTTGAAAAAGTGATAATTTTAGTTGAAACCGACCTTTCCTCACCCGGACACTCCCCTCAACGGAGACTTACAATGTCTTTCTTTCTATTCGCGTTCCACATTTGATATGATCGGTTTTGTATCAATTTTTGTATCATTAAACCAGGAAAATCAAGTTTCGTTTTAAAGGTGTGAGTTACCCATTGACAATTTTGCAGCTTCAGTCCTGAATGCTGACCACTCTTGCTTGTTCTCGATGAGCGTAGTGATAAAGAGTCATGTTTGCACTGTCTAACAGAAACCACCAAGACCTGTATTTTCTGAAAGTGGCTGCCCATCAGAAAGGCATTGTGATGAGAGCTCATAGTCTTGTCACCCGACAGAATCAATATAGAAAGTAAAATTATTTCCACCGTGCATTTTCCGGTCAGTCCAAAACATGTTCTAAAGACTTTGCCGCCACTATGATTAAACCTGGTGTTTGGTGTGCCTTATCCCTTCTCGTCTCTTTGACAGTTCCATAAACATTAAAGATATGAATCCCATTTGGTTCAAAATAACACCAGCTTAGTTGATTGCACTTATAGCCTTCTTTCTTCTTTTTTGTTTGGCTAGTTCAATTTTTTTTTTTTTTTACATTATGATCAATTATTTTCTGAAATCGAACAATCATTCTTGAGGAGACTATTCGCTGGGTCACGACCTCATCACATAGTAACTTGACTTTATTAGATTTCAGCAAAAAAAATGTTGATAATAGTTTATCACCGTTCCCTAAAACTGTAATGAATGGTTTTGGCTACTTTTCAGGAGAAGCAAAAATTGATTTATTTTAGCACAAAAGCCCTATTTGGGGGTAATTTTTGAACGTTTGCTAGTAGGTTATTTTTCGGCTTAGGATTCTATAACCAAGATCATTCGATGAGGCTTTGAATGTAGTCGATATTATATACAAAATTGTTCGAAATTTTTAGCCACTACAGTCGTAAGGACCGGGGTCGATTTATTCTAGTGTGATTATCTTCGCCGTATAGCCAAATTGGGTTTTCGCTTGCACACTGAATTTCTGTGAAAGTTTTAGGTTAGTGGTTTAAGGTTAAGATTAGGATTTGATTTAGCTACTTGCCCACAACAACCTTTAGGTTAGCTGCTTGGTCACAAGACCTTCTTTGGATATGTCGCTGCGAACTTAGTTCTTGTTTGTTCTGTCTCCATTTTCTGCCAGACTGGAGATCTTTCAGAATGTAAAAGGGGTATTACAAGTGCGCACTTTTGACACTTGTTTAAAATGCGTTGTGACACTTATCAAGCTGTTTTAGAGTTCCGATTTATTCTAACTCCTTATTATAATAACTAAAGCCGCTAACGATTAACGTCGAATTTGTCAGTTGTGGAGCTGGAACAAACAAGAACTAGGGTCGTGAGAAGATAGTTTGCTCGTAAGTTGTACGTTGACGACCTTGTAGGCGTTCTTCAAACGTTTAGCGTCAGGAAAAGATTAAAACTGTTTCATTATGCACAAGGATAATTTATGTTTTTGGCAAAGCCCCGGTGTTTCTCTGCAGACGAGGTGGACTATACAAAAGATAAAGAAAGGACTTAAGTCGTCTTAGTTTGAACAAACGAAAAGTAAGGTCGCCATGCCAAGACAGTTGGTGACAAAAATCCTAATATGAGTTTTCTGTTGTTTTTGTTTTTCTTTTTGGCTACATGACTCAAATAGCCCCTACATAGTTATTTTCTAGGATTTGTTCAAAAAGATCCATTTCAATATAATAAATCGCCTGTTAAATACCAACCTAACAATCACTGACCACCGACATTAAGAGAGTGCATATTATTCTCTGAGCTGCGCAGACGTCAGTGAGTCAGAGACAATTCATTTCTGAACAAGCAACCTACAGTTTAAGAGAAAAAACGTACCTTTTTTTAATAGAAAAGTTGGAGAGCAAAGTCCTTGTCAGTAAAGGGGGACATGCGGCTTTATATTTTACCTGAATGCACCAAACGTGGGAGCCGGTGTCACCTGAAAAGTCTAATCTGCATATTATAGTCGGTTCGGTGTGAGAGGCGATTATCTCCAGTGTTAAAAATAAGGAGATTTACCATTTTTTGCCCTCAACAGACGATACCACATGAACTTCGGCCAATTTCCAGATCCCCGGTTCTTTGTCAGCAAGGAAATATCGTCTTAGTGTCTCAGATAAGCAGGGTACGCAGGACATATCAGGAAGCCCAGACAAGCTGAAGGTGATTGTCATTTCACTTTCGCAGAAAGGTCAAATGAAAATTAAAAAAAAAAAAGAATGCAAAAATCTACATAGACATTATGTCAGATCTATGGCCAACCCAAAGTGGTGAAAACATTTTTACACTGCAAAAAAATTTCTTAATATCCTGTTTATTACCACTCTAACATGTTATTTATTCAAGACTCCAAGAGAGTCAGCTTGACATTAAATGAGATCGCGTGTCCTTTCTTTTTGTTCTCCTGAAAGACGTGCCACCGACATGAACAGAAACGGTTTAAATTAAAACCGCATGTAAACCCATTATTTAGCTTTATGGGGTTTCATTCTGTCTTGACCTCGTAAAGATCACCCCCCCCCCTCCCTCCCCCCCTTTATTTTCTTCCTTTTTTTCCATTCAATGAAAAAAACGGGGTCAGTAGAGTGTGAAATAATGGTGTTGGAGTATGTCACTAAGAGATGCCTAAACACACAATGTGTGCATACAGGGTTAAATAAGAGCCATGCTACTTATTGATACCTTTGGGTTTTTGTTTGTTTGTTTGTTTGTTTTGTCAAATATAAATATATACTCATCAGCACTTTACAATCCTTGCTATCTTGAAGAAAATTCTACAGAAGATGTTTGCTTTTTGCTTGTACTCATACGTAATACTTATAGTATTAGATTACCATATTAAAATACGTTATGCTATACTTTATTACCATGCGTGTAGGGCTTCTGCTAACGTCCTTTTTTAATGATCATTTTTAATAATACATATACCAGTGCATGTATTATGATTCTGCCCCGTGGTTACACAAACATACCACCATATCTGTACACTTGCCATGCTCCAGGATATGCACGTTTGTTTGGTTTGAACTCGTTCCTTCACTCGACAAAGTTAACGATATTGTTAGTTGTTTTGTTTTTTTTAACACTGTACAGCAATCACAGAGACAGTATGTCTCCAAACATACACACTGAGCATTATGCAAACATTGATTAGGTACGTCAGTATTTTGCAAGATCTGAAACAGACATACAGACTTAAAGCGATGATTTCTTTTATTGTGTTTACTTGTCTTCAAGCTTCTGCGTGAGTTGGGGGGGGGGGTCTATGTATGTGTGTATGTGAGAGAGAGAGAAAGAGAGATATTTTTTTTAAGCTGCATGCACTATGAAACGATCTCATGAATTATGAGGAAGATATTGAAAACAGGATTTTGGCAGTCTACACTAAGGAAGCACTTGGGCCAGAGAAAGAAGTTTTAACAGTTGTTTTTTTTAAAACTATATACAAACACCATTTTAAACACAGTGTGACTGGCTCCAGACTTTGGCTATCAGGCCTTCTGTACGTGGACAGGTTGAAGTGCATTTCAAATGCCTTCAGAGAGACATGTTCTTGAAAAGAAACCATGAAAAAATAAAGTAGATAAACATTGATTTCCCTTTCCCAACCTCGCCTGTTATCAGCAAAGTGGCCTTGGGAAAGCATGGACATAATGACATAAAGGGGCTCTATGTCATGATAAAAAGCCACGAGTTAAAAGAAAGTTTAAAAAAAAATAATAATAATAAAGACATGTTAAGCCTAAATGACGCCACGCACTCCTTGAGTTTCCTCCAAACTAGATAACAGTTTGAGTTATTTGAATTTGGAGAAAACATGTCGACAGGATGACAGTCACATTGTGCTAGGACGAAGCAAGACAATAAGACGGAATAATAACGAATGACAGGACAGAACGAGACTCCTCCATCACACCAGGAGCGCCCATCACCACCCGCAAACTAGATAAGAGAAAACCTGGGTAGGGCCTTTCAAAGAGAGACATGGATGACATTTCGTATTTTTCCTATCTGTTTATCGTGTTTGCTTTACCCCCCCCCCCCGTCCCCACCCGACACACACACACACACACACTCTCTGCTTCATTGTGCCTGTGGAGCTTAAATCAAATACAATGTCGTGCCCAGTTAGGATTTTTACCTTTCCTTTGTAAACAGCAAGTGTGTACATAGGTTACACAGCGTTTCCTTGGGTAATGTTTCAGTTTTCAAGATTCTCCGTATAAGTCATCAATTTGTTTTAAGCTACTTTCAGAAAGAGCCATAGATTAAAAGGAAAGTCAAGATGAAAGTCGCCGGAACGACAATGGGAAATTTAAAAAAAAAATAAAAAAAGCCAACATGTTGGTAACATTTCTAATACAAAATGAATGGAAAGATGAGTAAGCTGCATTTTTTTATTTTTTTAACTTTACTTGCAAGAGAAGTTTGCCCTAATTTTGAAATGCAGAGCTAAAGAAATAGAAAATCAATTTATTTTTTTTTATGAGAAGATTCAAACAAAAGTAAGGGTTTCCAATAGTCTGGAGCTTCTCGTTCTACGTGTATAGTAAATGAATTCAGTCACATGTTGTTATCCGAGAAATATTATCAGATCAGATGACACAAATCATTTTAAAATTTAGCAAAAAGATGTTTCGTTCGGCCAGAGAGACAATAAAGTACTGAATACAGGATACTTTATAGACCGGGAATTGTCAAGTTGAATGATTAAAGAAATAAAGGGAGAAAAGAACTTTGTTGTTGAGCTGTTCCTGTTTTACACGAGTTCATTCCCTTGTAGTGTTTCCTTTCAATGCATTCGGGTAGGAAGTTGTTACAAGTACGTACGTCCCCCAAGTTTTTTGAGTTAAGGGTATGTGTAGTAAAACCTTTTGTGACTCCAGAGCTAGAGAGCTCCTCCCGAAATCCTCCTAACAACAACCTTAACTAAGTATTCTTTCAGATTTTCTTTTTGTTTTCCTCCTGTTTTTTGGTTGAAAGGTTAGGGGAGAGGGTTAGTATTTGGGTAAGATTTAGAGTTGGGGATAAAGAAGGGGTTAGGGATAGTACGTATACGTACGTGCCCCTAGCACACAACGATTGGGGTGCGTACGCACTTATAACAAGCCATTAGTGTACTGTAGTAACACTGTAAAATTTTAAATATTTGAACATAATTATTATTGTATTCAAGACAGTAGATAATTATAATACGGTTTGTTCTGTGTTCATCCACTCTTGTTCATTCAGGATAATTATGATGGACGGATGAATCAATCGATCTAGCGATCGATGTATGGCTGGTTGGCTGGATGGAAGGATGGATAGATGTGTGGATCAATGGATGTGTAGATGTAATTTTGGTTTCTTTGAGTATTAGAGACTAAGGCCCTTTTCACACAAAGAGTTATTTCTTCAACCATTGAGTTTTTTTGCACGGCACTAATAAATAATGATTGGTGGTTCTCCGATGGCGTCAGTCTCCCATTACTACTGGCAGCTATTCATTTAAGTCTGGTATGTGCCAGAAAACACACTGTGCATTAACTACTACTGTTTACTCGTAACATCAGTCTTTGTTACATCAAATCTAAGAAAGGTACTGAGCAAAATCTTTGTCCATCATACACTCTTTGCTGAGCTTTGGGCTCAAGACGTTCTATCTTCAACCCCCCCCCTCCCCCCCCTCTTCCCCCGCAAAAAAAAAAAAAAGAAGTCCCTACTCAAACCCAACAGAAATAGTTCATAAGAAGAGACAGAGTGCACTCAAATCATAATGTCACGTTTTTCAAAGCCTTATAACTGACAATATGGGTGTAGATGATTTATTATAAAACAGAACGCATCCTTTATCAAATTATGCATTTAAAAAAACAAAACAAAACAAAAAAGGCCTTCTCTGTTCATAAATATCCATCTATGCCTGCAGTTGAAGAGGTCGGTGGCTCTCTGAATCTTCCGCTCAATCATTTTCCATTCATATCCCTCCCCCCCCCCCCCTTTCATCGTTGTTAACATGGTTTTCGTTTCCTTGTAGCCCTTTTCTTGGTTTTCGAACCCCCCCCCCCCCCTTGGAAATCAAAATCGTCCCCAGTGGGCTGATAATATATCATCCACCACGAGAACTACTGTCCTCCATTGTCACTGACCTAAGCTCTAAGCTTGTTGAATCCAGGTAGTCACAACCGATGTGTCCACGCCATCCAGGCCTAAAATCAACATGAACTCGAGATTTACATTGGCCAACCATAAAGCCGGGTTTTCATGTGTTCGGAAACAGAAACGTCAAAAACCCATCAAATACATGTATTGGATTTGAAAAAATGTTTTCATATGTACGGCAACGTTTCTGTAAAAATGGAAACACTCTTTCTTTCTACTACTTGATAATTGTTTGGCGGTTCCGTCGCCGTTTCCGTATACATGAAAACACAGCTTAAAGTAAGTATGTTATTTTTTGTTGTTGTTGTTGTTGCCATTTTTTTAACCTCTCATCCCTCCATATTAAAGGCCTACGTCTTTAATAAGCTTGGCTTCACGTTCTACAAGGGTACGATCATGTGGATGGTGAATGTCAGTGATGAGGCCGTAGCATTTATTCCTGAGCTGTTTGACAGCGTAACTTATTTGATTTCCTCACTTTTCCCCATTCTTTTTTTATGTATTCTTCCTTCCTCGCTTCCCCCCCCCCCCCCCTCAAACCCCTTTTTTACTTCTTATTTTTTCTTTATATTATTTACCATCACTGACAAGCTTACAAACATTTCGAAGAACCCCTCCACTCTGCCTCCATGTATGTTATTTATACATAACGTACTCCTCTCCCACTAAGTATACCTACTTCATGATATGACCTGGGCGAGACGTATCAGGTCTGGCTTTGTCCTGCTTACACGTACTTTTAAAACCTGAGTGAGATCAAGTCTGGCTTATAATGTACTTTTAAAACCTGAATGACATGTATCAAGTCTGGATTTGTCCGACATGTACTTTTATTACCTGAATGAGATGTGTCAAGTTTGGCTTTGTACATGTACTTTAGAAACCTGAATGGGATGTCTCGTCTGACCTTGTACATGTACTCTTAGAACCTGAATGAGATGTACCAAACCTGGCTTTGTACAGGTACCCTTCGAATCTGAGTGAGATGTATCAAGCCTGGCGTTGTATGTCACAAATCCCAGACTGGGAGATGTAATAGTTTATGACAGGACAACAATCACGAACAAACAAGTTTAACACTTAACAGAACAATCCATCAGACTCACACATTTATTAAACATAATTATACAGATAATAGCGCAATTACATACATTATATTATTGAAATTAACTGCCGTACAACGGCCTTATTCTCACATGCACTCTTCCTCGGATCCACAACCCGGTAGTTACTTCCTAAAGGCACTTCGGCCTCAGCCTCTCCCCTCAGGGTCTTAATAGCACATTAATAATTCACTGGCACCGCAGTCTTTCAATATCTCCTTCCTATTGTCATACACCTTAGCATTCCACTAGCACCTCAGCAGGGCAATAGCACATTATCATTTCCATAGCCCATCAACATGGCAATCGCACATTATCATTTCAATAGCCCATCAACAGGGCACTAACACATTATCATTTCAATAGCCCATCAACATGGCAATAGTACATTATCACATTCACGCTCATATCTACGTCCCTGTCCGTGGCCTGACTGCCACGACTTTATGTGCCTCTACTGTCCTGCACCGACAGCCTCACTCTTGGCCTATGTGTGGCCTCCGGCCCTATGCTGGCCTATCCCCTGTGCTCACCGTAGGCGGCCGACCCCGGCACCTACAAGAATAACATTACATTGGTATACTACCATACCATTTCTATTCACTCCACCTCTCCTTACAACCCATGAAGCGTACACACAATAGTTCACATTTCACTCACCAAATATCTTACGGTAACACACCTCCATCGTAGTACACAATACTCACTCGTGCTACAAATCCATGAACTCACTTTCATCTACCGCTCATGGCGCACATTGCTATATCCAATATCAAGGACTTCCACAGTCCTCACATATACTTATTTACATCATGGTAATAGACGAATATAATATAATACATCAATCATAATTATCAATCAACGTTCTACCTACCAGTCATCACTGGAAAGAACACTCTCATCCGTCTTCCGACTGCTCCCCTTATGTTCGCCCGCTGGGCTCTTACTAGCGTCCGTTCAGTAGGACCTTCTAACTTGCAGTGATAGTAATACAGCGCTTTCGCCTCATTCAGACCCCCCACCACTCACAACATGCACGCTTTCCCCCACTTGTCTACGCGCGTTAATTTTACTCTCCTCCTTTCCCCCCGTAATTATTAACTATCGCTCACTCCACTCGTGACATTGTACATGTACTCTTAAAAACCCGAAGGAGATGCATCAAGCCTGGCTTTGTACATGTACTCTAAAAACCTGAGTGAGATTTGTCAAGTCTGACTTTGTACGTGTACTCTTAAAATTTGAGTGAGATGTATCAATTCTGGCTTTGTACATGTACTCTTAAAACCTGAGTGAGATGTATCAAGCTTGGCTTTGTACATGTACTCTTGAAACCTGGGTGAGATGTGTGGAGCTTGGCTTTGTACATGTACTCTTGAAACCTGGGTGAGATGTGTCGAGCTTGGCTTTGTACATGTACTCTTGAAACCTGAGTGAGATGTGTCGAGCTTGGCTTTGTACATGTACTTTTAAAAGGTGAGTGAGATGTGTCAAGCCTGGCTTTATACATGTACTCTCATAACCTGAGTGAGATTTATCAAGCCTGGCTTTGTACGTGTACTCTTAAAATCTGAGTGATATGTATCAAGCTTGGCTTTGTACATGTACTCTTGAAACCTGGGTGAGATGTGTGGAGCTTGGCTTTGTACATGTACTCTTGAAAGGTGAGTGAGATGTGTCAAGCCTGGCTTTATACATGTACTCTCAAAACCTGAGTGAGATGTATCAAGCCTGGCTTTGTATAAGCATGTTTAAAACCTGCGGACATTTCACCCTCAGCTGCAATGAATGAAGCGTACCGGGGGACCAAAACAAAAATACTTGAATATGTAGCAGATGGCATACATAGATGGGTCTGTTCTATTTATTCTTTAAATCTCTAAATTTATCATTACAACGCACAAAAATAATTAATATGAAACTGTCAGGACCCGTCTTGCTGTGGAACCTGGCGCTACGAGTCCATGGCGTTATAGAGCTGATGGCATGCTCTGACGATTACGGGAAACGTGGACATTATTGAAAATTGGATCTCTTTTAGTCTTGTGTAGGAGTTGCTATATTTCAACAGACCCACATAAATAATTATCTTTCTGTAAATAAATTTACATGTATCCCAAAATTATGGCAAATCTTAGCATTTAAATAGAACACAACACTGTAAAAAGCTTAAGTTATTCTGGCGGCCGTGACACCTGACAGAGGAAGATTTCAGCTTTGAAATCCGGTTCTTGACTCCTCCCCTCCAAAGATCTGGAACTGAGTGCAAGTTATCTGTGGATCTGGCCAAGTTGTCGCAGTGCCATCTGGATGAATATGAAACTAAAGATGGTGACTTTTTTTTAAATATAAAAACGGGCCGTGATTGAGACAGTCGAGGTCTGATTTTGGCCAATTCGTCTACTGTTTACGGCCATCTGTATCAACATGACAATAGTAATGTGTATCTATTATGTATGAGAATAGAAGAAAACCAACGTGGTTTCAGGTTTGTGGGTTTTTTGTTGTCTTTTTTAAACTTTTTCTAACCAAGTTTCAATGGACCAGGTTTGTATATCATTTGCAACAGTTGTTCCTCAAAAACATAATTTCGAAGATTGAGTGTAGTTTTTTTTTTCGTTTTACGTTATGCTTTTTTTTTTTCCCATTTCATAAGGTTTATTTTTTTGTTTTGGTTTGGTTTTGTTTTTGTTTTTTGTGATCTTTTGAAAAATACAAAATTTTGACGGCAGTCGTGATCATCTATGTCAGTATAAAAAGAAATATTAGTCTGTGAATCTGTCTTTCATTTATCAAAATAAATAATAATAACAAAGAATCCACCACACCCTTTATCGATGAGATGGATACTGTGAATGAGTGGGAGTAAGGGTTTCCCTGCAAAAAGGCGCTGTCCACCGATAGCGAGACGATCCGTGATCTATATTGAGTACTCACTTTAAAACTCTTAAGTGTTAAACACATTATATCCATCCACCTACAATCACATACTTTTGAACAATATCCAGTTTTCGTCGCTTTTGAAGAGGGCTTTGGCGAAAGAAAAAACCCAGTTACTTCTGTGGTAAAAAAATTAGCCAAAATGGTATTCTGATACGACAAAATGAAGAGCATTTTTGAAAAACTGGATAAGTCAAATTTACATGAGTTATGGCCCCTTTCAGACAGTCTCAAAATTAGTGTAAAACGCGATGTAACTGTTCAGTTAAAGCTGGCCATGTCCCATCTTTATCCGAACACTTACTTCAGCTTACTTTTTACACTTTAAATGAACACTTATACCGCGTTTTACACTAATTTAGAATGACCATCTGATAAGGACCATAACTCATGCAAAATTTGACTTACCCAGTTTTGGAAAAAAGCTCTACAATTTGTGTGTATAGGTATGAAAAAACTACAATCATGAAGGTGGAATCCTTTGAGGGATATCTAAGGGAAATCTCTAGTGGATTATTTTCTAACGAGTTATAGTCAAAACTGCCTTGAGCCAGCAGGGGGAAAGAGAGGTCTCGAGCACTGAAGCCGTGTTTTCATGTGTACGGAAACGGCAAACGGGAACGTCAAAATCCATCAAGTAGCGAAAACATTTTTCCTATAATTATCACTTTTTGAAGAGGTTTGGCTCTTTCCGTTGCCGTTTCCGTTTCCTTACACATGAAAACCCAGTTTATAATCAAACAGATGCGAAACAGACTTGACTCCCAGCGCCCCCAGCCTTAGGATATCCAAAGAAACTGGCGAAGTGAAATCTTTACATGGCTATAATATGTGAGGCAGCCTGAGAAAACCCGTCAGGTTGCGAAAATCTTAGTATTGAGTAATCAGCTTCCAGAGGTCATCTGGGCGACCCTTGGCCTAAATTTAGTCAAGGGCAGAACATACCTTTCTACATCCCTTCTTATGTGTAAGTTTTAGCATGAAATAAAGCTTCTAAATATTTTAATTTTGCATTTTAATTGTAATGGACCAAATTTTTTGACATAATCTAATTTTACCGTGATCATGGTCAACAACATTGTCCCCTTTTGGACGCACACTCATAATAATATTTTCCCACCCTATCACATCATATTCCAATGGAAAGGGAAAATCCAGAGTTTTCCTTTTATAAGTAGTGCGCATGAATATATTGACTCTGTAGTATATTGTAAGAGTTGCGCATCTTCGTAAATGAAAAAACATCGTCTGCTAGAAAAGGATAACCATACAAGGTTAGTTTTTCAATCGATTTTAACTGCAATTCTACATTGGAATCATTTAGCTGACAAAGTAACCTATGCTTTGTGCAGGAAAACTTTCTTTCGATATATTCTAATTGCAGAAGAATTTTATTTTCATCAATATCTACAAAAAAAAAATGCGGTTGCTCTCAGTAAGATGGCGGACAGAGAGATAGATCTAGATCTGGCAAAACACCTGTTTTCGCTTGACTTTATGCAAAAAAATTCCGGGTTGCTTGAAATGTTTTCTACTCAACATTTGAGTTTTAGTGACGGTTATAAACTAAATAATCGCATTATTTTGTTTTCCTGGTGAGAAAAACACCTCAAAATGTACGAAAGTAAATAATATGTTAACTTTAGACTCGATTTTTTTTCATTTTGTAACACCAGCGTGTTTTGTACCCTAAAAATATCTTTAATTTGGGTCTAGTGAAGGATATTTTAAAAATTTAGAAATCAAAATGCTCTGCAAAACCTCTGCTACATGATGGTGCAAATAGCCCCAATTTTGCGAAATATCATGACTGTTTTTTCTTGGCTGCCTGACAGATATTGTTTAATGGAACAGTTAATGTGGCTTAAAATTGCATACTGAAGCAATATTTGTAAGCGTTTAGAATTGAATAAATGATCAGTGTGTTGTAAAGGCAAATCCACCAGTATTTAAAATTTGTTCCCTGCTTTGCTTTAATTTTTGTGGGATGTGTGAAGGCCGCCTGCGACGTTTTAAATCAAATATCAATAGGAATTGTTAAATCCTTACCTGTAAGGGACCTCGATATGTATCCCCTGCTGTGTCATTAACGAAATAATGTTCGTAAATCGCGATGTTGGTCAAATGTCATAATTCGGTAATTGATGTTTTGTGATGTAAGCCATGTGGCCCATAGAATTGTTCAATAGATGTCTGTATTGTCGGTTACATAGTGGCTGCCAAACCGTTGACGTAGGATGGCTAAAACTTTGCCCTCAGAGAGCAATTTAACACCTGTCAGCACAATTAGCAGCTCGTTTAGTTTGCCTACTCGTTCTCTTGTCTGTGTGTTCAACCGTTTGTCGTGAAAGAGGTTTTGTTTGCATTTGACCCGGACGTACTATCGATATTTGACTGTCTTTACAGAGTGTTCGACTCGGTGCATCTTTCCCTGCTGCCAGGGAGGGAATGGGTAGCCCGTTAATGCATGTTGGAGACTGCATTTGATGTGTTCTGTCTGGTGCGATTTCCCTGCCAAGAAAGGAGTGCGTAGTGCCATTACGCATAAATTGAGAGCCGCATGGTAAACTGGCGTAACTCGACCTTTTTTTAAAGTTGAGATATTCGGCAGGATAATAGCCTTTGACAGCCCTCAGGTTGTGTTAAATTCTGAAAACTAATTGTTGAATAAAACTGGGTCCTCATGTACACGGAAACGGAAACGGCAACGGAAACGTCAAAAACCTTTCATTTAGTGAAACAGAAAGAATGTTTTCCCACGCCGTTTCCGTACACATGGAAACACTTTTTCTTTTTCCTATATCATTATGATGGATTTTTTGCCGTTTCCGTTTCCGTACACATGAGAACCCAGCTGAACGTTTTTGAGATATCATAACTATTAAATCTGTTAAAGAAAACTTTTTTTTTTTTTCTCCTGAAAAAATTGTTCAAATCGACTTACAACAGTTTATCACCCGGCTCTCGATATGTAAGCAAGACTACAAATTATATTCTGGTAGACTTCCTAGGTATTTTACAGAAGACGACTCGTCTGTATGTTTTATGATTGCAAATGTTATTGAAAATATTGGACCTTAGTCATTCCCGACGTTATAATTCGAACCAGCATCAACAACAACAAAAATGCCAATTTATTAATCAATGGGTTTTTTTCTTGTGAAAGCTTTAACTCGATTTATTGAAGATATCCGAGAATGTTGCGTCAATGGCTTTTATAATCTGAAATATAAATTCATCCATTTTTTCCAGTCGACGATAAGGAAAAGAATTCACAGTGCACTAACGGCTGCGGGAATCTACAATAAAATTTTATTTGATGAGTATTAGGCGTGGCTTAATATTAGAATTTGATGCAGTTTCTATTTTTCTTTTTTTTTAAATATGTGTTTTGAACATCATGTGTCACATCTTGCGAATAAGCGAATATTTAATTAAAGCGCTAAAGTGTTGGTTTTGGAATTTAATATGGCAATGTTCTTTGATGTTGTTGTTGTTGTTGTTGTTGTTGTTGTTTAATCCTAACAACGTCATAAAGCCAAATAAGATTAGAGAACATTTGGGCATATCTGGCTTTATGTACTATAATGAAAACGAGAGAAAGGGAGTGGTGGAAGAGAGAGACAGGGAGAGAGAGAGAGGCGGGACAGAGAAAGAGAGAGAGAGGAGGGACAGAGAAAGAGAGAGGGACAGAGAGAATGGGGGACAGAGAGAAGGACAAAGGCACAGAGAGAGGGTGAGGGAGAGGCGGGGGGGGGGGAGAAGAGAGAGATAGAAGGTATCGCCAGGCACCTCATCTACAAGTTATACAGAGTAACCAAACAAGTCATGGAAAATGCCCAGCCATGCCGCCATATTGGATGTTACAATACCAAGGACGCAAAGGGCTTAGTCTCACACAAAAAAAAGGACATTGGAGTATCATTATAAACATTTTCTACATTATCTGGATTTAGATATTTATATTTTCTAATCTCTACCCAACAAATTCAGAGGAGATTTTTATGACTTTATTAACCTCTGTGTTAATTAGTATAGTGCAATCTTTAGTGCAGAAAGAACATGGTACTCAAATCTGTTTCAAGGACTGCCGAACAGTTCTTGACGAGAATGTTCTGCTTTTCGCGGGAAGCCGAGGACAGCTGTGGCGAGGGGTCGCTTCGTCTGGAAAACCCATGTAGTTTCACTCTCTGGAGAGTTTCTGTTTCAACTCTTACTTTTCTAGGAATTTCATAGCTTCGTGCTTATATTATTTTATTTAGTAGACCCACTATAGAAGAATAGCCAATTTTTCCGAAATACTTTTACAGTTCTGAGGGTGCGGTACGTTTTCGTGGGCTACACATCTACTGCACGGTTTCCTCATTGTTTGCAAGCAGTGATGATCTGGTCAGCGCAGGCCGAGACTGATAGGCCTGATTACCTTCAGTTAGCCTAGACGCCAGCTCATTAGCTTTGTTTTAATGTTGCATCCAGTTTGTTCGATGTGGCAGACTTTTGAAATACAGTTGAAGGTTGGCCAAACTTCAAATTAATTCGTCAGAGCGATTTTTGCTTGAAAATCCTGTTTTCAATGCACGTTCCTCCCCACCGTTACAAAACGTAATTAAAACAATATTATTTGTTTTGCATGACTCAATTGAAGTAAATGAAAGTTCTGTCCTTGTTTTTACTTCATTCGGTAATATTGTCCCTGCGTTTGGCAAGCCATAGCAAACTTTATTTTAGTCAAAATTTGAGTTGTCAAATGCACGAGAATGTGTTTCTCAGCATTATTTATTTTCTCAATACATTTTATTTTACTGTTTTATTGTTTAATTTCTGTCTCATTTCTCTCTATCTGCCTATGTTATGTGTGTGTATGTATGTCTAGCATAACAGTGTATGCATGCAGTCGACTGTGCGGAGAGAGAGAGAGAGAGAGAAAGAGAGAGAGAGAGAGAGAAAAGAGAGAGAGAGGGTAAGTTGCAGATGGTGTAAAGAAGACTTTCTGTAAAGGGCCAAGAACATTTTTTGAGGGGCTTGGGCGCCTTAGAAATGATCTTCATTATTTTTACTATTATAAATATCATTATTATTATTATGTGTTGTGAAATTTGCTCCAGGTTTGTTCATATTTATTGCCAGAATATTGCATATTATGTCAAGAACACTCATAGGCTTAACAGTGAGAATTCACACTGTACCACTCTCCTATTAGATGGATCGGTCCTTAAAATTAAATTAAAATGTCCATTCAGTTTTAAATTCCCATATAGAATTATAATTCACCCATACGTGATTTTTGTACTCTGTGATTCAAAAGTCTAAATTTTCAATTCTCCCTGTTAGGACTGGAACACAGCGGTCTCTTACTCACAGTAAATTGTAGACATAGCTTCATTCTGTACATTATATCTGTATTAACATTAAGTTTACCCGTCATCTGGAATTACCCAGATAGCCATTTAGGTCATTTTATGTCAAGGAGATCAAAGGTCGTCAATATTTTCAGACAGGCCACCCTCTCTATCCGCGTTGTTATCAATCGCCGGAGATTGTGGGTTGTTTATTAGGGATGTGTTATCTATTATGTTCTCAGAAATAGGAGTGGTAACAGGAATAATAACATTACTTGGGAGAAGGGGGTGGGACCGGTAACATCGAAACACAATGTATCCTTTTTTCTTTTTTAAATGGGACAAGAAAATGAAAATGAAAGTACAGTAAAACCCATCTGCAAGGGTTGCGTTTTTTTTTTTCCACCCAACTATTCGCCGTCCAGGGTTGAATATGCAATTGGGCAATGCACTTTTTTAAGTAGTAAGAGACTCCTCGGGGGTAGCGAGGCAGATGACGATCTTCAGAGGAAGAGTGCATTTTTTTCACTAGATGTTTCAGCCTTTCAATTTCCTGACAGTCATCTTCTAGAACCCCGGCCACACCGAGTTCATGACTTTCGCTGTTCGTCACCCACCCAGAACTAACCAGCGGTTTGCTGAACACTGAAGTATCTTTAAAGTAATTACCCGAAAAGGGATGGTGCATGATTTAAATATAATATAAAAATTTTAAAATACAGGAGAGAATAGAGAGAACAAAAAAAAATCTAGCATAGATTTCACCGGGAAAGTGAAGGATATAGCACAATTTCTTATAATATATTGGGCTATTTTTCTGGCAAAGCTTCGAGGCCGAGGAGCCAGGGTTGAGAGAGGGGAACGAACAAAGAGGAGAGGTTATCTGCAAGTAGGCCTAAGTCTCGGAGCTAAAGACATTTTCTTGTAAATAGGTGTGGATGAAGTTTACATCACAGGGACATCTATCTATCTATCTATCTATCTATCTATCTATCTATCTATCTATCTATCTATCTATCTATCTATCTATCTATCTATCTATCTATCTATCTATCTATCTATCTATCTATCCATTCATCCATCCATCCATCCATCCATCCATCCATCTATCTATCTATCTGTCTGTCTGTCTGTCTGTCTGTCTGTCTGTCTGTCTGTCTGTCTGTCTGTCTGTCTGTCTGTCTGTCTGATTGTCTGTCTGTCCTTCTATCTATGTACCTTTGTCCATCAAAACATAATAACCGTTCTACATTCCTTATGCTTACCTATATTTCTATCTATCCTTTTACTCTCCTTCTGTTTGTCGGCCTGCCATGAAAAGCTGAGGTCAGGCAAAAAAAAAAACAACAATGAATAAAACTAAAATTATACCAAATATTGTTGATCCCTTTAATTCCCAGACATGTTTAAGTGTTTGAAAATCCTGCAAATAAAAGTGAAAATAATATCTTTGCAATAATCGGTTATTCCTGAGCCAGCCAGACACGACCATCCCAATATCACCCTGACATCCAGTTTTTAGCTGCCAATAAACATTTTTCTCTTATACATCTGATTGAATTTATGAAAAAAACATTATGAATTCATGGGAAATGGATATGACAGGCATTCCGGGACTTACAGGAAAAGGCCATTGGCTAGGGTTGAGAGCAATCGGAAAAAAAAAATTATAGTGTTTATCACAACTAATTATTGGCACGCTGACTCGGGGAATGCACGGCTGTATTTTTATAGTTGAGTTTCGACCACCAATGTGTAAACTGAGGCGTAGGATGAAATTTCCTGTCATAATTCTTCATTCTAGTCGAAGAAAATGCGTGTTTTTGTTTGCTTTTTCTTCGGCTCAAAATGTCGGAACAGTTTCACATGTTCACCTCAGCTGTGGCTAAATCTCAACGCAAGTATTCCAGATATTATAGCGAACTTCAAAACCTTTCAAAATGTGCCCACGTACATCTTTAAGTCTGCCTATGCGAAGTATGATATTTTGTCAAATTTAAGGCACAGCGGTTGAAAAGCCTTTCATGGTTACATTGGAGACCTTACTTCCTTTATAAAATGATGATAATATGAATTTCAAATAATTTCCAAGCCGGAAAGAGTAGGGCAATGAATTGTAATTATCTTTTAGCAGTACGGAGAAACCGGTTCAAAACATCATGCAACGTACAAAATGAAACGGGAGTTACGTGGAAAGGGAAATTTGTTGTAGAACCCCGGTATCGGCGAGGTCATGATTTAGCTTGGATCAAACTCTAATTAGCATCGTAGTGACCAGAGATCTGACCGCACTGTCCAAGGACAGCGTGGGCTTGCATGTTTGTGACAAGAAATGTGCATTTTAGAGAAACACGGAATGTCCAGAATGTAAATTGTATTTTTTTTTTGTAACGTTTGCCACTCATTTTTACTCTTTGCCTGTTTAAATAATATTTGGATAGATCATCTATTATGAGCTGATACTGTTCAAAAACCGTCCGACAAATTTGAAAGGTTCATTTCATTTATCAACTCTTATCTATCCAAGCCAGTGGCCGTATGCATCAACTTGGTGTAAAGCTGCCCGTTTGGCAAGATGGTGCAGGCCTAGTATTGCGTACGGCCACTTAGGTGTAAACTCAAGTTTAGTCGGTATGCATGAACAAAAGTTATACCTACACATCAATTGCCGTTTACTGCTGTAACAAGAATTGACAATGCGCACGCACAGAAGTTGTATCGGCCAATCCCTACCACGGGAAAACAAGGCTGATGAAAACTAAGAGATTGAGGGTGAGTAGAAATCCAGTTTTCTTCCTTGGCCCCTGAAGTCGCGGGTTCGAATAAAATATTAGTTACTTTCTTTCTTTCTTTTTTGCAGACGCCTCTTTCTTAAGCGAGTGACGCATTGCGTAGCTGATTTAGTCGCCCTCAGAGAAAATGTAAAATTACGAACACTGTACATGTGGATGTAGGCCTAATCAAAGTTCATGCATACCGGGTAGCGTTTTCCACCTATCCGTCAGGCCTACACTACCGTTCAACCACTTACACACAGTTCATGTGTAGGGAGCAGGTCTCCAGTAAATAAACTTTAAGAAATTTTAATATTTCAAATTGGCTTTCGAACAGTTCACATTATTTTGTTTATGCGTGAATCGACCACAAAATGTAATTCCTCATTGAGTGTTTACAGGAGTTTGAATAGAGGATTAAATCAGAGATGATGTTCTTAAGAACTTGGGTTTTTGGAAAGATCTGTTTCATTTATCAACTGTAATTTATACAGAAGCCAGGTTTTCAATGTAGACGATATAAGACTTTGATTTTTCAAATAGCTTTTGAACAGTTGACCTCATTTGCCTATACATGAATAGAAAGTAAAGTGTCAAAGTAAAGTGTACTATTTCAAATGTACGTTTGATCTGTGAATTCTTTTCATTTTTCATGATTCTTTTGTCTAATGAATATTGTTCTTTCAGCTGAAAAACTTTTAGCAGTATTAGTTTTCATGTTAGGATCTTTCAGTGTCCTGAACTCCCAGCTGTCCTTTTACGATAGAAACTACACAAATAGGAGGGTTGTTTGTTTTTTTCATGTAAGGTTCTACTTTCACTAATTATTTTTTAAAGGAAAAGTCCATTACGATCAGTCATCATTTTTATGTTTACATTGTCGCCTTAAGCCAGGAGTTTCATAGTTTATCTCACAATTATAATATTTTCTAAAGGACGGCCAAATGATTGCCATTGGTGCTAGTAGAGAGAAAACACATATTCGCCCGATCTTGCACCATCAGACTTCTTTTTCCTGTTCCCTAATCTGAAAAAAATTCACCACAGGTCAACGTTTCCATAGCGACGAGGATACGGTTACAGCGGTAGAAGAGTAGCTACAGCAACAGCCAGGGTCATATTACGCTTAAGGACTTTTGAACGTTATCGAGAGATGGCAGAGGGGTGTCACTTTGCATGGTGGCAATGTAGAGAAATAAAGTTGTACATGGTAACTCTCAGCTTTCTAGTTTTTGTTTTCTTTTGTTCTGTTTTACTCTCAGGGTAAAGACTTCTGGAACGCCCCTCGTACATATCTTTAAACTATGTAAAAAGAAGTTATAAAAGGCCAGAGATGCAGAATGAAACCAGTCAAGATCATCAGGGAAATATGTCCAACACCATTGTCTGTCGACCAGTATCGAAAATGGTGCCTGACCACCTCATCTATAAAGCGCTGACCTATCAATAAGCAAACGCATATAATAATTACTACAGAAAGCACGCCTGGATTAAGCCTCACGCTGAAGTCATCATGTTGCAGAACCATACATCATAGGATCATCATGCCAACCCATTTTGTGCCCAGGGAAGTCCCAACAAAAAGAAAACCCATCTGACAGAATAGACTGGATTAAGCCTCACCTTGAGCCCACCTTATAGCATAACCCCGAACCCCGGGGTCATCATGCCAACTCATTTTGTCCTCAGGGAAGTCCCCAACAATGTTGTTTAGAATGTATTAATGTTCAGCTACATACTGAAACCAACGGATTTCGAGACGTCATAATAGATAGATAGATCATGTCAGAAGGGGGGCGGCATTGGGGGGGGGGGGGGAGTATTTAGGTCTTTATTTTGGTAGGTCCGCTGCTCTTGCCATTTACACCTCACGTGACTTGTTTTCATTTTTCTTGTTTTTGTCCCCGTGTTTTTTGTAGCAGGGATTAGTTTTTTTTTAGAATTTTGCCACGGGCAGTGGCCTTGCTCGGTCTGCTCTTCTCGATTTCCAACTCCCACGGTAACTTTAACGTGCGCAGCGTGTGCGAGGGCCTTCCGAATTCTTCGTCCTTATTCGAGAAGACTAGGTGCTCGATCCTACCTACTATAGGATTAGGGACAGGAAGTTTTTGGAGGAATGCATCAAGATGCCTGCACCGATCGGGGATCGGGCCCGATACCTTCGGATTGAGAGGCGAGCATTTTACCTCTTTACCACCAAAGGGGGGGGGGGGGAGGGGGGGTTATCTATGGAGTTTCCATTGTTTCAGATTCAGTTCGAAAGTCGTATGATTGCGTTATCGAATAACTGAGACAAAGTACATTGTACTTAATAGTAGTTTGAAATTTGAAAGTGCAACACCGACCTAAAAACAAACTGAGTGATAACGGTGCATTGGGGCCAAAAACAATTCAGAGTGGCTGCGTGATATAGGTCCCGCATGGCCCATCTATATATTTTTCAAAAGGCTAATCTTTTGTGCAGCCTGCAGGACAGTAATTAGTAGTTTACGTCAGTGAAATGTCTTACGCCTTGGTGTAGTGCATGGTGATTATTACAGTAACAAAAGCACGCCACAATGATTTATAATTATGATGTAAGATTTTATTAACATCCGAAGGTTTCCTCGATCCACGAAAGCACCCTGTTGTTCAAACTCATGAGCCCATGGCGTCATGAAATCCGAAGTTTGATTTAGAACGAAAGTACGTCGACACAGCAACAGCCATAGTGTGTCAGGAAGAGGCCAGACGATACACAGAATATAACAGAATAATAAGACCAGAAGGAGACTCTACCAGAAGTGTCCACCAATCACACTCCATCAAATCCGAACAAGTTTGTAATATGTGTGAACATTCGTGCACCGAGTATCGTTCTCTGAGCATAAAAAGGAACACATGCCATAAGAATACATCTGAGGGGACGAGATGGTCTGGAGGCAAGGTGGCCGCCTCTCATGCAGAAGGTACCGGGTTCAATCCCCGGTCGGTGCAGACATGTTGGAAATTTTTCGGGAGGAAAAAATCCTTGTCCCTGATCCTATGGTATGTACAATGGAGTACCTAGTCTTCTCGGCGGATAAGAACGAAAAACTCAGAGGGCCCGTGTGCACGATGCGCACGTTAAAGATACCTTGGCAGTTGGAAATCGAAAAGAGCAGGCCGAACTACGGCCCCCGCCAGGGCAAAATTTAAATAAGATGAATAACCGTATCCTTACCACAACGAGAAAAATAAAAAATAAAAAAACACAAGAAAAGTGACGTGCAAATGCCAGTGGCAGTGAAACCTCCTAAAAATAAACACTTAAACACAAGAACACATCTGAAAAAGAATAAAAAATAAACAACCAATACAGAAACGAACATAACAAAGTTAAAGAACTCGGGAGTTGAAGTAGAAGCATTATAATTACCCAGAACTGAAAAAACAAATGCCCATAAACAGATTTATCCCGGGCAGCACCGTGCACCTCAGCTAGATATCTAAAACAAAAACAAACAAACAAAAATCAAGTAATTCAATAAAGTGGCCAGCAAGTCTGACTTAATGTGAGACAAATCATATATTTCTATAACTATCCAGATGTTCGATATGTTGTTGTTGCTAATGGACAGAGGATCTGTGCCTGCCCTACCTGTGGTCTGTGAATATGGCACAGACCTCCACCACTCTAAGTGCTGCAAAAAACATCAGCAGTTTTTAAATTTTATTTTTGGGCAGGCGATGTTCTCATTATTATTTGCTCATACTCTACATCTTTCTTGGTGTATGTAGAGTTACAGATAGGGTTAGGCTTAAAGTCAGGAATTCCACTCACCATGCACAGTTTTGGTCAACAGCCCTAGCCACCAAGCAAGGTAAAATACATGACACGAAAAAATGCCTGACACATATAGGGCATACTATCAGCAGTTATCTTCTACCCTTGATGTAGGACAAAGATTTAAGATAGTTATATGTTCATGATTCATCCTTCTTTTCAAGTGGAAGGCTTGTGAGTATTTGCATTGCATTTGATATAAAACATTTTGGACAGATACTGTGAAACAAAGACTTTGTTGCAATTTAATTAGTTGTTCTCTACAATTTTGGTTGGTTTGTTGGTTGGTTGGTTGGTTGGTTGGTTGGTTGGTTGGTTGGTTGGTTGGTTGGTTGGTTGGTTGGTTGGTTGGTTGGTTGGTTGGTTGGTTGGTTGGTTGGTTGGTTGGTTGGTTGGTTGGTTGGTTGGTTGGTTGGTTGGTTGGTTGGTTGGTTGGTTGGTTGGTTGGTTGGTGCATTAGCTTTTTGAAAAAGTAAACATTTCAATAAACAATTTATAATTAAATCTTTAACATGACATCATTGTATTAATGATTAACTTTGTTTTACCAAAGAATACAGGGGAAGGACATCCTGTCAGAGGAAACTTTCACTAAGTTGTCCGTTTGGCGGGTGCGTGCAACCTCTGTGCAGACTTGTGTCCAGATACCTTCCAATTAATTGTTACATAAGTGGCTAATGCTGAATAGTGAAATATTTCACATGGCGGCTTGATAACAGCTATGCTTGACGTCACGTCATGACTGAGCAGCATGTGCTATAACTGTGGTTATTTCATGATATGCTGATATTACTTGCTGCCCTATTTTAGCTCCGAAAGGGGAATTATTTGAACACTGTCTTTTGTGCTCTAAGTCCCCTAGTCAGTTGGGTAGCACACAGCAGTGTAACACTGCTTTAAGAGGGCGAAACTGGAGAAGATGTTCTTGGACAAGACAATTAATTTAGAATTTATTACACAAAATGAAAAAAGCATTATGAGATGTTATAAATGTGAGTGGATCTGGCGAAATCGGGCTTAAGGAGAAATGTATACCTACTTTAAAAAATCAAAATAAAATATTTTTAAGGAAGGCGATTTCAAGCAAAATATTTTAACTGAGTCCAGAAAAATGGCCAATCTTTCATTTTATAAGCAAATCTCAATTTCCATAGAACAATTTCCCCTCCTATGGAGGGCTTCTCTCTTGAATTGGGTCTTTCATCTTAAGCCCGATTTCGCCAGATCCACTCACAAATATCTCATCACATATCAAAATTAATACAAACGTGTCCTCCCTCAGCACTGTTAGTGGTACATTCATAGTCTATCGGCTACAAATTCAGAGAGGTTGGTCTGGATAAAGATTGAAACATGACATCTGTTTTGAAATTTCAAAGCTGACTGTGCAGTTTAACGGCAAGCGACCTTCGAGTTCTACATTTTTTGAGGCATGCAGACTTACACAGTGTACTTGTGGCGTACAGACTAACATAGTGTATTATCTTTGATTGATTGTATAAGATTGAATCATAATACCATACTGTCGTGTAAAGGCAGAGGCGTGTGTGCTCAGTTCATGGTTTTGAGAAAAACACACAAAAAAAGTGTGTGGCACGGCCAATCTATGTACATGTATATAAATGCTTTTATTTACGAGTTTGCCACACTCGAAACTACTATTTCAGTAGCAGATACGTGTATCTGCTTTTGATATATAAGAACTATGTGTGAGACAAGTTCATAGAGACAATAAAGTAGAAAAAGGCCCATGTTGTCCCCTACGTCGCTTTGCCTTTACAGCACTGCAGCTGTCTGTGGTTTGGACAATTCTAATCACACTCTCCACGTCCTGTTCACTATTCAACATTCAAACCACAGGAATCTATGTTTTTCCCGTGATGTACTGAATTCATGTAACAAGTTCCGCGTGGACCTATGACGCCATACATTAGTTTTGATAACTGGCTGGAAGTGCTTGATAATGGAAAGTCCCAAACCATAGACATCTTCAGTACGTCTTGTGATAGATGGACTTGACCAATTAACTTCATATCAGCCATCATGTGACTCCATATCAGTGATACACAATCGGCAAATTCACTGTCCTATATTCATCTGTCCGTATAAAGTAGAAGTGGTTATTGGGCAACCCGGTGTTATAAATCAGATCTCTTTAACTTTGTGCATGCATTATAAAAATTCACCCAGCATGGTGGCTTACAGCGTCGCATCTTATTAGGCGAAATAGATACTTACCCATTATCGGGAAGGCCATTCCTTTTCGTCATAATAGGAGTGTTTCTATTTTAAGCGACTTTATATTCTAATGAATTTATTGGGGATTCTCATTCTGCAAAGAGTCAGCGGCTGACAAACGTTTAAGAATACAAGCTGTGACACCAGAATAGTGATGGTTTAGAAGTTAGTGACAGAGCTTAATTTCTACTAGTACAAAGGACAGTGCTAGCACAACTGATACATTGTTCGAATGAGGAGGACAAGCGTTTGTAGAATTTGTCTTGGGAATAATAGGACGGAAACTTGTTCGTCAAGAAATTGTGACAAAAGTGATTGGTCTTTTCTTCCTAAATCAGCGGTAAAATATTTCAGAAAACATTGTTCCGAAAGGCAAATATTTGTCGAACAGCAAAAGTGAACTTTCCTTGTAAAGGAAAAGAATTATATAACATTCGGATTAGAACATACCCGAACATTTTATTGCTGCCAAGACGTGTCACCAAAGATTTCACATCTGTGAGAAAGAATAATTTTCGAGCACGGAAAGATAGGAGAACTGGATTATATTA
This sequence comes from Onchidella celtica, assembly GCA_963931925.1. Taxonomy (NCBI): domain Eukaryota; kingdom Metazoa; phylum Mollusca; class Gastropoda; order Systellommatophora; family Onchidiidae; genus Onchidella; species Onchidella celtica. The sequence continues at coordinate 47,644,173 of OZ007569.1, forward strand.
AGTTACCATGGTGAAAACATCAGCTATGTTAAACCAACACAGCCCCAGAGAGGCTGACTCCCACCAAATGCCACAGAATGCCCAGACAGTGAATTGTGCCATTCTGGGAGATGGCATGGTGGGCAAGACATGTATGACCATCTCCTATACACAGGGACATTTTATCCAGCATTACACAGCAACAGTATATGATGAGTTCCCTGGTAAGTAAACACATTTGACCGCCACCCCCCCCCCCCACCCCAACCCCTAACTACCCCTTAATGCTTTTCTTCGCTCCTTCATATTACAATATTGTGTTGCCCATCAAATCGTTCATCATTCTGCTGCTATCCACCCATCAATCCACTCATCTATTCATCTTTCCATCCATTCATTCATCCATCCATCCATCCACCCATCCAGCCATCCAACCATCCATCCACCCATCTATTCAACCACCCATCCACCCATCCACCCATCCATCCATCTATTTATCCACCCATCCATTTATCCATCCATCTACCCATCATCCATCAATGCTCCATCCCATCTATTCACCCATCCACCTATTCATTCATCCATTCATCCACCGATCCATCCATCTGTTCGTTCACCCCATTCATTCATTTATTATCCATCATAATCTACTTATCCGTTTGTCGTATCACCATATTTATGATTGGAACCTCAGCATATTTAACGGATGTCAGCTTGACATAGCCTTGAAATTAAATTGTCGCTCAATTAGAACAGCAATTAATTTTAAAAGTGCGCTTTTACTGGTTTACTCATTAGCCGGATCCATTTGAAAAGACCTAAGTCTTAGCAAAGTACACCCACAGGAATTAGTTCTTACACCACACAGATTAATATTTCAGTTTGCAGTAAGTGTGAAAAGTGTGCGTGGCCTTTAGTATTATACAATAGTTTAAGAGTCAACGTGTACATGGGAGGTTTGTTTTAATGGTGGACATGGTTTCTTTGGAATACTATTTCAGCCCAGGGGAGCAATAGTCCCCTATAGAGCTCTTTCATTTTTACATCCTCTCTCTTTAAAAGTTTGAACCCCACCCCACACCCCACACCCCACGTTGGTCTAAAGGCAAAGTGCTCGCCTCTCGTGCCTAAGGTGCCGGGTTCTATTCCCCGATCGGTACAGTGATGTTGGCATCTAAGTCTTCTCGCTACAGGGACGAAAAACTTAGTTGACCCGTCCCCGTGTCCACCTTAAAGATACTTTGGCAGTTGAAAGCCGAGAATAGCAGGCCTAACAAGGCCGCTGCCTGGCAAAAATGTTTTTAAAAAGTAAGAATAATCCCTACCACCACCATCTCTCCCCCCCCCCCCCACCTCGCCCCCCCCCCCAAAACAAGCATGGAAAAATACAAATACAAGAGAAACCACAAGAACAAGACAAATAAAAGCAAAGAGGTGCAAATGCCAAGGGCAGAGATCCTCCGAAAACATTCCCCACCCTATTCCCTACCATAAAAATTATTCCCCATTTACGGGAAAGAAGGAAGCAGAAAAATTAAGCACAGTCTGGCGCAGCCACTGAAAGCCTGTCACGTGAGAGTACGAGGAAGTTGGAATGGAATAATTATCTTGGGATTCCGATGGCCACATAAACCCTTTTGATGAGGCGTAGTGTAAAGGTTAAAGTGATTGTATTAAGCACCGGGAACACGTGGGTCTAGATGGCACGTGCTCGCCTCTCCTGCCGAGGATGCCGGGTTTGATTCCCGATCAATGCGGGCATGTTGGAAACTGGGAGGGGGGGGGAATTCCTGTCCCTGATCCTATGGTAGGTAGAATCGAGCATCTCGTCTTCTCGGGTAAGGACAACAACTGGGATGGCCCGTGTGCACGTTGCGCATGTTAGTTAAAGATACCTTGTTGGCATCTGGAAATGGAGAAGAGCAGGTGTAACAAGTCCTCCTACCAGGGCAAACATGTTTTTTTTTTAAATCATCCCCACCACAAAAACACACACACACACACACACACACACACACAAAAGAAAACAATAACAAGAAAAATAAAAACAAGAACAAGACATACCGTAACACCCCCCCCCACCCCCCCCCCCCCCCATTCTCCACGGTCCGGAAAAGAGGAAGTGGAAAAAGTAAAAGCAATGAGTCTCAAGCACTGAAAGTATGTCAAGTGGAGGTGTGTGGAGGTTGGGATGTAATTTATTATCCCTGTATTCAGACCAATTAAACCCTTTCGGTGAGGCGTATAATACCTAACTAGTAGGTTTAAACTGACTGTCTTGACCTATTATCAAAACCTCATTACATTTTATAATCTGTATTCCGTGAGATGATTATTAGCGAGATTAGCTCACGACTGGCACATTATCTTGGGGAAAGTGTAATTGAAGATTGTACAATAGAGCCAGCAGATTATGTTTAAAGGGATTTATTTTACCTGAATCCTATTATATTATGTATAATCTAAATCAAAACGAGGAATAATAATTAAAAGAGAGGTCTGAAATTAAGCGTAGGTTAATCCATAGGAATTATCAAAGATATCTCGCAGGCGAATTTATAAAACTTTGGACAGTTTAAAGGACGCTGATTGTCGTGAAATTGGATCATATCGCTAAGCTTTATAGCTGCTGTCATCCTAATCAGTTCAGTGGATAGTATAATACGTTATCAAATAACAGCATTGTTCGTGAGGATGAAGCAAGATTAAATGTCTTTATTACATGATGTCTTTACATTTATGCATCTGACTAAGGCATTGTGCGTGTATATGTTGTGTCTTAAATGAGTTTATCGTCTCTGTTGTCAGTTATCTAATATCGTCTTAGGAATCTTATTATAATTTTATTATAAAAAAAAATAGTGGCGCGAGTAATTCATTGTGGTGCAATTTCGCCCCTTCTTTTGCTCGACTCTACAGCCTAAATGACAGTTTCAAAAATTATAAAATTAATTTTCTTAAGTGTCAACTAATCCAGCCCAATCGCTTTTGTATAGATCGATTGTGTCGATCCAAGCTTCAGGTATTTTTAAATAAAAGTTGTAAAAATGTAAAATACAATGATCTTTGTTTTGGCTCCCTTTAGTAAGATCATCGCACTAGAAACGATGTTAATTCGCGTTCACTTGCGTGCACAATTTCCCTATCAGAAATGAGTGCCTAGTGCTCTGGAGCGCATGGAATCTGTAGTAATGGGAAGCTTTTTAGACCCAAAAAAGAGAGAGAGAGAGAGAACAGTGGGTTCACAGGTTTATCCCGGATAATGCCGGGAACTTCATCTAGTAGCTGTAAAAATTATAGTGTGACATTACAATGATCTGTTTACGCAACATTTCAAGATGACGTCATGTTCGGGCAATTTTAAAGAACTTTCTCACGTCTCCGTTAAGGCAGCGCTAACGTAGATGGGGCAAAAAGCTGACGTAACAGCTTGATTCAGTGAAAGCAAACATTATTTTGCATGTACAGTTGAAATGACTGGGGGGACATAAACTATTGCCCTTTTCACTCTTTATCCACTTGAATTACTATCTACTGCAAGTAGAGTTATTGACGTTCGAGTCATCAGACTGAAAATCGGGTGATCGAAGAAGGATATAATAGTGGTGAAACCTTGAACACTTTATAATAAAGTTAGGTCATTCTGAATGGTGCCTGAACTTCTGGACATTTGCTAATTAGGTCGTCCTGAAAAAAAAATGGCCACACTATGAACATATACTAGTGAAATCGGGAGTAAGGCTGTAGAATATGTGGCTTTCTAGAACAGAGAGAGAGAGAGCGGTGGTTTCACAGGCTTCCCGGTTAATGCCATGTACCTCATCTAGTAAGAGAAATGTACTTGGATTAGAAGAAAATTATTTAAATTATACAAGGTTGTTGTTATAAGAACTTGCGCACCCCAAGCGTTTTACGCTAGGGGCGCGTACGTATACGTACCTATCCCTAACCACGTCCTTATCCCCAACCCTAAATCTTATCGAATCCCTAGCCCTGCCCCCTACCCTTTCAACCAAAAAACGGGAGGAAACAAAACGAAAATCTAAAAGAATAATTAATTAAGGCTGTTGTTAGGAGTATTTTGGGGAGGATTTCGGGAGGAGCTCTCTAGCTGTGGAGTCACAAAAGGCTTTAAAATACTTACCCCTGGCGGAGAAACTTAGGGGAGGGAGGGCGTACATACATGTAATAACATTCATTAAACAATGGTATTTTATTTTCAGTTCTTCAGTAAACTGCACAACACAACCAACAGCGTATAATGTCGTAACTTACTGTACGGAAAGTACGATTTGCCCATAGGTCAAAAAATTCTGTCTATGCTTTTTATCTTTTTATGAAATATTGGTTTAACATTCTACTTTTTTTTTTTTTTTATTTGTTCAATTGTTTCATTGGTTCAATTTTCTTTCCTCTTACATTTTTTTCCTGGTGAAAATCAATTTATCGAAAGCTTTCCCCTTTTCCTTTGCGTTTGATTGTGTCGTTTCTGTTCATGTCTTACGCGAGACTTTGCTACATACGTTTTCTCTTTGCCATATTTTAACTATTTTTGTTGTTGTTGTTGTTGTTATTGTTTTTATTCATATTTTGTTAAATATGGTGTTTATTTAATGCTAATTTAAATTTATTACTGGACCTGCTGAGAATCACCAGGGCATGTTCTGTCCTGCAGGCAATCAATAGACACAATTTGAAGACTGTACTACTAGTATTAGTAAAACATCTGTGGTGTGACTCTGGCACTGAAAGTATGTCACGTGGGAGTGTGCGGAGGTTGGAATGTAACAATTATCTTGGGATTCCGAAGGCCAAATAAATCCTCTTGATGAGGCGTATATAATTATTAATATGTAATTGGTATGGTTGAAGTTATTGTAGCCAGGCCATCCCGGTTTTTCGTCCTTGTCCGAGAAGACGAGCTGCTCGATCCTACCTACCACAGGATCAGAGACAGGAAATTCTCTCTCAATTTCCAACGTGCCTGCACCGATGGGGAATCGAACCAGGCACCTTCGGCATGAAAGGCGAGCATCTTGCCTCTAGACCAACTTGTCCCCAGTGCTCATTTGCCGCTTTAAATGATGCGAAGTCCTGCGTAACAAACAACTTTTTCTTTTTGCCCAATTTTGACTTTGCGTATAGCCCTGCTGCGACCCCACAGTTTTTCTGTGGTTTTTATGATATTTCGCTTTAAATGATGTACGCCCCCCCCCCCCCTGCATTTTTTTAAAGCATCACGATATAAATGGTAGATAATCCCTTTTTACATGAGCCACATCATCATTACAGTGAATAAAATTAACACCAGCAGCCATGTCGGCATCGTCTTCGCCGTTCTCAACATCAGGAACATTAGGTTGAGATACTTTGTCATAAGGCTGGAGAAACGAGAAGCCCTACTTGTTAAACGAAGCACTATTGAGTCACCCAGATTCTAAACAATCTCTGCTATACAGCTTGCTGCACGTGAAGCGATACATGACCTGGAAAGGGATTGTCTTCTGTTTACTTGTACTCTTAGAAAAGTTGGACACGGAAAGAAAACGAAAGTGGACTGATCTCGACAAAACGAAACAAAACCAAGCACATGGACGCTGAACTGAATTGAAGACTGAATTGACACCATTTAGAATCTCTACCAGTCTGTCAGATACTACACAGGGCCAAAACATGTTTTTACTAGGCTCTACAGTAGTGGAGAATTATAAGAAACCTGAATTTGAGGTCCATGACAGACATAGAAAGAACACATCCTGGTCTTCATTTAAAGTTCAGGTTAGTTTCCTCCCCATTCAACATTGTAGGGATTCGCAATACTTTTCCTCACTGTAACTAGCCCCGCTGCAACCCACCTCCAATCTGTGTCCATTTGTATAGCAAAAAGCACCAATTCTTCTATCTCATCTTAATTTCATCGTTTCTCTTTCATTTCATTTCAGTGCCTCTGATAGTGGAAGGAGAGCCTCTGGTTTTAAACGTATTTGACACGGCTGGCCAGGTGGGGATGGATGGATGGATGGATGGATGGATGGATTGATGGATGGGTGGATGGATGGATGGAGGATGGATGGGTGGGTGGATGAATGGAAGGATGGATGGAAGGATGGATGGATTGATTGATGGATGGGTGGATGGATGGATGGAGGCTGGATGGGTGGGTGGATGGATGGATGGAGGATGGATGGGTGGGTGGATGGATGGATGGATGGAAGGGTGGATGGATGGATGGATGGATGGATGGATTGATGGATGGGTGGATGGATGGATGGAGGATGGATGGATGGATGGAAGTTGGGTGGATGGATGGATGGATTGATGGATGGATGGATGGATGGATGGATGGATGGATGGAAGTGTGGATGGATGGATGGATGGATGGATGGATGGATGGATGGATGGATGGGTGGATGGATGGATGGATGGATGGATGGATGGATGGATAAAATGGTGTCAAATGGAAAGAAAGAAATTCTCATATTTTCACCTAATACTCTGAAGTATGTGACTGTAAGATGAACGGGGTTAAAAATGCGTAATGTTGGTCAATCTGTTGAAAAGACTGAACTTTTGGAATCCAGCATAAAAAAAATAACAAAATATGTAAATGTAAAAGCAAAATAGCTGTACATTCCTCTCCCGTTGTCACATGCTGTAGATAAATGCCCTCTTTACATAAGTCCAGTGCATGGGTCGTGTGTGCTTCTACAAGACATTTGCAGATCATTACTTATTTCAGATATCTTTTAGATAATTTAACTAGCAAAGAAGCTGCTCTCCTTTCGAAGTGATCTCATCATGGTGTGACCAATCAGTGACTGAGATTATCCTTGCAAAATGCAAAAGGTTTATGGGCTCACAAAATCATTTAATTGCGTCTTTTGAGATTAATAGTATACTTTTAGTAGGTATATATATGATTGATTTTGGCTGTTGAAGCTTTTTATTTCACGACATCATATGCACAATTCTGCTCATTACTCTGTGGCATAATAACGTATTTTTCGTGGGGGGGGGGGGGAGAGTGTGTGTCATTATATTATGGTGAGGAGTTTTTAGAACTACCGGTTGCGTTCGGTATCATGAAAGTTACATGGGGTCGCAGGCTATTTTTTATTTCCATTGTTTCTAACCGTGATCTTTGCCTGTTTCAGAGTGACTTTGAAAGTCTGAGGCTGCACACATACAGGGTGAGCGAAGTTCTGGTCCTGTGCTTCTCCGTGTGTGATCGAGACTCCTTCTCCAGTATCCTGACTGACTGGGCCCCAGAGATCAAACGCCACACAAAGCGAAAAGTGCCAGTGGTCCTTGTGGGCACTCAGACGGACCTAAGACGCGGCCGGTGGGGGGTGGAGATCGGGCCTGAGGAAGGACAGCGAATGGCCAAAGTGATCGGTGCTGATGTTTACATTGAATGCTCAGCCAGGACGGGAGCTGGAGTTGCTGAAGTTTTCCAGAACATTCTCAGCAGCGCAATAAACAGAAGAAAGAGGAAGAACAGTTTCTTCAAGAGATTATTAAAAAGATGATATTTCACCCTTGTCTCGGTGTGACATTACCATGTATAAGCTTACTTGTGTATTTCGATGTTTCGAATTCGACATAAAGTTTAGAAATACACTAGATCTAGGCTCATGCGGTAAAAAGTGTTGCCATTTTCTTTCAATGGAGTATTCTGTTGAACTATCAGGAATACAGGTTTTTGTCATGTCCTGCATAAATGAACACTACTGCACCGGCTGAACTTCTGGACAACTTTCGAATTTAAAGTTTCAAGTGGAACTTTGGCAGGTTATACCTAAGCTAACATGAACATAATTTTTAGCTTACTGTCCAGACTTTCGATAGCGCTGAGAGACTGTAATCCTTTACATGTCTATTCACTCGGTCTTCTGGGGCAGGAAGCAGGTGAGAGTTAGAATCACAGCTGTTCCATGTTTTCTTGGAAGAACATGTACATGTGTGATTGAAGTAAAACGAACATGAGGGAAAAATTGAATATTATATTGCTGCCTTGATATTGAACCGGCTATATGTGATGAATAAAATGGGAAAGTTACTTTATCCCTCCATCCAACATAACGACCTGCAGTCTCGGGCCCTTAGTTCTTGTTGGTTCCAACAATGTTTTGCACAACTGAGAAGTTCAGTGTTAAATGTTTGCGGTTTTAGTATTATGATGAGGAGTTAGAGTAAATCGACACTGTGAAACAGCTTGATAAGTGCCAAAACGCATTTGAACAAGTGACAAAGTATGCATTTGTTATATCTCTTCAACATACTAAAAGATCTCCAGTTTTTTTTTTTTAGGAAATGGAGCTAGAACTAACAAGAACGTTGGTCTCGATCTGATTTCAACGTGCGTTGCAAAAATTAATGTGACCGAAAATTGCAACAGTCGTCCCCGACTATCGTCTCTTTCTCCTTGAATCATTTTCCTTTTTTCCTCTAGTTTTGGGCACATTAAAAAAAAAAAAAACCTCTTAATTTTCATTTTCAAACTCAAAATACTGTCCGTTTCCTCCGAGAAAACCAGCAATAATTATCAAATTTCATATCACATTTAAGTGACCAGTCCACCTACCAAACACAAGTTATATATTCATGCAGCTTAATGTTTTACTCATTTCACAGTATGAACAACCAGAGGCCAGGACTTTTCCCTCAAATTTCTAAACTGCCTTTTTGTAAATTTCGCCACGCATCGTATCAACTGGATACATTAATTTTGGTAGTTACTCTATAATTATTTCGGAAGACAGTTCTTGAGTCCATTAATTAATGCTAACCGCGATAATACTCAATGAGTGAGGAAATCGATTTACATAATAATACAGTTTCAACCGGTATGAAAAATAACTGCCTGGCCAGTCTGGTATTTTAAACAGCAAAGCGCTGGTTTCATTACAATATAGAAAGTGATGCTATGAGTGGGAATTTTCCCAGCACCATGCCATGCGGTCATCATAGTTATCCTTACCTTCACGTTCATCATTATCACTGTCGTCATCGACAGCATCATTAGCTTCATGTTCATGATTATCATTGTCGTCCTCGTCACAATCACTCATTCAGTCATATTAATGACAGGATCACCTGTAGTTTAATGCAAATTTTACTTTGTTATTATTGTTTGTTGTTACAGCTGAGAATCCATTTAATTATTCTTCCATGTTACAAATGGCCTTTGCTCTCTGATTTTACGTTATTTTACTTTAACACTGCTTCTTTTGGTCAATCAGATCGGCTGTATGATGGAGTCTGCGCTGGCGCACTCTTAGTTTTATTCATTACGTTTTTATCACATTATTATTGTATTATTACTATTATTATGATAGTATTATCATCATCATGATCATCATCATCGTGTTTTTGTTGTTCATCATCATCTTCATCATCATTATCATTTCATCATCATCATCACCACCACCGTCATTATTGATGTTATTGTGGTTGTATAATGATAATAATAATGATGCTTATGATAATAATATGTTATTGTTGTAATTTTACTAACCTGCCTTAATCCTTTGGTTTCGATCAGTATTTCTTATTATTTCATCAATAATTATGTAATAAAGTTTCACAAATCCGTCGGCTTTGTTACAATGTTAATCAGTTACTATAGTGTGGAGTGTAAAAGATGGTGCCTGGGATAACTTCGTTACGGAAGCAGCTCTATTTGACTGGGAAACTCCGGGTAAACGAGGCGCATTGCTGTGAACAGGTCAGCTCAATACAAACTCATTGCTGATAACGGATTGAGGAAGAGATTTGTTCCATATTGTTATTATGTGTGCAATACTGTCAGTGATACAGTTGTTTATGATTAGATTATCTTTGGGCAAATCATCGAGATCGTGACCGTTCAAATGGTTTCATTTTTCCGAGCCTCAGGAGATTTTGCTCGTCTATGTCCTATTTCGAGTGCAAGAAATTTGATAGCCCATTTTATTAAAAATAATAATAATAATAATAATAATAATAATAATAATAATAATAATAATAATAAATGGGCAAAATCAAGCGTGTGTACTATATGGATGGCATCTAACAATATTGTTCTATCATTTTTGTAAGGTCAGGCGCACCGGGACATTTTTTTTTAGTAGCCTAGGCCGAGAAACTATTCAGCCATTGGTGATTAAAAAGTTGATTTTCACTTAGCAGCCGGTACACGAGCTACGAAATAGTTGCTGAGGAGCCCTACTATTAGACTCGACGTTTGAACCGAGCTCTCTTGCTAAATGGGATCGCATTATCAGCTGCCTTATCAATTCTACAGAAAAAGAGAGAAAGAGAGGGGGAGATTGGGGAGAGGGAGAACGAGCGAGAGAAAGAAAGAAAAAAAGGAAGGAAGGAGAGATAGAGAGGAAGACAAAGAGAAAGAACGTGTGAGACGGAGAGAGAGAGAGAGAGAGGAAGAAGAGAGCTGAGGGAGAGAAACAGAAAGAAAGAAGGAGGGAGAGAGGAAGAGCGAGAGTGAGAGATAGCAAGAGATAGATGAGAGAGAGAGAGGACGAGAGAGAAGGAGGGAGAGAAAGATAAGAGGGAAGAGAGGGAGAGAGAGAAGGAGGGTGGGAGGCTGGGAGAGAGAGAGAGACAGAGAAGGAGGGCAGGAGGCTGGGAGAGAGAAAAAGAGAAAAAAGGAATGAGAGACGTGCAGATAGAGAGGGGGAAGGGGAGAGAACTGTATTAACCGCTAACAGGTATCATTCATAAACATCTGTACAGAATTAAAAGAAAACTAATTCCGTGACATTTGCAAAGTATCATAACATTTGATCGCCAAATAGTGGAGTATTTCGAGATATTTGTGAAAAAAAATGACACACAAAGGCGAGTGAAAAACTGAATAATTATAAAGCCTCGAATACTTTGGTGACCATTTCAAATGCACCAAAATTGTAGTTAGAAGCATCTTAGTAAGACAATAAATAAATTTTTTTCAGATTCAAGAGGAGATGTCACACTTTCAGAAAATGCTGAAAACTCAAAATCGGCGAGTCGACCGATTTTCTGTCTTTCTCTCGGCGAACGTGCCTTAAAGAGTTTATCTGCGGTCTGATATTTGCTTTCTTTTACAGTGGAATATGATACGAAACCGCAAAAATTTGACAAACCCAGGCAGTGCCAGAGCTGCTCAGATAACTGGAAACCTGTGGTTTCTACAAGTTTGTTTCAGTTTATTTCAGTTTCCGTTCGTTTTGGAATTCGCCGTATATGTTTTTTTGTTGTTTTTTTTAACATAGGGCTTTGGGAAAGGCAATCCTCCTTCCTGGTTTGTTTGCCTTTTTTTCCTTTTGGTCGTATTTCAGCTGTGTGCTTAGCACGATACTGCCGCGACCTCACAATTTTCTGTGATCTTTTAAATATTTCTAGACCAGTTCCTGATGTCGGCGGCTCAAATTGGATTTGAAATGATCAGGTTATATCAGATCTCGGTCAGTGAGTTACCTCACCGTAAAAGGCGATGACCTAAACGGTTTCTGTTGTAGTTTATTTATGAAGTGGCGGTTGGGGGGCCACATTATAAGCACTGCAATAACCCTGAACTATTTTCATTCCTTTACTTCTGTGTTCCTTTATTCAGTTTAATAACAGTGGTAAAATGAAGTGCTGAAGTGCAGTTTATAGAATTGTTTTTATATTTTTGCAAACCTGAAGTTTTTAGAGTTTTGACAATATCCACGGACAAACTGCATATTTTCTTTAACCCTACTACTGTCTTTAGAACCCAGACATAGTGACTTCGGTTTCGTTTTGTATTCGTTTGGCTTTCGGTAGTTTGCCGAATGACCCCAGTTTCAATGAAAAGTGAATCGAGACGAAAGCGGAAGTTTTATGCGCTCTGACAGGCGCTGTGAAGGTTTCTGACATCGTCTGGACTTTTCTGCAAGACGAGACTGACGTCATTCGGCAAAACAGTCGAAAGTGAGCCGAAAACGAAATGAAACAGAAACAATTGTGTCTGGGCTCGAAGACAGTTAACTTGACAGTTCTGTCATCCGCGAGCTGTCAGAGCCAGTTAAATTAGCTTCCGAAATGTCTTCAATGTTGGTGTTTCTAAATCAGAGACCAAGTCTCAAATACTAAATTTGTAAGTGGAAAAGTTGCAGTTCGAACCTCCTTGGCAGGACCCAGTACTTCAATCCTGGCATAAGGGTACCCACATAAAGGCCACCGAATTGTGTCACCGAGCCACTAGGCGCTTTAGGTGAGAAGAATTGCACATAGAGCCCACCTAGATTCGGTCCGTTTATATAGTGCAATTCTTCTCACATAAGAAGCGTTAACCCTACTATACACTCAAGGTCTGACAGACCTCAGACACTCACTCTTTTCATCAGGCTGTTTAGGGCGCGTAGTATAATTACAAAGCCAAATAGAGAATACTGAGCTGTGTTCATCGTTCAGCATTGGCTCATAATGTACAATGCCCCCCCCCCCTCCTCTTGATTTTTTTCCGTACGAGCTTTAGCAAATTCAGGAGCGGGGCAGCAACACCCCCAAACACAGGTCATCGGCTAAGGGATTTCTCGTCCTATCGAACACTGCCGTGGGTGCTGCAATCTCTGGACTGTGCCTGATATGACTCTGGACGTCACCAAAAATCCCTGGGATGTGTTGGAGCTCTCCTGTGTTTGGGGGTGTGTTGCTGCCGCCCCGCTCTTGAATTTGCTAAAGCTCGTACGGAAAGAAAAATCACGCCCTCACCCCGCTCACCCCACCCGATCCCCAACAACAGCCTCTTTATCATAATATCCGAGACACAGGGTACCGACACGACTCAATTCGCCAAATTCTGTCCGTCGACTTTGCGCGCGTATCATCCATGTCAACAATGCAACAATTTGTACCACACCCCTTCATAATTGAACGAAAAAAGGCTAGTACCACAGAGATCTGTGAGTAGTACTCGCTGTGTTTATACGCGCGCAAGTTGTGGACATTATAGTGAAAGAAGGAATGGTCCGTCTGGGTATGCTGTGTCTCGGATAATATCTTCCAACCGAATGTAAAATAGGTCCTTTCTGAACGCGACGGTCACCTGGCGTTGTGGGTTTCGCGAATTTGCAAATTATGACCACAGTGTAGGATAAATGAAATGTGATATAGTCTGTCAGCACTGTATGGTCATGAGAAGCTATTTTGAGCAGACCTTTTAGCCCTTACTTTACATTTCGCCAGTTGTTGTTATTTTTAATTCAATTCTCATGTTAGGTCTTTTCAAGGTCTTAGTGAAAAAATTTGCTGATATTCAACTACAGCAGATTTCAAAGGCTATTTCTGGCAGTGGATATGATATGAAAGTATATGTTTCTTTTTTCTCTACTTTTTTTTTTTATTAGATGAGGTCAGTTTGAACAATAAAATGATATCGTTTCTTATCACAAACAAATTATCCACAGCCCCAGGATCAATATCAAAATTGTTAACCAATCTGTTAGAAAAAAAGTGAGGGGGTGTGGCAGCTTTGTATTAAGTGCTACCGATAACAGTGCAATCGATAGATATCGAACGTGAACCTTTGCAGCGCCGTAAACAGGCCTCTCGAACTAACCATGATGATTATGGTGTCCTCGAAAACTTTATCAGAGAGAGAGAAAGAGAGAACGAATGGGCGAGAGAGAGAGTGGGGGGGAAGACACACAGACAGACAGGCACACAATAAGACAGTCGGACAGATTAAGAGCATAATAATATGAAGGACGGGGAGATCGTTTTGTCAGCCACTCGGTTTGCTGCCCTTTTGGAGACGATCCTTCCTTATTACATGTTATTTGTTTGTGAACGACCTGTCAGATTTTGCAGACTGGCAGGAAAGTGGGCGGGGATGGAGGATTAAGTGAGAAACCAATTTGACTCACTTAAGAGTAAAGTGTAGGAGAGGAGGATGGTAATTGCATGGGTATAATTTAATGTAGACTACAGTACACAGGTTTAATTTTGAGAAAATTCAGATTATGCCCAATTCTGAAGTTCAACATTTCGAGAGCTGATATTGTCCACACAAAATAATAGAAGTGAGTAAAGTTATTTTGGAAAGTAACAAAAGGCCTATTTAGAGCCAGACCTGTGGCCAAGTCTAGATCTGAAAACATTAGAAGAGATGGAGTGGTGGCTGATACAGGTAGCTACTGACTGACCTGCAGTCACCTCCGATGGATAAGAAAAGATAGTACACACCTGTAGATTAGAGGTAGACTCAACCGATTTCATAATTTAGAACAGGTCAAAATGATCCTATAACAGACAGACACAAATAGACGGGCAGACTGACAAACAGGTAGATAGACAGATAGATAGATAGACAGACAGACAGACAGACAGACAGATCGGTAAGGTAAAAAGGTAGGCAGGCAGGAGTAGGTAGATAGGTAGGTGGGTAGGTAGATACGTAGATACGTAGATAGGTAGGTAGTTAGGTTGGGTAGGTAGCTAGGTAGGCAGGCAGGTAGAGGTAAGTAGGTAAGTAGATAGGTAGGTAGGTAGGTAGGTAGGTAGGCAAGTAGATAGATAGGTAGGTAGGCAGGCAGGTAGGAGTAGGTATGTAGGTTGGTAGGTAGATTTGTATTTAGGTAGGTAGGTAAGCAGGCAGGCAGGCAGGTAGGGGTAGGTAAGGTAAGTAGGTAGGTAGGTAGGTAAGTAGGTAGGTAGGTAGGTAGGTAGGTAGGTAGGTAGGTAGGTAGGTAGAGGTAAGTAGGTAAGTAGATAGGTAGGTAGGTAGGTAGGTAGGTAGGCAAGTAGATAGATAGGTAGGTAGGCAGGCAGGTAGGAGTAGGTATGTAGGTTGGTAGGTAGATTTGTATTTAGATAGGTAGGTAAGCAGGCAGGCAGGCAGGTAGGGGTAGGTAAGGTAAGTAGGTAGGTAGGTAGGTAAGTAGGTAGGTAGGTAGGTAGGTAGGTAGGTAGGTAGGTAGGTAGGTAGGTAGGTAGGTAGGTAGGTAGGTAGGTAGGTAGGTAGGTAGGCAGGCAGGTAGGTAGGCAGGGGTACGTTGATAGATAGGTAGCTAGGTAGGTAAGTAGGTAGGCAGTTAGCTAGCTAGGTAGCTAGATGAATACGTTGATTTGAATCATGTTGTTGCGTAGAGACAGAACAGAACTTGTAAAGTATCCAACACGAACACAGCACCCACGGTTAAGCATAGCTAAATTTCCAGTGTTTTAACCCACAAGAAAAGAGTGGGACTGAACTCTTCAGATTACACAGCTTTGGCATACCTGCACCATGTTGATGATGTTTATTAAGCAAAGGGCAATGCCGTGCCCATGTTCTTTTAATTTAAACAATAGATTGGAGAAAATAGCCGTTCGTTCTCTGACACAAAAAAAAAAAGAAAGGAAGAAAAAACTGCCTGTTTTATTCTCAGAATTATTCAGATTTATTTTTCGGTTTATGTTTCAAATTTTAGGCCTAAAATGTACTGGGTCAAGTCTCTTTTGCCTTGGTATTTTGGACTGTGGAGTTGAACAGGACCTTGCGCACAGGTCAGACTGAAAAAATTAATTCTGGCCCGCTAGTTGATTCACAGAGTATGTATTTATAGGGATGTTTCACTATTGGTCGATTTGCCCATCGAGACACGGGAGGCTGTGCGAAACTATTGTTAGCATGGGGCGGAAAGTAGGTCTCTGCGGTAAACAATATCCGTTTTGTGCATTTCCACGGGGCGTAAGAGCTTACAAACTTCTCTAAATAGTTTCAGTCAACCCAAAAATATGAACAAAGCATAGTAAACAGAAATGCACACTATCTTTGGCGAAGACAGTCTCTTTCAATTCTTCAATTTCTCCTTTACCGCAGCGACCTAGTTTCGCGATGTGGCGGAAGTGAGATCTCTCTATAAATACATACTCTCTGGTCGATTCAAAGGAAGTTCGACTGAGACAAACACCGGCGCTGAATAGACTTGACTCCTTGAGCTATTAGCTTTAAAGATCACTGCTAGATACCAATACAACCTACATGCCACCAAAGCCAAGTGCTCCAAGTTCAAGAACTTGGCAGTGCTCAAAGTTCAAGAATTGCTAAATATAGCCTTGATTCATATCTTCCAACCACCATCATCTGCAAAAAGTATTAAATTTCTATTTTCAAGTGAACACGGACACAAGAACTTAAGACATCACAGAGTTAGTACACAAACACGCTGGTCAAACATTCGCTTGGGATCTGGAATCGGCACTGACCTTTGTAAAATACAATCATATTTCAAGGTTTGCTGGAAAAGTCACTAGACATTGATAACACATGGGAAAGAACATCTGTTAAAACATCGTTAACTATTTCCCATTTCTGCATGTCCCGGTTTGGCCTGTTACAATATTTGTAAAAATGCTCTTTTTTTTTACCATAGTTTAAGAGATAAAATACGCCATGCTGCAGATAAGAATATAAAAATGGCAGCTTGCAGCGATATGGACTTTCCTGGAATATCAAGTCTTTGATAGAACAAATATTTACAAAGTTTGTGTGTGCACGAGGCTTCGGCGTGATACTTGTTTCTTCGAACAAAATCAATGGATTTTTAGATGTATGGGATAGCATGATCTTAAATGTCCACAAATGCGCAGTGAAAACCGGGCTTTGCTTTGACCATTTTGGGGGCAGGAAAAAAAGACGTCAACAGATAAAACCAACAACGGGATCTTAGGTTCAAACAAGATCCCCAAAGCCAACTTTTTGCAGTGTAGTAAATTGTTAGTTTATGGTAGATACAACCTTGATGCTTCACAGGCGAGCATGACCAGGACCTTAATATCCAGACCATTGTCTGGCCGTTGTGTATTAGAAGATAGTTGAACAGGCCGATCCACACCATGATGTATTACATAATGCATGAGAGCAGGAAGTCGCTGGACACTGATAGGGCTGGGAGGTGGTACTTGCTCTGCCTTTCCGCTGTTGCCTGTTGTACATAGCCACCTCCACACGTAGTTACTCATATTATGCCCACATTTATGGGTGGAGAGAGAGAAAGAGGGAGAGAGGGGGGGAGCAGAGAGGGAGAGAGAGAGAGGGGAAAGTGAGAGAGAGGGGGGGAGGGAGAGGGGTGGCATCCTAAGAACGCGTGCTCATTGCTCCACCGACACTCCAAACTTAATTGGGGCAGATACAACCTTAAGTGTTATGGACCAATGTTAAATTCATTATCGCTGGGGTGTTGGATTAACCGTGAAAACAATGGTTTGGGTTGGGGATATGGCAGGGCACATACAAAGATTGGCGTTGTGGTCTGGAGATTTACCGTAGTCAGAGTCGGAGAGGTGCTGGTGGGCTGAGCAGTTGCCCAGAGGCCCGAAGGGTTTAAGGGGGCCCCATGCATGCAAATTTATATTGGTTTTTGAAACGGGAAAGACAAAATTATATTTCTCTCCCCAGAGCCCCATAATGCTCTTAAGGCAGTCCTGGGCAGGGGGTAACAACATTAGTGCTGTGATGGACATTGGCGATTGCATAACTAGTACTACATCCTCATCTTCATTCAAGACAGGCGCACGCTAATATCTGTGAAAAATGCACCTAATATATTCTCGTGTGAGTGCAGTGAACAAAAAAAGAAAAGAAAGCAGAAAACTTGTGGGATCGCATGCGGGCGTGGAAAAAAGACAAAAATTTCGAAAAAAATATATACATATACTTGATGAAGTTCCCGGCATTATCCGGGATAAACCTGTGAACCAACCGTTCCATCTCTCTCTCTCTCTCTCTCTCTCTCTCTCTCTCTCTCTCTTCTCTCTCTCTCTCTCTCTCTCTCTATCTCTATATCTCTATCTCTATTTGGTCTAGAAAGCTTCCCATTATTCTGCGGTCTTACTACAGATTTCATGCTCACCAGAGCACTGCCCACTCATTTCTGGCAGGAAAATACATCGTTTCCGGTGCTGTGGGCTTACTACATGGAGCCAAAACAAAGATCCTTGTATTTTACAATTCTACAACTTTTATTTAAAAATACCCGAAACTTGAATAAACATAATCGCTCGATACAAAAGTGATTAGGCAGGATTTATTGACACTTTGGAAAATTAGCTTTATCATTGTTCGATCTGTCCTAAATTAAGGCTGTAGGGTCGATCAAAAAAAGGGGTCAAAATTGCACCACAATGAA
This sequence comes from Onchidella celtica, assembly GCA_963931925.1. NCBI lineage: Eukaryota > Metazoa > Mollusca > Gastropoda > Systellommatophora > Onchidiidae > Onchidella > Onchidella celtica. Next base: position 47,662,268 of record OZ007569.1, read on the forward strand.
TAATTTTACTCCCGACACTATTTTTTTTTTTATAATAAGATATTGCAAAGCTCCGTGGATGAAATAAAGAAACGCTTTAATAAAACACAAAGTCATCATAACATGCGTGTTGGATGGCTAACGGTATAAATGTATTATTGTGTGGGAAGATTATTTTTTTTAACGAGAATCTCTAGGTTTATTGTCCATACTGGTTAGACACATACTTTTATTTTTTGTTTGACCTGTGCTGAATTTGAACTACATCTGGATAGCTCAATTAATACTTACTCACTAGCTTGTTCACTTACTCACTCACTCACTCACTCACTCACTCACTCATTCACTCACTCACAAACTCACTCACTCACTCTCTCACTCAATCACTCACTAGTTCACTCACTCACTCACTCTCTCACTCACTCACTCACTATCTCATTTAGTCACTCACTCACTCACTCACTCATTCATTCACTCACTCACTCACTCACTCACTCACTCATTCGCTTACTCCTTCACTTGCTCACAAACTCACTCACTCACTCACTCACTCAGTCACTCACTCACTCACTCACTCACTCACTCACTCACTCACTCACTCATTTACCCATCCACTCACTCACTCACTCACTCATTCACTCATCCACTCACTCACTCACTCACTCACTCACTCACTCACTCATTCACTCACTCACTCACTCACACTCCTTTACTCACTCACTCACTCACTCAACCTGTCGTCTTCTAGAAATAATAAAAAGCCAAACCCAACACTATTCTCAATTCCACAGCCCCCACGAAATGGTCAATAAAATATTTTATAAAAACGCCAGAGCTTTAATAAACATGTTATAAAAACACATTGTCGGTTTGTCTTGCAATACATTGAACAACATTTAACACTTCATTTAAATGAGAAGTATAAACACAATTCTTCACACTGAAAATACAAAAATAATGCTGAGCATATTTTGACCATAATGGTACAGATATTTGGGCTACTTACGTCCCAAAGTACTTCAGCTCTCAAAGTGCAAAGCCCTACAACTGGAATTGTAGTTGAGTTCATCAATAGGTCACTTTGTGCCAGGCTTCAGTTATAATCTACATTAGTTATTATCGACACCTTTCTAACGTAATTTGAAATATCACCGTTTTTCTTCCTTGACCTTTTCTGATTCATATTAGTGCCCTGTTATTAACTGCGTTTGTGAGTCTGGAGAAAATTGATCTATTTATTTTGCGTCATTAAATAGGGCAGTGGTTAATCTAATGGTGAAGCTCCTCCAACGCACATTATGAAACATATCTGGTTCAAGCTACCTACATTTTACACTTATAAGGCATCAACCTGAAAGTGAGTAAACTCTGTACAGAAATTAACCTTATTTCTAGATATACATAATATACATAAGCATACATAATTTCATAATAATATAGCCTTGTATGTATAAACTGATGGTTTATCATAAAGACAGTAATCCAGCCGGAGATCTTATCATTGTCGGTGACCCATCATTATGACAGTATTAAAATTCTCACCTATTTGCATAATGTTGTTAATGTTCATTATTTCAAAGTTTACTGTCACACCCAGCGAGCTTCAAGATAAAGCGTGAAATCCACTTACTTTTTTATGTGTTTCCTCTCTTTTGTGAAAATTTGGCGAATTGAACTGTCCCGGTATCCCATGTCTCGGCTTTGACGTTGAACGTTTGTAGCGTTCTTATTATTATGATAAAGAGTTAGAATAAATCGCAGCTGTGAAACGGTTTGATAAGTGCACAATGCATTATAAACTTGCATCAAAGTATGCATTTGTTTTGCTTCTTCTACACACAAGATCTCCAGTTTTTCAGAAAATGGAGGTAGAACTGCGGTCGCCACTAGCTAAGGTATCTGGCATTGCCGGGAATAAATCATTCTGCTTAGATTTAGAAATTCGTTCCAGTGCTGGGTGCTCATAATAGGTACGAGCTATCTGCTAGGACATGCATGTTTCTTTAATGGCCTGTTTAATTCTGTGGGATTTTGACAAAGTACACAAAAAATGGGAATATGCAGTCCGTGTAAGTAAGAATGTTGTTACAAGTATGTGAGTTCCCCGTGTTTTCTGTACTAGAGGTTCGTATTTTAAAGCCCTTTTGTAACTCCAGAGCTAGAGAGCTCCTCCCGAAATGCTCCTTGACAACAGCCTTAATTAATTATGATTTATTATTCTTTCACATTTTCTGTTTTGTTTTCCCCCTGTTTTTTGGTTGAAAGGGCAGGGCAGGGGGCAGGGTTAGGGATTCGATCAGATTTAAGATTGAGGATAAGGACGGGTTTAGGATAGGTACGTATACATACGTGCCCCCTAGCGCACAACTCTTGGGGGTGCGCACGTACTTATTACAACACCCTGAAAATAAAGTTGCAGCGTAGCAATGCCCGCACTGGGCGGTTAGTTTACTGAAAAGGCAATTTTGCACGTTATCCTGAACTGATGGCGCCCAGTCATTTCGTTAATAATACATTTAATGTAAAGGGTTCTCCAAAATATGGAATTTGTCCATGAAGACTTTCTTCCAAATTGCCCTTCTACATTTTTCACCTTTCACGTTTCACTTAGGCATTGTCCATCCACGCATTCTCCTTTCCATGCCTCTGGGTAGTTCTTAATTTGTTCGTAAGTTGTTTTGTAATCGACCATGTTTGGCAGCCATAAGTAATCTCTAGAATAATGCATTGGTTGAATACTCATCTCTTGAGGGACATTGGCAGTTCGTGGTCCAGGAATGTCTTCTTTTTCCTTCTTGCATTAGACATGGAAAAGTCAGAAATATTGGTGGAAAGCATAATTTTTTTCTTCTCCGTTCGTCAGGCTTTACAGAAAAGTGGGTATGATGATTATAAATATTCATATTCACCTTGGAATCATAAATTTTAAAATATCTTAGCTTAAAACCAAATAAATGAATGCAATCTTATTTTGAAAAAAATAATGGTGGGAGTAATTCATTATGGTGCAATTTTGGCCCTTTTTTTGATCGACGCTGCAGACTAAATGACAGTATCAAAAATTACAATTTTTTTTTTTTTAAAGGTGTCAAACCTAATCGCTTTTGTGTCGACCGATTGTGTTGAGTTAAGTTTCGGGTATTGTGAAACAAAAAGTTGAAAAAATGTACAATACAATAATTTTTGTTTTGGCTCCCTATAGTAAGCCGCACAGGAAACGATACTGATACGCGAGTCGATGGGCGCAATTTTCAGAACAGAAATGAGTGCGTAATCATGAAGTCCATAGTAATACCAAAACTACTAGAAACGTTAAGGTGAGATATTACCTTCTTCGCACCACTAATAAAACCGTGCACACAATTCGCGCACTGATTGGGGGCGGGGCCCATGGCGCACAGTATGAAAAGAACATAGATAGTTCGTGTAGTATATCTATGGAAAAAAATGCTTGGTTTAATGGTAAATTTATGCTGGAAACTTGTGACAGTGTTACTGCGACTAAAAAAAGAAGAAATAGCCAGAGTTTTCTCACAGCGATTGAGGATATTGATACACACTAAGTGACGTCAATCAAGGTCTATAACGACAGTTGAACAGTAAAGAAAATTCATTATTTTGGCTTTGCAGAATACGGCACTTTTCATGACTACCGTGCGTTTGCCGCTGGGTGGCGGTGCAAAATCTGTGTACGCTAAAAGCACTATCTGCCTTATCTGATCAATTCTAGTATCTTTGGTAATATTGTAGAACATGGGCAGCTTTCTCGACCAAAGAGAGAGAAAGAGAGAGAGAGAGAGAGAGAGAATGGTCGGTTCACAGGTTTATCTCAGATCATGCCGGATACCTCAGATAGTAAAAACTAAATTACGTCATTATGTTATTTACGTTACCGACACAAACAAACAACAATAGCAAAATAAAGCAACAAACACGTGGTTACACGTGTGGGGATTATTGTGACATTGTAAAACGTGCTTCTCGGATCAGAATCATGCAAGATAATGTATATATATTCGTGCCCAGGGCGTGATATTGGATTAATTTCTGCTGATGCGTGTATTGAAAATCCACATGCCAGTGGCTTCCAGGAAGGTAGGATTCATGACGTCTGTGTTTATAGTTGCATTTGTTTCCTTCATGAACTTTGGCATCACGGATCTGGGCTACGTCTCTGGTTCATGTGGATTAATTCTGTTCATAATTATTTTTGTATATTTTGAAATTTTATAACAGATTAACAGTTTCGTTTACGCCCAAGCTGTAACAAGGGAGAAATAAGACACGCGCATACACAGAGAGAAAGAGAAAGAGAGACAGACAGACAGACAGACAAAGAAACGACAGAGGGTAGCCGGGGGAGGGCGTCCTTTATCCGATGCAACGCCAGGTACGTAATTATATTATTTGGAGTAACTTCTATAGAATAGAAATCTATCAGATTCCTAAGCCGTAAAATTTATTCAGATTTTTGTCTCTCTTTTTTTTTTTCTTCTTGTACAATCTTGATATCGTCGCCCGGCCCATCAAACCTCTGAAGTCCCCATTACCTGTCTGGCTGATCATTCCTCCGTACTGGACTTCAGGGCTTTGCTCGCCTCTGATTCGCCCGTGATCTGGCGCATCAATGCAATCCTCTTACGTGAACAACAGAGGTTTGCGCTGTCACGAGTGGAGTGAGTGCAATTAAGGGGATTGCTACAGAGCGGGTGTAGAGTAAGAAGGGCTCACGGCAGACAGGTAGGGAAAGACGTGAAGGAAGAGAGTAAAATTAACGCACGAAGACAAGTAAGGAAAGCCTGCATGTTATGAGTGGTGGGGGTCTGAATGAGGCGAAAGCGCTGTATTACTATCACTGCAAGTTAGAAGGTCCTACTGAACGGACGCTAGTAAGAGCCCAGCGGGCGGACATAAGGGGAGCAGTCGAGAGACCAGTGAGAGAGTTTTTCCAGTGATGACTGGTAGGTAGAACGTTGATTGATAATTATGATTGATGTATTATATTATATTCGTCTATTACCATGATGTAAATAAGTATATGTGAGGAATGTGGAAGTCCTTGATATTGGATATAGCAATGTGCGCCATGAGCGATAGATGAAAGTGAGTTCATGGATTTGTAGCGCGAGTGAGTAGTGTGTACTCCGATGGAGGTGTGTTACCGTAAGATGTGTGGTGAGTGAAAGGTGAACTAGTGTGTGTACGCTTCATGGGTTGTAAGGAGAGGTGGAGTGAATAGAAATGGTAGGGTATTATACCAATGTAATGTTATTCTTGTAGGTGCCGAGGTCGGGCCAAAGAGCGCCGCCTACGGTGATAGGCCAGCATAGGGCCGGAGGCCACACATAGGCCAGAAGTGAGGCTGTCAGTGCAGGACAGTAGAGGCACATAAAGTCGTGGCAGTCAGGCCACGGACAGGGACGTAGATATGAGCGTGAATGTGATAATGTACTATTGCCATGTTGATGGGCTAGGAACTAATAATGTACTATTGCCATGTTGAGGGGCTATTGAAATGATAATGTGTTATTGCCCTGCTGAGGTGCTAGGGGAGTGCTAAGGTGTATGACAATAGGAAGGTGATATTGAGAGACTGCGGTGCCAGTGAATTATTAATGTGCTATTAAGACCCTGAGGGGAGAGGCTGAGGCCGAAGTGCCTTTAGGAGTAACTACCGGGTTGTGGATCCGAGGGAGAGTGTGTGTGAGAATAAGGCCGTTGTACGGCAGTTAATCCCAATAATATAATGTATGTAATTGCGCTATTATCTGTATAATTATGTTTAATAAATGTGTGAGTCTGATGGATTGTTCTGTTAAGTGTTAAACTTGTTTGTTCGTGATTGTTGTCCTGTCATAAACTATTACATCTCCCAGTCTGGGATTTGTGACATGCGCTTCACTGATTCGCTCAGAATCTGGCCCATCAAATCTCGTAAGTTAGGCGACGAGAAGGCGCCTAGTTGTTCATGACACGGCTCTTTACAATCAGTGACATTAATTATGTGTGGATGATTGTGTAGTGTTATGTAACTGAGTAACTTTTTTTTCTTCTAGTATAATCTTGATATTATTTTGTTGTTGTAATCGTCATCTGGCCAGGTGTATCTATCATGTTGTGATGTCCATTGGGAACGAACAAACATACAGACAGACACCACCATCACCTTTCATTTATTAAATTTTTCTTTCTTTGTGGTTTCAGCTTCAAAGACGATCAAGCAGTTCTAAACTCTAAGCAATGAATAAAGGATAAAGTTTTGGGGAAAAAAAAAACAGTTTAATGTTCAAAGGGTTTAATATTACTGAAATCAGATCCCATGGTCCATGGACGAATACGATATTGTATGACTCTTGTAGAAAAATGTAATTTCAAAACGGTATGACTCTTGTAGGAACATGTAATCGCAATATGGTATGACTTTTGTAGGAATGTGTAATTCCAGTATGCTATGACTCTTGTAGGGACATGTAATACCAATGAGGTATGACCCTTATAGGAAAATATAATCCCAATATGGTATGACCCTAGTAGGAATATGCAATCCCAATATGGTATGACTCTTGTAGAAACATTTAATCCCAATAATTATGATATGACTCTTGTAGGAACATTTAATCCCAATATGGTATGACTCCTGTAGGAACATGTAATCCCAATAAAGTATAACTCTTGTAAGAACATGTAGTCCAAATAAGGTATGACTCTTGTAGGAACATTTAGTCCCAATAAGGTATGACTCTCATAGGAATATTATTGTAATCCCAATGAGGAAAGACAGAGACAGCGGCTAGGGAAGGGCAACAGATTAAGGTCACGATCGACGTGACTTCTACAGATTTACCATCGTAAAATTAGCGAATGTGAAAGTCACGATATTCCGTTCTCAGAACCGTGGTTGCAATGCATTAGTAATTAGCCTAGGGCAATATTATTCGAATGTTCTTTAAAAAAAAAAAAAGAAAAGAAAAGCTAGTCATTGAGACGTGCCCATTTAAGGTGGATTAATTTTTTTTCTTCAGAATTTGAAAACAGATAAAAATGGGGGGTGCTGTGAATTGACGACAATACTCCGAACACCCACTCGTTAAAAATCACTTTCCAGATTTTCGTAATTTCACAAAAACCGCTCCGAACAAGCCCTAAGAGAGTATAAGAGAAAAATACGTACAATGAGTCTATTGATTAGATTTCTAGGTCTTCGGAGAGATGACCGTTTGATCTCTTCACCAAAGCCGTTGACCTCATAGTTAAGAAAGGATATTATTGATTTGCTGTAGAATTCTCTTTCTACAGTCTTGCCAGATGAGCTAAAGACTTGTGATAATTGTAATAGTAATGTAATTAATTAATTGTGATCTCCCGCTTCATCAGTGTAATTAAACGCCAGATTCACCATCTGTATTGTGAAATAACAGTTGTGGAAATGACTGGCAGAATTTTAATCTGTTTCATTATCTGTTGTCCACTAACAAAGTCATCATGGTAAACTGTATAATATTATTATGTTATGGGGGAAATATTTCAAGTTCTCCTTAAATTGCAGTTAATTTCCTACACCGAAAGTTTATATTTTAAGAGGGAACTGCATAAATGCTATACACATCCAGATAATTATGTTGTTTGTATCCACGTGTTGTATGAATCCAGAGAAAGATATAGAATATCGTTTTTGCCCCTCGCAATTCGCGTCAGCGAGACACCTTATCTAGATGAGTGCCATATTCCACTCAGGTTCCGTACCATCTCACTCCATGTACGCCGGCTATTGAGTTTATTCAGTTGTGATATACTTATGTTTATGTTATGATTCATGAGATGTGTGTACCATGTATGTGTTTCTACACGCTCTGTGAAAGAGAATTTCCCTCATATGATTTTCTTATCCTGACCTATCTATCTGCCCCCCCCCCCCTGTTAATTCCTCAAACATTTAATTGTCGGGAAATCTAGGAAATGTATGTTATCTGGTACAGCTACTGATATTTTTAAAAGGATATATTTTAAAAATATCTTTCTCCACCGATCACTACTAGTATTCAAACAAGTCAGCTATGAAGTGGAACAAACAAAATCAGCAAACAAATTAGACTACTGAACGAGGTTCCCCTGACCAGATGGTCAGACTTATCTAAAGAGTGTCCTCTGATCAAGGGAATACTTCAAGGGGGTGAGCAAACTCTTCCCAAGAATCAAACTTCATTTCAAGCAAATTACTGAAAACCTCCCTTGTGTCGATGGTCCTGTTTTTTTAGGCCTAACTTCGAAGAACCCGGGCCTCTATGCAAGAAACACAGTAATTGGACAAAATTAAAAATCTGGTCAGAGGAAACTTTTTAGTTTAGTCTGACCACCTGGTCGGGGGAATCACCCGTAAAAGGTCGCTGACTACCCCGTCAGAGGAATCACCTGGAAAAGATTATTTCCACACACATATTCACGTGTAGGTACCTAGAATTTAAAGGCTCAATGGACCTTTGCCTTTTGTCCTTTTCATGCCCTACCTGACTTGATCTCACCATCCTGCCCCAGTATGTACCGTGAAACAATAATTTGCACGGCATTTATAATTATCTGCCGAGACAAGTAATATAGTTCTGGCCTCACATTTTGTATAACCAAACTACATAAAGGTCATAGAAACATCAGGTAATTGAAGTACTATCATGCACTAGTGATATGCAGTGATTTATCTGATTTGAAAACTATGTTTAGAAGACATGATAACGCTTACGATAATATTATGTAGACAATAATGTAGGCAATGATAATAATGTAGACAAACACTATGATGGTGTAACACATGCATGGTTTATTGCGGGGAAAACTCTGTGTAGTTCTAACTGACAATTCGTATCTGATGGTGGTGGAAGTGGTGGTGGTGTTGATGGTGGTGGTGGTGCTGCTGCTGATGGTGGTATTGGTGGTGGTGGTCGTGGCAGTGGTGATGATGGCGGTGGTGATAGTGTTGGTGATGGAGATGGTAGTGTGGTGATGGTGGTGACGGTGGTAGTGGTAGTGGTGGTGGTGGTCGTGGTGGTGATCGTGGCGTCGGTGATGCAGCGATATTGTTGATGGAGGTGGTGGTATTGATGTTGGTTATGGTGATGATGTGGTGCTGGTGGTAGTGGCAGTGGCCGCGATATTGCTGTTGGTGGTGATGGTGTGTGGTGGTAATAGTGATAATGTTGGCAGTATTGTTGTTGGTGATGATGGTAGTTTTGTTGCTGTTCATGTTGTTGTTTATGTTGTTGTTGTTGTATGGGGAATGGGGACACAATTTGCAGAGCGCTGCCAACAGCATCACAGATATGACATACTCATGCAGGAACAAGCCACTCTATGTTAACATTAGAGCTGGTGGACGGTTCGTCTAGACTGACCACCTCTAGACAGGAGATGTATGACGCCATGCTGGCAGCAGTGGAGAACAGGAGATGTTGTTGGCAGCCTGAGTTGACGTCCAGAGTAGAGGTCTGACTGGTCCCCAGTAAGCCACCTATAAGGCCGGTCAGAAGCCCCTTGGAAGTGGAAGATGTAGTGGAAGAGGTTGAACTAGCCAGGAAGTCCATAGCTAACTGGCCACAGACGTGACAAGTGATGGCCTGGCCTGATGTCGCAGGGTAAAACAGAAACATGTTCTTCTCAGTGAAAGATTGGAAAGGAGTGTTTATTGAATTGGCGACTGAGGGAGTATTATGTTTAAGTGAGTGAGTGAATCTAGCAAAGACAAAGATTAAATTGGTGTGTGGATATTTATGAACGTGAACATTAAGACAATGAATAAGTGAATGATTAACTCAGTGAATGAATGAATATGAAAGTGGATGTTAAGACAATGAGTGAGTGGGTGAATGTGGAAATGAATGATTATGTCAGTGAGTGAATGGGCAAATGGATATGAAAGTGAATGATTAAGTCCGTGAGTGAGAGAATATGAAAGTGAATGATTAAAACAGTGAGTGAAAGAATGGTTCTGTACATTTGAGAGTGAGTGCGTGTTTGTGATGTCAGAGCGTGAGTTGAGGGGCAGTAAAGAGGGGGTGGATGGAAGACGAGAAAAGTTCATTGACGCATGGATCGACCAGATGATTCTGTGGATGAATGAATGGACAAAAAGAGGAAGGAAAGGTAGAAAGGAACTAGTAGTAAAGAAAAGAAAATTTTTGATATTTTACTGTATAAATTGCATTGATGAATAACTTTGAAAATCTTTCAAACGTATGATAAAAATTAGCAAAAACTCAAAACTATTTTGTTTTTCATTTATTATGTCTGTATTCTATTTCACACGACTTGAGATCTACCGTTGCGAGATTAACAATGGAAATATGATCTGATAATACACAGTATTTTACATTAAACGATAGCATGACCAGTTTTTGGTGGAGTCGTGGAGTTCGAGTCTGTATGTATGTATTTCTGCAAGGTGTAGTGCTGTACAAGGTAGAACCTGAGCATTTAACGAGATCATTCGTGGGGAACATTGCATAGCAAAATAATTAACGCGATAATGAGATTCTTGTTCGAAACTGAGTAACAAAGTGGTCCACATCTGTTTAGAACTAATTGTTAATCAGCACGTTCGTGTAATATGAAAAAGCCAAATCTGGTAAAACAATGAAAAGTCAAACGTGACAAAAACACCTGGCATTCCTTTTCGCCATAATAACGTCAGTGTCTGTTCTTCTTCCTATTGGTACAGAACGTGCTAATTTAAATAAGTCTGGAAGTTCGGTGTGATCAGGAGCGTACACGTGAGGCCTCCACGGTCCATTCGACCCAGATTGCAGACATCTTTTCACAAGTCTTATTTCCAGAGCATTTACGCATATGGCGCTTCCACTTCTGAAAACTGACCTGTTCCTCACGAACAACATTACATTTTCATTGCGCTCATGACAATTTTGGCTGACCTAGATAATATTCGAGCTACAGATTATAGTAATATAATATGGATCTTGTTTACTGTCCCAGGACGGAAAAGCACAGCAAGTGCTTAGCATTTAAATAATTGTACTTATAAAAGCCTTTTCCTAAGTCAAAAAAATTAATAAACGTAATATTGCAGTGCATTACTTACAAATCTGCTACTGGCCCTTAATCATTGCCTTTCGGTATTCCGTTGAAAGTATGGCAGTGTAAACTCAAATTACATTATTTCTGCCCTCAAACGTTTATGTACATACACAAATATATATACAATCATAAATGGACCAAAATACTCAGTGAGAATTCTCGAATAATCTCTGCTATGATGTGATTTCTTTACATTCTTTTCCCAAAGCACCTTGAAACACTTCGAATTCTAATGTTTGCATTTTGTACAATTTTTAAAGAGCCTACATTTCTGGGAATAATTAGATAGGACGTTTACATCATACACAGCCCTGCTTAAATTATATATTATTTTGTTGAATTGAAATGCAAGTGTTTAACCTGGTAATCGAGATATTTAAACCTGCATGCACATACTTGGTGTTGCAAGTGACATTTCCTTAACTTTTACTTAACCGAGAACACGATCGAATGGGCTTAGGTGCCATACCCCAACTGGTCTACAAAACAAATAGTATGGTGGTGCATAACGAATGGCGAGCACATGTCTTCTTGTGTAAAGTCCATTAACCCAAAACTGTTATTATCAGAGTGCGACATCTTGAAAGACAAAGCCCATTAACACAAGACTGTTGCCATTAGAGTGAGGCTTTCAATTTGAGTTTCGGATTACGGCGCGTCGGCATGATAACGACTACTTTGCGCCATTCTCGTTGTGTCTCCGTTATCCTACTTTGGGTTAGCTTGCAGTTTTCAGATTCTTAGAAATAAGATCAAATAAAAGTTAAATTAAAACTCTAACGGGGAAAGGCCGGTACTGTACAGGTACGACCATCTGTAATAATGGATTTTGTAAATATGGTAAAATTCTGTTAAATCAATTTGTAGATTTCGGCCTCTTTCAGAAAGGACAGGGGTGGGGCACTTTAAAAGTGCTCCGTTTTCAGTGTCATAGAAGGCATGAAAGCCACTTTTTGCTCAGTGTCTCAGTTTTAGCTTTTCTATGACTTAGACTTGAGCCTTTAAAATTGTCTATACAGGCACAAGCCAGTCCAGCGTTACAGAGTGAGTGGACAGTGGTTCCTCCAGTGTTGTATTTTGTATGCAACAAATATACGAGCTGACCGAGGCTGAGGTTGAAAATAGCAGGTGTTGAGGACAGCCTGTGCTTGGGTTGTCGTCGAAGAAGACTGCTTTGATGGTCCCTTTTATGATATTCTTAATGTTGCCCAGGATTCCCGTGTTGGACGGAGGTTGGGTGGTGTTAGAGGTGGTGAGGGTGGCTATAAAGTCCACGGCTAACAGACCATTAGCTTGGCACCTGACGCCCTGACCTAACTCGGCGAAACAAAACAAAAGAAAATTAAAAACTATTGTCAATAAATAAAAGAAACATACCATACGATTGGAAACTCAATTTGAGTGACTGCGTATGTGTGTTTTATTAAGACTTGATTGTTAGAATAAGCACACATTTCATGAAAAACAAACTTAGTAGAAGTAATTTATCAACTCTCACAAAATAAATAAATAAATAAATAGATAAGATTCAAGAAAACCTCTTTGAAATTAATAGGCTCGAAGAAATGGATCTTTCTGATATTTGGCATGGGGAAGTGAAATAGGGCTGTGGAACTTCGAGGTTATAAAAGAACATTCTATCGGGTGCGACCGAGAAATAATCCTCAAAATGTGCAAAAGGTGGACGCGGATTTCGGCAAATATTATGAACGCCGAGTGGGTTCACTGAACACAATGCTCCGTCTCGAGGCACACATTTTGTGCTGCAAGATTCTTCCACCCTCTGCCTAGCCCTACAGGCCCTCCCCATCACCTTCTTTAATAGCTGAGATCACTATGCTATTGAATCAGATGAAGCTGGCCAGGTAGCCCGATTGGCCGATTCAAAAACGGCCATCTAGCTAGTACTGTGGGTATTAGCTCCCCACTAGGAAGTAAAATATCAACTATGAGTGGATCTGACGAAATCGGGCTTGAAAGATCAAATTCATGAGAAGATCCCTCCAAAGGAAAAACAAATTTCTATGGAAATTGAGAGTTGCTTATATCATTAACGATTTGCCATTTTTCTGCATTTGGGTAAATTGTTTTGTTTGAAATCATGTTTAAAATATCTTAGTTTCATTTTTTTTTTTTTTTTTAAAGTGTAAACATTTCATGTTTAGACTGGTTTTGCAAAGATCTATCTACAAATTCGTCTTCATTCAAAACGTTCATGTTGCATGTGCCATTTAAATAAAGAAACTTGAGGGCGGTCAAAAGCAGCGACTCGTATTATTTTTACTAGTTGTCAGTAAATAAATAAATAAGTAAATAAACAAAATTAAATTAAATTTTTGAGATAATATGCCATAAATTAAATAAAAGGTAAAACGAAATGAAGTTTGAAAAAAAGGTTCAACACCCCTTGCTTTAAAGTTGGTCATCTTTGAGAAACTGTGCCAGCTGATTAATTTGATTGTAGCTATCCAAAATTTTGTGTGAAGGCAGCTGTGTATAATTTGGGATCGCGATAATAGTATAATGTTATAATTAAATCTATTTGGGTGTGAGATTTTGTTTAATAATTAATGTGTTAGCCTACCTCCTACTAAATTTGGCCCAAAACCTGACTTACTGATAATTGTTATTGAATAATTTTATGCAGATTTTGTTAATTTCATCATGGTGGTTGAATTCTTACACAATCTGCTTAGAAGCTATGAAATCAGTGAAGGACAGAGCGGGGAGGCTGGAAAATGACGAGAAAATAAAATCAGAGAATGAGGGTGAGAGATAATGAAAGAGAGATGGCGGGGAGGGGGGGGGGGATAGAAGGAAAGAAAGAGAGAGAAATGAGAGACGGGGAGGGAAGAGAAAGAGAAAAAGAAAGAGAGATAGAATCAGGGAGTTGGCGGGAGAGAGAAAGAAAGACATAGAGCGAAAAAGAGAACGGGAAAAAGAGAGAAATGGAGAGAGAGAGAGAAAGTGAAAGATAGAGAAAGGCACTAAGAGAATGAAAATAATATGACAAGTTTGAAATGAAATGTCTATATCAATTGTCATTACAATGTTCACAACATCCTCGTGCTGTTTTCCCTGGATGACTTGAGAAGGCCTTAAAGTATTGTAGATGAATATATCTTTCTTTTTTCTACTTCCCTCATTCATGAAAACATAACTCAGGACGCTCTAATAATGAATACACGAGAATGCAGCTGATGATAATATAATATTCCTTGGCGACATGTCTTTTCATTCAACACAAAATATGAAGAATTAATGAAATATGCTGAAGAATGAAAGCTGAAATTTCCCAATCAACTTTCAATCCTTAAAACTCGGAATGAGGGAACGAATGGGTAAACTGTGCATTATTTCACCGAGCACAAAATAAAAAAACAAAAAAAAACACTGCCCAAACTGTAAAAGTTTTACACAACAGGACAATTATTGTCAGTATTCAAACTGTGTATTTTTAAGAGTGTGGCTGTATCAGCCTGCAAAGGCTGAAAATCTTAAAAGCACTCTCTGATTTTTCTTGGGGAGCGGTTGTGATTAAGGGAAAAGTTGCACATAATTGAAACAGGTTTTCCCGGACATGGTTTAAACTAGAAATTGACTGAACCAGCCAAAGAATTGGAACGCCGTGATGGTATTGTTAATGTCGGTAATGATGATGACGATGATCTGGGCAGTTGCCCAGAGGCCCCAATGGTTTAGGGGGCCCCATGCATGCAAATTTTCCTTGGTTTTTTAAACGGAGAAGAAAATCACTATTGCTTTGCCCGGGGGTCTTAACGACGGCTGTGGATCATGGAAGAGGCAGATATTTTACAGTGCTTTCAATACTTTACCTGCATTTATGTTCTGAACCAGGTCGCATTGAAACAGGCTGACAATGTTGGAGGAAGCAGAATGCATCCTGACCCTGACGTCAGTGCCCTGGTCCACGGCATCTACAAGTTCCGCCAGGGTGGTACTGTTGATCGGAGCTGCTGGGGTGGACGTGTGTATCACTCTGAATCTGTTCACCTCAACATACCATTTAGTGTTGCTTGTTATCGCTGTTTGTGACGGTTTGGAGCTCGATGACTTCACGTCTACATTAAGTAAAGTGGCATGTCCTGTGCTGCTGAGGACAGCATGAGTCCACAAGAGCAGAACTTGGTTGAGGATTGGTAAAGGGACGAACAGTGAATTCTTTGTCCAGGCAATGTTCATTACATGAGCCGTGACATGGGAAGGACTCACTGCAGCATATGCGGCTGTTGCGTATATTGTGATGTCTTTGTATTCAAAGCCGACACGAATTCTTTGTCCATTGTCAATGGCACTGATTAAGTTGTTCAAATCTGAGGCCGATGCAGTCGAGTTTGAGGTGTAGACGTGAGTCCAGCAAGAGTCAGATACCCAAGTCACATCGAAGATGGTTGGTGTTGGCCCCACAACTTTATTACTGGGCAGATACCACGTAACAATGTCATGCAAAGTAGATGTTGTCAAAGACAAAATGTTCATTCTGCCATTCTCATAATAAGATGTCTGAGCGAAGACTTCGTTGGTGATTTGATTAACGGTAATGACATCGGCCTGGCTGACTCTGGAGCCACTAAACATTAACAATTTAAAGCCGAAGCCACTTTCAATCGCTGTAACTAGTAATGACGAGTCACCCAAAGTACTGAAAATCCTTTCACCATTACCGAGACTATGTTTTGATCTTCTCTTGACTAGCCAGGAGTTGTGTGTAGAACCGAGGGATGCTGGACCACTAACTGAATTGTAGACAGAAACGTCCTTGGTACCATTTGTGCAGAATGTTCTGACCAGCAAAGGAACATGAGTTGAATTGAGAGCCGAGGAGAAGTCAGCGACCGTGATGCAGATGGTGCCATTTATCTTTCTCTCGATGGTCTGAAGATGCGATGAAGTTATCAAGTTGTTAGCATTAATGGTAAACTCCGCTTTAATTTCATTGCCTGCCTCTGCCAAATGCTGTAAATATCCATAGTCAATAAGAGCAGAAAAGGCCGTGTCGTTCATTTCGAAAGCTCTTTGCGTTGTCAGTGCGCATACCTCTGACCTCGTCTTGCCGCCACTCATCACCTTACGACACGTGGAAGTGTCCTGTCCCGTACTTAAACCTGAGGCCATGGAGCCAAGACATGTTGAACCATCATCTATGAAGAGAAGACAGAGGTGGGTCGGAGTTTGTCCAGAATAAAGCGAACTGCTGCTGTTGAATCTGTACCCCGAACACCAGGAAGTCTTTGAACAGGCGAGGGCGCACTCGATCTTTGATCTCGCCTTGTACACCAATGGTGTGTGCGATGTGCTATTGGAACTACATATGTCTGAACATTTATATCTACTCTCCACAATATTTGTGGTGTTTTGAGATTGCACTAAGAAAGTTGTACACAATAAAAGGATCGCCCTCAGCAGTTCCATTTCGCTGTTCGACTAGAATGATCACTTAATGCTCTTTTTCCAAATTTTCTTCTGAGTTTCCTCACTGAGGTTCGGGAATTGCATGCGGCAAAGCGATCTGTACAAAACAACCATGTCAGTGTGAGAAATGAAAAATCACCAAAATCAGATGCTTTGAGAAATTTCCTCATGCTGTGTGTATTCTAAACACTGCCTATGCAGTTTTCATGTTTAAGCGGGGCCTTTTATATTGCAGTATGGATGCGTTTACATCCTTTTTCACATAATGCTGTTAGTAGTTCTCGAAATATGCTGGAGTAAACCACACAACTATACGTGGGATACCAACAGACAGCGGCGTTTCATGAATATACGGATTCTCATGGCAGACATTATTTGTCAAGCAAATTGATCGTTGCATTGGCTTCCATGTCTTAAATTTCATCACATCATCAGACATCTTTGATGGGTTTAAATTCTATATCATGCCTAAGTCGCAAAGAGGTAAACCTGAGATACTAAACAAAAAACTTTTTCCGTGCCTGATGTGAGTCTGAAAACTTCAGCTTTTTCAAGGTGCTTCACCACTCTGATAATAACAGCCCTGAGTTAATGTACTTTGTACAGAAGACAGCATGCTCAGGGATATTAATGCGCGACTATAGTATTTGTTTTGGAGTCCAGATGGACATAGGCATGGTATAGAGCCAACACCTTCAATTTTGAAATCGTCATGCGATATCTTTTTTTAAATCTGTCGTGACTGCAAACTTTTCCACCTGGCCCATTCATGCTGATTTCATCTCTCACCCAGAAAGGTTTACCAAGGAACAAAAGTTTAACTGTTCCATAAAAGTTGTTGGATTATATGAGAATTTATTTTGAGAATCCTCGATGATAATGATCAGATTACCAACACATAAGAGCCTAGAGATTTGAACGATATCCGCACTTCTACTCAACGTACCCCATTTCCTCTGGCAAATCAGTGAGATCTCACCCACTACACACAATCAGCCTTGAAAATCCGAGATATCTGTTTGCAATTCCATTGATTCATATGATTTGAGCTGTGACAATGATGTTTTCATGCGGCTATTACATTTTTTGAGGGGATGACAGAGAAGAAAAAAATTGAGTATTGTACAGCGAAGCACCGCGTCGATCAATTGATGAAATATCCACTCAGACCGCAGATTTTATCTCCTAATGAGTAACTGGGGTTCGCTACAAAACCCTTCTCTATCCTGTCTTTTCGTGCTGTGCGTCAAACTATTCTGTGATCAAAGTACATTTTAAATATCTTTCAAATAAATAAGGCCCTGTATCCACAAATGTTTTGTTGTATTTGACATGTTTCAGTGTTTCTATTGTCACCATTGAAACCGTGTTTTGCAGTGGTAATTAAATTTGAATTCCCGGGAGATCATATGAAAGATAAGAAACACTATATAAAATTTTAGCAAACAGATCGATTTACATTTACAATCGCTCTCCGCAAAACCCAATAATCGGCAAATATTTATAAAGTCTTTTTTTATTATAGAAATACGTATATCAGTGATTTACAATAGCTCTTTGTAAACACCAATATTCTGCAAATATTTATAAGGTCTTTTTAATCATAAAATTATTTCTGCTACCGCAGTGTCTCACTATTCCTCACAAGGAACAATTTGCTTTTGTAATATTATCATTCTACAGAGCCGAGTCAGATTATGCGAGTTTTATTGAAGCAGAGACCTCTCCTCGCCAGCTAGACAGATAACTTCTCTCTGACTTTCGCCAGTCGCAATATCTATTATACTAGATGACCTACCGGGCATTGCCCAGAATAAACATTTATGTGCCCGCCCCCTCTCTTTCTCTCTCTCTCTCTCTCTCTCTCTCTCTGACACACACACATAATAAAAGTAATAAACTTCAGTCTTGCTTCTGAACTCATGAGCACCAGAACACTTATACGCACCAAACTGAGCGCTTGATACGGTTACTTTTTATGACATGCACGGTACCATATACATTACGAAACAAACATGCCAAAAATACAGATGTTACATAGCAATAAACATTGTTATTTTTTTTAAATAGATGGTTGAAGTAAACAATTTTTAATTATAGCCATCATCTTCCCTCTCAATTGCCACCTTCCTGCCAAATTTAAGGCCTGAAGAGTGTATAGTTTGGTCAGTTAGTCATGCCAAAGGTTGCAAGTTACTGAAATATATAATAGATATGTCAGTAACTTGCAACCTATGGCATGACTAATTGACCAAACTGTACACTCTTCAGGCCTTAAATTTGGCAGGAAGGTGGCAACTGAGATAAGGAAGAGGATGGCTATAATTAAAAGTTGTTTACTTCAAGCATGTATTTTAAAAAAATAACAATGTTTATTGCTATGTAACATCTGTATATTTCCATGTTTGTTTCGTAATATATAGTATCGTGCATGTCATAAAAAGTAACCGTATCAAGCGTTCAGTTTGGTGCATAATGTTGTGGTGGGCATGAGTTCTGAAGCAAGACTGTAGTTTATTACTTTTATTATACTAGAGAGAGGTGGGGGGAATCACATGATTGTTTATTCTGGGCAATGCCCGGTTGGTCATCTAGTAAAGTATAGATTTATGAAATTATGTATTCCATTTAGAGAAGCTTTGAGACCTAAGGACCGGTGGCTTAAGAGTAGGAATATGTCTGTGTAACACTATTTTACAAACTTCGCCAGCTGAGACCTCGGATACAATTAAATTTATTGCGTTTT
The DNA here is from genome assembly GCA_963931925.1 of Onchidella celtica. Classification (NCBI taxonomy): domain Eukaryota; kingdom Metazoa; phylum Mollusca; class Gastropoda; order Systellommatophora; family Onchidiidae; genus Onchidella; species Onchidella celtica. The sequence continues at coordinate 47,681,505 of OZ007569.1, forward strand.
TATCTGTCCATCTTGTTCACTTTAGCGCCGAACCGAGTTGTGTTTACTCTAACGATTTATTATTGTGGATCAGTTGACACAAATTAAAAACTCCGAAAGCCCATAAAATAAAGGCAGTGGCTACGTTTACGGCAGATCAAGCTCATACCCCAATAGAAAAAGCAAAGAAAGGAAGCGCTGGTGTATTAACTGGAGTAAAGCTGAACAAAGAAAAATGATGAGTTGTGTTCACCGGCTGCCGTAACCGTAGCCATTACCTAAAATAAATCATCGTTGTCTACAGACAATTTAACCACTACAAGTCGGTTGGGCTTATACCAAGAACAAAAATCGTGTCAATGCAACAATAAAAAAAATCAGACTCTTACTTCCTGACTCGGTTCAAGATTCTCCATTGCTGAGATGATTGTTCCCGTTTCAAGCGTGCCGCCCCTCCATTAATTCATTATGAATCTATTATCTACAATAAGAATACTCAATCACATGGAAAATGGAGGTAACAGGGATTATTATTAAAATTTATTTTTTTTTTAAATGTGGCCTCTTAATGGGGACATAATCATAATTATTGTTGAAAGTGGATGATCAAATTTTGAGGCTTTTGATTTAGTGTCGCATTTATGCTGAAGACAGAATTCAGATTCCTCAAGGCGTAACGGATTCGAAGCCCTTGACCAGTCCCTCTGGTCAAGAAGTCCCTCTGGTCAAGCAGAACGTCTCGGTAGGGCTATATTATATGGCTTCTCGCAAGCAAATAGAAAGGGTTTCTAGACCAGGAAGATTAGGGAAAGTGCAGGAGATGTTCATGATCTTACAGATTAGCCTCACAAGCAACTAGAAAGGAATTCTAGACCAGGGAGGTGAAGAAAAGTTCAAGAGATCTTCATGACTCTACAGATCTGAAGTGGCTCTCAAGACAAGCAAGGCCCAAGACGTTCATGTCATTTAAGAATTTGCGCGAATATTTCACTGTCAGAACTTCATAGTTGTGCTGGCAGCAAACAGAAAACCATAATTATCACTTAAGAAGTCATACATCTAGTCGCATGAAAGTGCAGCTTGTTAGTTTCCAGTAATTTACTAAGGGAATGCATAATACAGTACGGCTGTACTTAGCTAGATTATGTTGTCACACTAATATTAGTAACTGGAGATTTACCATGACAGCGTTTCTCGAGATGGGCTTCTCCTTTTATGTTATTACTGAAATGGATTTGTTATCAAAAACGCTCTGTATCTTCTTACGAAGTTAAAAGTGAGTGATCCCAAGCGGCGGTCCACGCTTATGAAAAATCTGTTGGCTGGAGACGATAGTATCGTGATTTTTTATTGGGGGGGGGGGGGGGGTATTTGTATACTTCTTTAAATCCCCTTTGGGAAATTTGCCTTAAGTGTCATTGCAGCCCGATTACAACTAGAGTTGACACGTCGTCGCCACAGTGCAGCGCCGATTGGGGTTGTTGTTGTTTTTTGTTTGTTTGTTGTTGTTTTTTTTTGGGGGGGGGGGGGGTGATTGGTAGGGATATATTTTATTTAATTTTGCCCGTTCATTGGCCTGTTCGGCCTGCTCTTCTCGATTTCCAACTGCCGAGGTATCTTTAACGTGTGCAAACGTGCACAAGAAGCAGCTTGTCCTCCCTCCTCTTAATATGACCCTCCGCATACAACGGCACCATTATTAAGTTACCTCTGGGGGGGGGGGGTGCTTTTTACTGTCGTTAAGTTCTGTCTGTGGATAAAGTAATACACCCATCAATCACATTAACTGAATATTTTGGAGTTGCAGTCGTGCAAAAAAGACAGAATGGGTGTCTCAATAAAACCTCGCGGTGGTGCATGGGTCACACGTCAGTATTCTTTTGATTTTTTTGATTTTTATACCAGCCCTACCGAGACGTTCTGCTTGACCTGAGGGATTGGTCAAGGGCTTCGAATCCGTTACGCCTTGAGGAATCTGAATTCTGTCTTCAGCATAAATGCGACACAAAATGTACTAGCAGTCCAGCCAGATGTGTAAAGCTGTTCGAAGTGGCTACATCTAAAATAAGAATACTCAAGCACATGAGAAACGGAAATAGCGGGGATTTTATTATCAAAATATAGAAACTTTAGCCTGTAAATCGGGAGATGCAATGTTGAAAGTGTGTCAGTTGGCTTCTCGCAAGCAAATAGAAAGGGTTTCTAGACCAGGAAGATAAGGGAAAGTGCAGGAGATGTTCATGATCTTTCAGATTAGCCTTGCCGTGACACCATAGATTTTCTGTGGGTTTTTACTAATATTTTGCCCACGTGATTACTGTCTGGGCCTGTGAAACTGGGGCACTATCTGAATTAACGAGATCTGGCTAATTTCATTTCGTTTCAGACGGTGTCACAAACCCTGCGCTTGTCCGATTTCTTTGTTTTTTCTTTTACCTTAACAATCAACGCCACACTGCATGACGACCTGCATCATAATTTTCTGTGACGTAAATGAAACACAATCAGTAAAGGCATTTCCATTACTCGCTAAGCCACCTGGCACAAAGAAGAACAGTGATCGGCTATAGATATTATAAAGACTAAGATGAAAACAGTAACCAGGATGGGGTTTGGAAGGGTCATAATTTGATGATTTTGACACGCTTTTTTTTTTAAGGATTTTTAAAAATGATTTCATCAACACTCATGTCAACTGGAATATGAATATGATGTAGCTGTGACTGTATCTATTGAGAACATGGCGCGGTCGTTGTTAATTTGTTTTCCTGGTTACCGTTTCTATATTTTGCATGAGTTTCGTATTCGACGTCTGCAACTTTAATACCGTTAACTTGAACCGACAGGAATGGATCTGTAAATTTAGATTTTGATTCAATTTGCCATTTTTTAATTTTCGAATTCAAGTTAAAGTTCATCCAACAGTGCGCACAATTTACTCTTGCCACGCCCGGTTTGAGCGTTTTCCTTTAATGCAAAAGCGCGACAACTGTTACGTTTTTATGCACATTGAGTGGGAAAGCTATCAGCTTCGAGTTTAGCAGTCTCTCTTTTTGGTGTCGGGTAGAGATCTGTTGCAAATTCAGTATAAGCTATTTATTTTTTCTGAATTAGTTGATGGATAAACATACTTATGGTCAACTTTGAGTGCTCTTTCTAGTCATACCATTGTGACTCTAGTGCTATGATATAACAGAGACAGAATACCAGCAGTCTTCCGTTACATTATAGTGCACTTCAACATACTATCTGCGATAACTATCATGTTGGGCATTTCTACGATTCAGATAAATCTGCATTCCGGCCTCCTACCCAGGCTCGAGATTTTTGTGCCAGGCCGTGTCTCCATAGGTACGTTTTTCCTACGCGCCCCCACTGCCGGTATGATTAGGTGTACTGTTGGGTACCAAGCTCTAGGCACTGTTTTCGATGACATTTTTATAGACAGTCATGGTCAATATATTTTTCAGCATAATCATTGTGATTTAACAAAGGCAAAAGGCAAAAGGAGAGAACGAATCGTTCCAAGAGTCAGCGGTATTTTGCAAGAAAATAGGCGGTATTATCATGCACGCCTTATATTTTTTAGCACGTTCCTGTCCTCCCGCGGTACTACCATTTCTCCTCATTTACCATAATAGTTTTCACACGAACTGTTCGAACTTCTAAGAATAATTTAATAAAGAAAATTAGTCCCTCAAATAATCTTGCCCTGATATTGTCAATATTCTACGGCCTTACTCCAAAAATAGTCACAATATTCACGATTATCCTTTTCCAAATGAGTACCATTTCCGTTCTCCAAGTAAAAAATATCCTGAGGTGTTGCAAATAAGTCGTTCTAAATAATGATAATTGATCGTCGACTGCTATAATAATCTCTAGTCTAGACGGTCTGTGGGTGGTAGAAAGAGGTTGTGCGTCAGGGAATACGAATTTCAACTGAGGTGGGAAGGATAACCCGTTTCCGTTCTACAACGAGAACACGCATTCAGTATAGATAGATAGATGGCATTTATATAGCGCATATCCATTTAAAATGCTCTATGCGATTTACAGAAGCAACATGTCAACCACAGAGCAGAATGGAGCGCCTGCGAAGCGCTCAACACACTACACTGTTTCTTTCTCTCTCCCTGTCTCGCTCACGCTTTCTCTCGCTCTCTCTCTCTCTCTCTCTCTCTCTCTCTCTCTTTCTCTCTCTCTCTCTCTCTCTCTCTGCCTCTCTATCTCAGAGCAAATTGTAACGCAGCCTGTTAGGTGCAGTCCACAACTCACAACAGTCCACAACTCACATCACATAATATATCACAACTCAATTAATATTTGAATATTTATTAATAATAATATATATTTAACTAGCTGAGTTGCCCGGCCCTGCTCGGGATAAATAGATTTATTAGTTTCAGTTCTGGGTGATTATTATGGACCTGCTTCATTTTGCCTGTTCCTTTAGCTTTATTTTATTTTTGTTTGTTTGTCTTTAGATAAGTCTTACTGCTCTCCCTTTGCGCGTTGACATCCTGCGCATCCCGCCAGCATCGGTCAAATGGCTGTGATTTGCGCACGGGTTAGTTTGTTAGTGAACACATCGCAGGAAGTGATAACGTCATTTGTTAATGTATTGTAGTCGTTCACCGTTCCGATAGAAGTCGAAGCTTTAGGTCTAACGTTCGTTCAAGTTTAAGTTAAATTTCGATGATAAAATGCATTTTTAAAGCTACAATGCGCGTAGATAATTAGATTTCAGTATTTTTTGCATGTGTCCATGATTAAACGTGGAATACGAGGGGCCAAGCCAAGGCGATTCAGCATTATCGGCGACTGAAATTTGTGCTTGTGATATTGTAATCGAATGCGCAATTTGTGAGTGTGAGCCTGATACCGGAACCAATCTCAATTACATTTGCCGGAAAAATAGATCGAACGCCAATGTGTCGCAACCTAGAAACTAATACAAACGTTCTGCGAGTTATTAATTATTTTTTTTATTTTCTGTGCCGGGGACACGACGACAGTCTTTACTAAGCGCTGTATAAAATCTGAGGGCCACCGAATCAGCATTAACAGAGGAGTAGCGAAAGGCGCGCTGCAATTGTCGTAAGGTTTCACTTTTATTAGTATAGATAATGGATAATAAATTTTGTTGTTGCTGGTGGGGGGATGATATGGATAAATTTTTAATCTATTAATTTCAATTTCAATACAGAAATAATAATAATAATAATAGTCCGTCCATCAGGTATGATGATGACCTTAACAACACCAGAGGAATAAAGAACAGAAATTGTTGAGAATTTCAACACATGGACAATAAAGAGAACTAAAGGACACAGAGGACAGAATGGAAAGACTGTTCTTTCATGACTTATGGCTTCTCATGTGACTGATAAGTCCTATTTTTGCCCTGCAGACCCTTCCGCATAAATGACAAGAGTGCTCCGTTGGTTCAGTACCACTGGGCCTTTTCTTGCGCCGTTCTCTTTTTTTGATAGCCTGCTGGACTCTGTCAGCTTCCCATGCTTTGCTGCCTCTGGTAAGGGCCGCCCTCCAATTTGCACGATCAAGCGAGAGCTTTTCCCACTCACTCACACCAATGGCAAAGGCCTTCAGTGATTGCTTGAGAGTGTCTTTGTAACGTCTCTTTGGGGCCCCAACATTCCTCGTTCCATTGGAGAGCTCAGAGAAGAAGATTTGCTTAGGGAGTCTGGAGTCGGGCATTCTGACAACATGTCCTGCCCAACGTAGCTGAATTTTTTTCAGGTGGCAGAAGATGCTCAATTCCTTGGCACGATTGAGGACCTCAGTGTCTGGAATTTTATCCTGCCATTTGATCCTTAGGATCTTTCTAAGGCAGGCCAGATGAAAGTGATTTAGCTTTCTGGCATGCGATTGGTACACTGTCCAGGTTTCAGCCCCATAGAGTAGGGTGGGAGGACCACAGCATTGTACACTTTCAGCTTAGTGTCTGTGCGAATGCTGGCAACATCCCATACTCTCTTTCGAAGCCTGCCAAATGCAGAGCTGGCTTTGCTGATTCTTGAGAGAATTTCAGTATCAACACGAGCCGCGGAAGACAGTGTACTGCCAAGATAGGTGAAGTTCTCCGACACCTTCAGAAGACTGTCATGGACTTTGATATTTGGGGTCACAGGATACTTGTCGTCTGGAGTAGGCTGATGGAGCACTTCCGTCTTCTTTGTGCTTATTGTGAGGCCAAAGTTGTCACAGGCACTAGAGAACTTATCAACACAGTTTTGCATGCTATCCTCATCGTGTGCCAGAAGTGCACAATCATCAGCAAATAGTAGGTCACAGACTTGAGTACTTTTGGTTCTGGTTTTTGCCTGAAGTCTCCTGAGGTTGAATAGACTGCCATCAGTTCGGTACTTGATGCTTACCCCTTGATGAGGAGAGCTAAAGGCTTCTTGTAGCATTGCAGAGAACATGATGCTGAACAGAGTTGGGGCTAAGGCACAACCCTGTTTTACCCCATTTGTGACAGCAAAGGGCTCTGAAACACTGCCGTTGCTTTTGACTGCAGCTTGCATGCCATCATGAAACTGGCGCACTATTGTGATGAATTCGGGTGGACACCCAAACTTCGCCAAGATTTTCCAGAGGCCTTCACGACACACTGTGTCAAATGCTTTTGTGAGGTCAACAAATGTGATATACAGCGCTTTATTTTGTTCCATGCATTTTTCCTGAATCTGTCTGGCAGCAAAAATCATATCCGCCGTTCCCCTCTCTTTACGAAAGCCACATTGGCTCTCGGGAAGCAAGTCATTTGACGAGAGGTGATCAAGAAGGCGATTCAGAAGCATTCTTGCCAATATTTTGCCAGCAATTGAAAGTAGAGAGATTCCCCGATGGTTGTCACAGACTTGGCTGTCCCCTTTGTTTTTGTACAGATGGATGATTGAAGCATCTTTGAAGTCCTGTGGCAGCTTCCCTGCTTTCAACATATGATTGAACAACTCGGTCAACCTTTCAATAAGCTTTTCTCCACCGAAGGCATACACCTCAGCAGGAATTGAATCCACGCCTGGTGATTTGTTAAAGGACATCTGATTTGTGGCAGTTCGGGTCTCATTTGCTGTGAATGGCTTGGCAAGAGCTGCATTAATAGGAGTCTGAGGGAGGCGGTCAATGGACTCAGTATTTATATTTGATGGCCGATTTAGCACACCTCCGAAATGTTCTGCCCAACGCTGAATTATGGCATTCAATTCAACAATGCGTGTTGAACCATCTGACGCAAGAAGTGGCGTAGTGCCAGAGCGGGATGGTCCAAACACAGCTCGGAGGCTCTCAAAGAACTTTCTAGTGTTGTTTGTGTCGGCATATTTCTGAGTTTCTCTTACTCGCTCTTCAAGCCAGTCATTTTTCATTTTCCTCAGCTTCTTCTGGAGTACACCCTTACATGCACGCATTGCATCAGCTTTTGCTGTGGAAGAGGGGTCACTGCAGTGAGCTTGGATGAGACTATTTTTTTCTTTGATGAGCACTTTGATTTCATTATCATTATCATTGAACCAGTCCTGGTGCTTGCGGACAGGAAAACCAACTGTGCTGCTGGCGCAAGAGTGTACAGTCGTATTTAGGTCAGTCCAGCTCTGTTCAATGTTCTCAGGGTCAAAAGTCACGCAATCCAATTTTGAGGAGAGTTCTGATGAGAGCTCGCTCTGTTTCTCAGCTGAGCAGAGTTTTGAAACATTTAGGCGTTTAGGTGGCGCTTTCCCTTGAGGGCGTCTATTGCGCCTCAATGTTAGTCTGAGCTTGCAAACAATGAGTCTGTGGTCAGTTCCACACTCGGCACCACACATCGCCTTTGTTACAAGGACATCCTTTCTGTCAGTCTTCCTCACAATGACATAGTCTATGAGATGCCAATGCTTTGAGCGGGGATGCATCCATGACGTTCTGTTTCTCACGGGGAGACTAAAATTTGTGTTGGTAATGAACAGGCCAAATTCAGCGCACAAAGTAAGTAAGCGCAACCCATTGTTATTTCATGAACCAACTCCATGAGGGCCCAAAACATTTGGCCACGCTGAGATTTCGGAGCCAACCCTAGCATTGAAGTCCCCCAAGAGAATCAGCTTATCAGCTGCCGGGACAGAGCATATGACAGATTCTAGATCAGAATAGAACTTGTCTTTGGCTTCATCTGGGTTTGTCATGGTGGGCGCATATGCGCTAATGAGGGTGGCTGACTGGCTTTTCCCAACTGGGATCCTGAGTGTCATTAGCCTGTCATTTATTTCAATTGGCATGGACTGCAAGTTTCTGACAAGGTCATTTTTAATTGCAAACCCAACACCATGCTGTCTCGGTTCGACTGCACCCTTGCCTTTCCAGAAGAAGGTGTATCCACCACTGAGCTCTTTGAGTTGGCCACTATCAGGGAGTCTGGTCTCACTGAGTGCCACTATGTCCAGGTTGTACCTGCTGAGCTCAATGGCAATAAGTGCAGTGCGTCTTTCCGGGTTGTTTGAGTTGTCCTGTAGTGTGCGTATATTCCAGGCTCCTAGCCTGAGTAAGCTGAATTTCTTTTTGTTTCGACCGCAAAAAGGGATCCCCACTGGTCGCGGTATACCAGTCAGGGTGATGTGAAGTGGGCTTTCTTTAGGGCACCTTTTCTAGCCCCTTCCTCAGTTGAGGTGAGCAGTGCTATCCTTAAATAAGGCTGCTCAGCTACTGTGGGTGCTGCCTCCCCACGCCTCCACTTCAATCGACGATGAAGCGACCATAGCCCACAGCCACCAACGTGTAGGTCTGTGCTAACAGCTTCCAGTCTATCCAAACCTGCTGCCACCGCACTCGCCCATCGCCGTTGGAATTTTGAGAGGAAAGAAGACGAGACAAAGATGAAAGAAGACGAGGTGAGTGTTAAGACTGGCGCAAAGAATTTGTTTTTAGTGAGAAAGAGCTGCGCAAACATCAGACTCACTCTCTCGCCTGGACACAACTTATCCAAGTGGCAAGACAGGGTCAAGACGACTGGAAATGTATCCAGGTGCAGGAGGATGCCAGAGGGACAGTTATATTGCCTGACCGGCTGCCTGTAGGCTACTCCACAGCCTCGCAGTCCCAACTGACTAGGGTGAAAGACCCAAACCAAAGAACACCAATACTGGTGGATGCTCTGTGTCACGATATCCAGGCCAGAGTGACGGTATATTGCCATCTGCCCTATCAATCAACCACTGGCCTGCTGCCGCCAGCTTCGAAGCTGCGTCCGGGAAGTTTGCTCAATTCTTCGTCTGTGATTTAGGCAAACAAGCCTATGACCACACCGCTACCGGGGGCCAATATGAAGGACTCAAGTACTGAGGGTCATATTGTGCCCTAGCATGTGGCCGTTGGGTTATACAGAAATACAGTACACAGAATTAGGTACATGTACCAGTCCGTATTCATTTTTGAAAAAAGAAAAACCATTTGCCTAACGCTGTTGGCCCCCCAGTAAGTAATGTCTCCCACCACTGTCTAATTTAAATTTATAATTCATTATTAAATAAATATTAATAGATATTAAAATATTATTATAATACTTTAGAATACAAGTTGTGAGTTGTGAACTGTTGTGAGTTGTGAACTGCGCCTAACAGGCTGCGTTACAATTTGCTCTGAGACAGAGAGAGATAGAGAGAGAGTGAGAGAGGGAGAGAGGGTGAGAGAAAGAAAGAGCAGGAGAGATAGCTTCTGTAAAGAGCATAGAGCATTTCTAATGGCAATGTAAATGCGCTATATAAATGCCATCCATTATTATTATTATTAAGGCATCCACTGCGAGAATTTTGTTGCCAGGTGTAAAACATCTTCCCAAAAAATAACAGTATCATGATACATTATGCTAGAACCCACGGCAGTATGAAGGCTAATTAGTAAATGATCGGAACAATAAACACTGAACACTAGGCACCTATGGACAATATTGAATAATTATAGTTGATTGTCTCCCTTTAGTTTGAGTCACGAATTTTCTGAGTTATGACCCTTCCCTCGTAATGTACAACCAGGGCAAGGACAGGATCTCTTTTAAGATCAAATATTTCATTCCTTGGCTAAGGGAACGCCTCTTCAATATGTCTTGCTGTCGAAAGATGGATGGATGGATGGATGGATAGATGGATGGATGGATGGAGATGGATTTAGCGATCTCAAGTCTCAATGAAAAAAAATCAGCTCTTACAACTATTTTTCATCCTTGCATTAACATAGCCCACAAAAGCAAAGAGCAATAAAAGCTTTTACCACGCCTGAGAGTCTCAGAAAATAAATCCAATAACAAAAAAATGTAAATTTAATGCTCCAGCGTAGTTACAGGTGTTGATTCATTACCTTCGTAAAGTAATATGGAGATATTCCTGTTTATCAAGAAGTATTCATTGGGTTAAAGAGCTAACCATAAATGTCTCTTCCCAGCAGTGCTATTCCATGTGTAGTGTAAGATAAGATCAACTGAAACTTGATTTACCCAGAGACTGACTACTTGATAACACAGTTTTATCATAACTGTGCTATTGTTTAAATCCAGTCCTATTTATCTCTATGTTTCCATGTTAAGTGTGAGTGTTTGTATGTCTAGCATAAGAGTGCATTAATAGATTGTGTGGACGTGTGTGTGAGAGAGAGTGAGAGAGAGAGAGAGAGAGAGGAACAAAGAGAAAGAGGGAGAGGGTGCATTGCAGCTGGAGAGAACAAGACTTTCTGTAAAGCGCATAGATTAATTTTTTGATTGGGCGCTCTATAAATTATCTTCATTATTATTATTATTATTATTATGACACACATAACTAACAAACACATAGACACTTAAACAGATGTCTCCACGCGCTCCAGGCATACATATTTAGCATCAGATCTCCTGAGAAAAGAATGTACGTTTGTGAAGTAGATCGCCTTATCCGTGGTTGGACCAACGGTCCCACATGCAATAAGATGAGACACTCCCTTCCTAGGGCGTCTTAAAAAAATCGTGCACACAGTTTGCACGATGATCAGGGGCGGGGCCCATGGCGCCTAGCAGGAAAATAATGCTTGATATAATGATAAATTAATGATGTGGATTTGTTACAGTACTCACTGCGTCTTTAAAAAAAAACCAGAGTTTTCCTACAGGTTTTGAAGTTAAAATTACAAAATAAGTGACTTTATACAACGCCTATGGTGGTGGCTAAGCAATGAACAAAATTCAGTGCTTTCTTTATATTGACTTTGTGAAATACCGCTTTGTTCATGACTTACTCGCTTTCGCCGCCAGGTGGCATTGCAAAATTCTGTGTGCACTAAACGTGCTAGCTGTCTCATCTTATTGTGTCTACTCCGAGTAGCTTTGATTTAACCCAGGTGGTCTATGTGACGGACTGACGTGTAAAAATCTCCCAAAATAAAATATACGTATATGAGACAGATCTGCGTATTCCATCATCTCCTTTTACTTGGTTTTGACCCAGACTGTCCATATGGCGTAGGCCCCCTACTGGTGTAAAAATTTCATAATATAAAATGTACCTGCATGAGGTTAGGTCTAAATATACTGCAATCTTTACCATGGTTTCGCCCAGGTGGTCCATGTGACGTACCGGCACACTGATGTAAGTTAGCATTACAGATAAATTTCACAGACAAACACGTAGTTTAATTAAAATGAAGGTTCTAATTCAATCCCGTGTCAGACATATCTGATCAATTACACAACATGCGATGTCGTAATACTATCGTGAGCTACGGCAAAGAGTAAATGTTTTTGTCTTTTCGTGAGTAGGATTAAATTTAACCAGATTTAGTGACGATCTCTATGGACTCCGTAAATATCAAAATTTCGAAACAGCTTTTAGAGTGAGGCAACTTGTTTCATGCCATGCTGTCAAGTGCAGATTTAACTCTATCATGAACGAGAACAGCTATGTAAGCGAGTAAATGTTTTTATCTTTTAGTGGGCAGAATTAAATTTAACCAGATTTAGTGACGATCTCTATGGATTCCGTAAATATCAATATTTCGAAACAGCCTTTTAGAGCGCAGCAACCTGAATCATGCCATGCTGACAAGTGCAGATTTAACTCTATCATGAACATACGAGAAAAGCCATACTCCTTCAGGAGTACTTCAAATCAAGGAACACTCCCTCAGTCACAATAGCACTGAATGTATTGGCAGAGATTATAGATATATAGAGAGGGTTCACTTCCGCCAAATCGCGAAACTAGGTCGCTGCGGTAAACAAGAAACTGAAGAATTGAAAGAGACCTTCTTCACCAAAGATAGTGTGCATATCTGTTTACTGTGGCTTGTTCATATTTTGGGGCTGATTGAAACTATTTACAACCGTGTGTAAGCTCCTACGCCCCGTGGAAATGCACAAACGGGTATTGTTTACCGCAGCGACCTACTTTCCGCTCCATGCTAACAGTGGTTTCGCAGAGCCTCCCGTGTCTCGCAGTGCGAATCAACCAATAGTGAACCCTCTCTATATATCTATACTCTCTGGTATTGGTAACAACATGTTCAAGTTCAAATTTCAAGTTTATTGCAGGCTTTTAAGGGCCAGTTCAAATCTGCACAAAACAAAACAAAAAGATTCGTCATAAATTATATTTCTTTGATAAAGAAAAACAAAACACGGTCATTCACTCGCTCGGCTTCTCGCCACCTACAAAAATTCAGGTTTTTGATTCCATACATTAAAAATTTACATATTAAAAAAAAAGAAGGAAAAATGTGGCAAAGAGAAAAGCTTGTTTAATTGCTTACCCTCGCGTAAGAAATACTACAGAAACGATACAATTGTCACAATGGAGAAAGGAAAGACAAAACCAGCATGAAGAAGGTCTTTTTGACAGAACGCTCTTTTTGCCTTTCCTTTTCCTGTGTGCTTTGTTGTAGCGTTTCTGTATTATTTCTTACGTTAGGCTTTGTAGCATAACTTTTTCTTTTAGCCATATAATTTTATTTACTTAACGACATACTTTGACCCCTAGCACTCGCCCTTTCAAGATAAGCAGTAACTTTCTAGCACCCAAACCTATTTCACTTTTACAGGGGTAGCCAGTGGTTAGTGCCCGGGCGGAACGACCTATTTTTTTATTTCGTTAATAAGGAATTTTTTCCAGACAAATAGTGCTCTTTGCATTTAAATCAGTTTTACGACATTCATCATCTGTGAGTGGATCTGGCGAAATCGGGCTTAAGGTGCAAGACGAAATTCCTGAGAAAACCCGTCCGGTGTGTGTGTGTGGGTGGGTTGGGGGGGGGGGGTTATTTCTATGGAAATCGAGATTTCCTTATGAAAGATTAACCATTTTTCTGCAGTCAGTTCATATATTTTGCTTGAAATCATCTTACAAATACTCATTATTTTATTTTGATTTTTGATAGACGGTATAAAAAGTTCACCTTATAGCCGATTTCGCCAGATCCATTCACATTTTTGGCCAGAGGAGTCGTATGTCTGGGTGCTGGAGGAGTAAAAATTTCTTAAGATCACAAAATTTCAGCACGCGGCAAACTCAATAAATTTAAATAATTCAACATCGACGACGCCGCCAACCACTTTTTAATACAAAATAAATACTGACGGAGAAATATATACACAGACAATACAAAAATGTCATGAAAATTTTTAGCACAGGTTACTAGACTAGAACACTCACTCGCTTTGATGCTTTAGATGCCAAGGTTTTGTCGGTCGCTAGAGAAATAATATTTACACATTTTGTTTGATTTAAGCTGTTTAATCAATAAAGTATAATTTAATTTCTACATCTGTCTGACCTTCTAGCATGTCGGTTAATCGGCACAGACCCAATTTTTTCAGGGATGCTTTATAAAGAGTAATATTATATTGTTTGCATGTACAGTTAGTGAAAATAAATAGGGAAACGGTGGTGTAGAGGAAAGGTCCTCGCCTGACATACCGAAGATATCGGATTTGATCCCCAGCCGGTGCAGGTATGTTGGAATTTTTTAATTTTTTTTTTTTGGGGGGGGGGGATCTCTGTCCCTGATCCTATGGTGGATAGGATCGCGTACTTAGCCTTCTCGGACAAGGACGAACAACTTGGAGGACCCATGTGCACGTTGCGCACGTTAAAGATACCTTGGCACTTAAAAGTCGAGAAGAGCAGGTCGAACAAGGCCGCTGCCCGGGCAAAATTCTACAAAAAACGAATCCCTACCATAAAAACACGCAGAAACAAGAAGAAGGAAAATCAGAAGAAGAAAAGTGAGGAGTGAATGCCAATGGCAGCGAAAACTTCTAAACTAAAGACCTAAACACACACACACACAAAAACAACACTGAAAATGAATAAGTGAATAAACAACTGAATGAATAAATTTAATAAGTCAGTGACCCCGCTGCAACCGTCATAGCCTGTCCACTCTACTTCTTTTCAAGGTTATGCAATACACAGCCTTTTTTTCTTTTTTTTTTTGGCTACCTTTTAACCATAATACTTTTTAGTTCCTGTGGATTAGTATCTGGGAAAATCTGCATAGGATTTTAATTTTAATAAAGATATTATAACTATGTATCCAAATATAATATAGATGTTTAAAAAAAAAGAAAAAAAGGAGCCAGATATAAATAGACGAATAGGAAAACATTGTCAGTGGTATTGATAGCTGGACATTTCTTATTGTTTATATGTGTGTGGTGTGTGTGTGTGTCTGTGTACGTGTATGTGTGTGTAAGTGTATATGTATGTGTGTAAGTGTCCTACTAATGGTGGGTCTAATTCGAGGTGGACCATAACAAATTTTGATATGAACAATTTTAATATTGCAATTACGCTATATCATGAAATGGCCTGCAAAGGGGTGTCCACTGTTGGGTTTTACTAAGTCTGATTAGGCAGGGTGGGAGAAGGGTGGGGGAGGGGGGAGGGGAGGGAGTCAAGGAGAGGGAAGGAAGAGTCTCATCACTGGGGACGAGTACCTGAATAGAGTTTTTGGACAATCAGAAATTAAGGCCAAAGATTAAAGGCTCAAATAAATATTTATTCACAACCTTAATGGGTTTGTGTGTTTGAATTTCCTGTGTCTAGAGACTAGCCTTGACCGTGAGCTTTTGCGTTTTCTTGTCATAGATTTGGGTACGTGTTTGGTGTTGAGTTTGTTTTCAATTAATGTGTTTGTTTTGAAATTTACGGTAATTTGAAGCTGCATTGAGCTACCTATAGCATAATTTATCTGTATTTTCGGAACAGTATTCCGTCGCAAAAAAATCAAACAGTGACAGCAAATAGAGTCTTGTCTTTAAGACCGTGTTTATTTTACTTAGTTACTCCACTAAATTTAGATTTATGTGATATTTGTAATAGATGTGGCTTTACTTTCCCTTGGATGTCTCACCGCACCGAATTACACTTGTTAACTTAGATTTCTGTGATATTTCTAGGTTTTTTTGTGGGTTTTTTTTTACTTTAGATGTCTTACTTAGTTATTCTTGTTAACCTACATTTCTGTGATGTTCTTGTGTGTAAGTGTGCGTGGGGTTTGTTTGTTTGGGGTACTTTTTTTTTTTGCTTTAAATCTCTTACTTGGTTAATTATTTTCAAACTTGGTGTTATATTTTTGAAGATTTTTTTTTTTTGTTGTTTCTTTGTTGTTGTTTGATTGTTTTTGTTTTTGTTTTGCTTTGCGTTTTTACTTATTTACCCTGTGTCAAGAACAGATTTGATTCATAAATGTTTCCACTGAGTAAATTTTTGTGAGAGAGCAGTAAGTAATTTTTACAAACGTAATTATTGTGCGAGCCAGCATAACTTGGTCTCGTAAACAATTTGTTTTGAACAGTTTTTTTCCTAATAGATAGACAGAAGGTGTGGGGAAGGATAGACGGACAGCGTAGGTGTGCATGACTGAGCACTTTTTATATCTCGTGTTTTGAACTAGGTTTAGTAGAGAGGGAAGGGGTGAGTAGGAATTAAATGTTATTGAGACGTCTGTTGACGTACAGAAAATCCGTGATCCAGAGTAAAAGCTCGGGGTTTTGAACATGTTAAGAATTTATTGCTATAAAATTACATTTTATTGTCTTGAGTGATTCGACCTTTGATGTCGACCCAAGGTCGTTGCGTAGGGCTGTTACTTAAAATAACTCGGTTCGGCAGCTGAGCTAGAGGTGGTTGCACCAATCAAATGTATGAATCTGGACGGAAGGTCGAGACATAGCTTTAGTATTTAAACCCGTGCAGAGCTTAGATAGATGCCACATGTAGACAATCCATTTACGAGGTGGACGGCGATAGTCCTCAGCCAGATGAGAGACATAAGAGACGCAGTTGAGCAGTCCATATTGTGAGGAGCGCCATGAGTTAAAGATCCAGAGCCTAAGCTACTTGGTTTGATATAAACCCATAGCGTTTACATCCAGCGCTCTCACTCCCAGTGAGGGCCGCATGGTGAGAGTCCATACTAATTTGTAATGATGAAAGTGAACCGTTCTACTTACTTTTGAAGACAGTTTCAGAGCTACCGCCAGACAATGCATGGTTGTACAAGCATTCTCCATGGCGTGTCTAGAGGAAATGTCCATATCATAACATGTCTCATTGAATTAATAGAATTTAAACTGTTATATCCGTCGCCACCTGCGCGGATTCTATTTGGCATATAACTCATATGACCTGCAAGTAGTTAGAGTGAATAAGTTAGTCTTTATAGAAAGCTGTAGTTTCATTAGTAGATTCGGTTGCCTTTGAATTGATATTTATATTTATAATTATATTTGATACATTAATTCCTGTAATTAAACTGTCCTACAGTTCTGCTAAAAATCAAAGCAATTGATTTATTTAGTTTTTAGAGTGCAAGTATTTTTTTTGTGTGTTCGTCGATTGTGGGAGCGGACCTCGAAAGAGTGTCAGTCGAATTATCCCCATCTAACCCACATCGCGACACTGGAGGGGACTTACCAAATTTCTTAATCCTTAATTTCTTAAATTCGTTAGATTATAATCACCTTTTCTCTTTGTTTGCATTACATTTTTGTCCTTTTCATGATCCGTCGCTCACGGGGTGTCGCACGTTGAGCTAGTTTAAAATTATTTATAATTTAGTTTTGTATACTGCTTTTTTATTTTTACTTCCACATATGTCGCTGCTCTCCCATTGACCCGATAACCGAGGCCAGGGAGACTACAGAACAGAACTTAGAACGGTGAAAGACAAAAAAGACTGACTGTGGTGTACGCAAGGGCTAAAGGAATTACCACGCAGTTCCTTGAAAGTTAAGTGATTCCATCCTAAAATTTTGTCTGCGTCTGGGGAGTTGGGTGTTCCTCCTCGTGTTTTACAGGCTTTTTATACTTTTCTTCTTTGTTAGAACTGCGGGAGGTCGGCGAGGATTCTTACGTGTGCGTGTCCTCTGTGCCGAAGTGGTGGCTTGGTCGCCGATTTTGCCGTTTCGACGACAACGTCTGCGGTCTCGCAACAATCAGTGGTGATTAAAACAGTGAGGATTCGCATTCGTGAGAATAGTCTTTGTTAGGGATCTGTATATTTGTTTAGATTGTGGCGTTCACATCTTCCTCGTCTCTTTGGGAAGACGTCTCTCTTGTTCTCTTCTCACCTATCTGTAATTATATTCAGAACTTGTAGGGTCTGTTATCGTTCGTCTTTTCTTGTTTGTCTAGCGTCGTGTTTGGTGTATTTTTTTTCATTAGACCTTTATCATTATCGTGTTGGTACATTCCTTTGTTTCTTATTTTACCTAAGTAACTCATGTGTCTACATTGACACATTGATTGAGTAATTTGATCTGGTTATTGAGAGTAACGATTTTATTGAATTGTTGGAACCCGTGCAGTTAGCACACTGCCAGTTCTATGGAGCTTATTAAGCGTCATGTATGACCGATCTCGTCTTTATATTGACGAGCTCCCGAGAGGGCAGTATTAGACTGTTTAGGGAGGTGACTTTTTTTTTAGTAGGGATATGTGGTGAATATTGGTGTTATTGTCGGCTGGTGCCGCCGCCCGAAGAGCAATGAATTTGTCTCATGGGAAGAGTCTGTATCAGTATCGAGGTGATGTCGATATAAGAGCTATGTGAATTATATATATTGAGGATACTTTGTTTTAGTCGTCTGCGTATGACGTCGACCCGAGGAGAGCAATAATGAGATTGCCTCATGGGATGGATGATATTGGTATTTTTCGATTATTTGAGAGATGTTTGGCAGTGCTAACGTAGTACACTGCGTATCCGCGTATTCGCGTGTTATTGTTGAACCTTCTTACAGGCATTGTAAGCCCCACAGGGCAGTGTAAGGCCTCAGGGCAGTGTAAGGCCACAGGCAGTGTAAGACGCCGAGATGCAGTGTAAGACCTCTGGGCAGTGTAAGGCCGCAGGCAGTGTAAGACCGACGGGCAGTGTAAGACCGACTAGTTATGTAAGGAAGGGAGTATTCGCGTTTTGAGATATTTTGCAGTGGTAACAGAGGACACTGCGTGTTCGCGTTTTTGAGAGTTTTTTGCAGTGGTAACAGAGGACACTGCGTGGTCGCGTTTTAAGAAGTTGTGAAGAAGAGTGGAGTTGTTTTTTTATACAACCGATTATGGCCATGGTTTTCCGCGTTTCGTGGACCATCTAACGTAATACTAGATATGACAAGTAAGAATACCGATTATGATTGTGACTCTCCATGCGGTCAGTGGATGAGTTATCTAAGAACATACCCGATATGGATATTGAATTGAACCGATTATGACTATATAACGAGATGACTATGACACTTGACGTGTGCATGGCTTGCGTACGGAAACGTCGCATTAAATTAACTGCTATCGCCTTGTGGCACCTCATCTATCCCGGATTGGATATAATTAGAAATAGATTAAAGTGTAATGTTATTTAATTGAGATCTAGATTATTGTTGAATGCGAGAAGCGCTATATAATTCTTAAATCAAGACGAGCGCTACGCAGATTTTGAAAGAGTACGTCAGGCTAATTATCTTGTCGGCGTTTGTTATTTCAGCTTCACTATGGCGAAATTTATAATCGATAAACCAGAATATGTTGCTATTTTATATAGAGACTGTTAAGCATTGAGGTTGAACATTTTTCACCTTTTTCGGAGACCGTGGATGGTTTCACATTATATTGTCCTACCAATTATGGACATTCTTTCTCAAAATTTCCATGTGATTCCTTTTTCCACTAGCGTCCATCCTGACCATGACCTGAGTTTCAGACAACATTGACGCCTTTGTCTGCGGGTCAATGAGATGAGAAAATGGCAAACCGAGCGACCAGACCTACTGCTGCCAGGATACCAGTACTTTAATTAACTATTGTTCGTTCATGTTCTATGAATGTATTAATTACGCTCAGTGAAGCGATGAGCTAGTTGCTCAATATTTCAGTCTTTACAGTATGTCTGTGTGAGAGAAGTTTATCACTTTAATTCTTAAGTGCTACAATAATTATATATTATCACAGAACGTCGCATATAAACATACATATGCTATTGTCCATCGATAATGCACGTTCTTAGAATTTTATTTTTTTTTGACTTTCAGTAACGATATATTTTTTATTATATAGCCCTTTCCAAAGTACTATTACATAGCAACGTTAGTAGACAGTTATGTCGTTCAAACCCTAAGTTTTCACTGGGGTGGGGGATGTGTCAAGAACAGATTTGATTCATAAATGTTTCCACTGAGTAAATTTTTGTGAGAGAGCAGTAAGTAATTTTTACAAACGTAATTATTGTGCGAGCCAGCATAACTTGGTCTCGTAAACAATTTGTTTTGAACAGTTTTTTTCCTAATAGATAGACAGAAGGTGTGGGGAAGGATAGACGGACAGCGTAGGTGTGCATGACTGAGCACTTTTTATATCTCGTGTTTTGAACTAGGTTTAGTAGAGAGGGAAGGGGTGAGTAGGAATTAAATGTTATTGAGACGTCTGTTGACGTACAGAAAATCCGTGATCCAGAGTAAAAGCTCGGGGTTTTGAACATGTTAAGAATTTATTGCTATAAAATTACATTTTATTGTCTTGAGTGATTCGACCTTTGATGTCGACCCAAGGTCGTTGCGTAGGGCTGTTACTTAAAATAACTCGGTTCGGCAGCTGAGCTAGAGGTGGTTGCACCAATCAAATGTATGAATCTGGACGGAAGGTCGAGACATAGCTTTAGTATTTAAACCCGTGCAGAGCTTAGATAGATGCCACATGTAGACAATCCATTTACGAGGTGGACGGCGATAGTCCTCAGCCAGATGAGAGACATAAGAGACGCAGTTGAGCAGTCCATATTGTGAGGAGCGCCATGAGTTAAAGATCCAGAGCCTAAGCTATTTGGTTTGATATAAACCCATAGCGTTTACATCCAGCGCTCTCACTCCCAGTGAGGGCCGCATGGTGAGAGTCCATACTAATTTGTAATGATGAAAGTGAACCGTTCTACTTACTTTTGAAGACAGTTTCAGAGCTACCGCCAGACAACGCATGGTTGTACAAGCATTCTCCATGGCGTGTCTAGAGGAAATGTCCATATCATAACATGTCTCATTGAATTAATAGAATTTAAACTGTTATATCAGTCGCCACGTGCGCGGATTCTTTTTGGCATATAACTCATATGACCTGCAAGTAGTTAGAGTGAATAAGTTAGTCTTTATAGAAAGCTGTAGTTTCATTAGTAGATTCAGTTGCCTTTGAATTGATATTTATATTTATAATTATATTTGATACATTAATTCCTGTAATTAAACTGCCTTACAGTTCTGCTAAAAATCAAAGCAATTGATTTATTTAGTTTTTAGAGTGCAAGTATTTTTTTTGTGTGTTCGTCGATTGTGGGAGCGGACCTCGAAAGAGTGTCAGTCGAATTATCCCCATCTAACCCACATCGCGACACCCTGCGTTCACACCAGAAATCCGCTTTCGTTAACTTTTGTAACACTCACTAACGGACGCGGTTAATCCTTATATCTCGCCTACTGGGGTTCCCAACTAACTCTCGATCTCGTAATAGATCGATTCCGAACGTCAACGTTCGTTCGTGAAATCCTTTTTTACCACCGCTCTAACATTTGCCCTTTGAACTGCCGTGTGTTGGTGTGGCGCGACAATATACAGTGTGCAAAACGGGTTGACATCAGGCCTCAACATTGGTGCGGCACGACACACATGCGCGTAGAGAATTAATGTTCGGTCTAGCATTCTTATGTTGGCAGAAAGTACCCTTACAAACGGACGCGAGTGTGAACACGCAGTCGTTCGTTAACATACGTTCAGAAAACGAACGCAAGAAAGCGGATGTCTGTTGTGTGAATATGCGGTTATTCCTTTAAACTCAGATTTATATGATATTTCCAGGGGCTCTTAGAGTTATTCTTGTAAAACCCAATTCTTCTTATATACATGTAATGTGATATATTCAGTGATAATGTAAATTTATGCTCTTAATGTCTTACTCAGACTCCCTAGTAAATTCGACTGACGTTGCACTGAAGACTGGCTACATTGACTGTTACAACCATTTAGATCTACTACTACACAATGACTTACACTCAGAATCGTATCTTAATTAAACTTATTATGATTGCTTAACAGCCACATTCCCATGGATACCCAGGTAATTACTCCATCTCATGCTGTCATTACATGTGCTAGACAAGTTAATGAACGGCTTGTCTTAATCCTTGGAATTCCATCAAAATTGGCTGATGAACGTCCAACTAGAGATCGATAACCCCATTACCAGTGCCTTGTTAAGTTCTCTGAAAACGTGGTCTCACTGCTGCCCCTGCCTTTCTGCTACAGTTACTGCTTCTTGAAGCTGTGTTTTCATGTGTACGGGAACAGAAACGGCAACGGAAATGGCAAAAACACATCAAGTGGTGAAACAGTGAGAATGTTTTCATGTGTACGGAATCCCTTTTCCGTACACTTGGGAAAACTCTTTCTTTGTACTACGTGTTGGGTTTTTATAAAAGGTCTTGAATTCGCTATATTTTTAATACTTTTCTTTGATTTTGAGCCACAACTGAGTTGAATAGAAGAAAATTTTCGACACTTTGAGCCTGAACAATAAAATTTTCTTCGATTAGAATTCATAAGTACGACAGGAAATTTCTGTTTGTTCCTCAATTTACACATTGGTGATCGAAACTCAACCTTAAAACTCACATCTATGCAATCCCGGAGTCAGAAAGCCAACTAGTATAATTAAAACAGGAAAGCCGTAGAGGAATAGAATTGGAGAATTATTTTGTTTCACTTGTGCCAACCAAAATTCTGATGTTGACCCTCATGCTTTATACGGCATCCTCTCCCCCGCCCCCCTTTTCCCCAAGCGCACGGCTGTTTGCGCATGCGCATTAGCAAAAACTGGCTGTAATCTTCTGTTTCTGCTCTGCAGTCGTTTGTGTCAATCATCACCAGATCAGGAGGCCAGTGGCCTGAATGAAAGACGTCGTGACTTCAAGTTCCTCTGCTATCTGACTCATACAGCTTCGTCTGAAGCGCCCTGCCTCCGGGCCAGAAGTTATCCCTTTCTTGCTCACGCATTTTGCAATGCTGGACGACGTTCCATGTGCTTGCTGGTGCCATTCCACCTGGACATGTTGCTGTGCTTTCAACTTCGAACATTCTATGTAGGTGTTGCCATAGTCGGCTGCAATCCAGAAAAGAAGAGTTCAAACTCTTGAGAGAAAGAAACTGTCACAAATCCCAGACTGGGAGATGTAATAGTTTATGACAGGACGACAATCACGAACAAACAAGTTTACCACTTAACAAAACAACCCATCAGACTCACACATTTATTAAACATAATTATACATATAATAGCGCAATTACATACATTATATTATCGAAATCAACTTGCCGTACAACGGCCTTATTCTCACACACACTCTCCCTCGGATCCACAATCCGGTAGTTACTCCTAAAGGCACTTCGGCCTCAGCCTCTCCCCTCAGGGTCTTAATAGCACATTAGTAATTCACTGGCACCGCAGTCTCTCAATATCACCTCCCTATTGTCATACAACTTATCAGTTCACTTGCCCATCATCATGGCAATAATATAGTATCTCATTCACTCTCATATCTACGTCCCTGTCCGTGGCCTGACTGCCACGACTTTATGTGCTTCTCCTGTCCTGCACTGACAGCCTCACTTCTGGCCTATGTGTGGCCTCCGGCCCTATGCTGGCCTATCCCCTGTGCTCATCGAGGTGGCTCTGCGGCCCGTCCTCGACACCTACAAGAATAACATTACATTGGTATAATACCCTACCATTTCTATTCACTCCACCTCTCCTTACAATCCATGAAGCGTACACACACTAGTTCACCTTTCACTCACCACACATCTTACGGTAACACACCTCCATCGGAGTACACACTACTCACTCGCGCTACAAATCCATGAACTCACTTTCATCTATCGCTCATGGCGCACATTGCTATATCCAATATCAAGGACTTCCACATTCCTCACATATACTTATTCACATCATGGTAATAGACGAATATAATATAATACATCAATCATAATAATCAATCAACGTTCTACATACCAGTCATTACTGGAAAGACTCTTTCACTAGTCTTCTCGACTGCTCCCTTTATGTCCGCCCGATGGGCTCTTATTCACAGGTCCGCTCCGTAGGACCTTCTAACTTGCAGTGATAGTTATACAGCGCTTTCGCCTCCTTCAGACCCCCCCACTACTCACAACAGCACGCTTAACTTGCTTGCCTACCGTGAGCCCTTCTTACTCTACACCCGCTCTGTAGCAATCCCCTTAATTGCACTCACTCCACTCGTGACATCATCCCCCACCCCAAAAAAATTAATGCAATTAATTTCAAATCGCATCAAGATGACTGTCAACGAGTGAGCGTGAGCAATACCTACACTAAAAAAAATGACCTAGCAGTTCCCCTAGTATATAAAATACCGAAATCAGGGGAAAATATGGGGATCAATATGGCCTGCAATATGCATATATGTGTCACATCATGAATAGCTAACTAACCACAATACTTAATACAGAATCAAAAGCCAATCAACCTATCAACCATTCTTCATATCATATTTATAATGTCAATATTTTAAAGTCGACTTATTCACACAGATCCTGTCAATGTTCCTGTCCTCCGATGTATAAGCTCCTGAAATCTTGCCCTAGGCTCGACTAAGGTAGTCGGCGATATGATTGCTGGTTCCTGGAATTGGTTGAATAACGAAGGTATACGGCTGCAAAGCCAATGCCCATCTAGACAAGCGTGGGCTGGACGAACGATTCTTCGACAAAAATGTCAGTGGCTTGTGGTCTGTCTGGATACAAAATTCTCGTCCCATGAGATAACGTCCCAATTTCTGGACGGACCACACAATGGCAAGACACTCACGCTCTATCACAGAATACTTTCTTTCTCTCTGCAATAACTTCCTACTGACATAACATACAGGATGGAGACATTCGTTCTTCTCCTGCAGAAGACAAGCGCCGACACCAGAGTTCGACGCATCCGTTCTGAGGATAAAATTAGATCGAAAATCGGGTAATATCAGAATGGGTGACGATGATAATGCTGTCACCAAATTATCAAATGCTGTCTGACATTCAGACGTCCACTGGACCTTATCGGGTTGTCCCTTCTTAGTAAGGTCAGTAAGAGAAGATGACAAGGAGGAAAAATTTGGAATGAACTTTCTGTAATAATTTAAAATTCCCACTAAGCTTCTGACTTGTTTCTTTGTTTTTGGGATTTGCAACCCTACTAACTTGTCAATTTTTGTTACTTCAGGTCTCTGAACACCTCTACCCACAATATGTCCTAAGAATACTATCTCTGGACATGCCAAATCCATCTTTACGGGTTTAGCAGTTAACCCAAAATGACGTAATCGTTGAAAAATTACTGTTAGTGTCTGAATATGATCAGACCATGTCGACGTATGACATGCTATATCGTCAAAGAATGACACGACATTAGGTATGTCCTTCAACACTAGTCTCATTAATCGTGCAAACGTCGCTGGCGCGTTTACCAACCCAAATGGCATGACCTTAAATTGGAATAATCCAATGGGCGTTTGGAACGCCGTGTATTGTTTAGACTCCTCAGTAAGCGGGATTTCCCAATAACCTTTCGTTAAATCTATCTTGGAAAACCACGTGGACACGGCCAATGAAGCTATTAATTCCTCCTGGAACGGAATAGGCTCCCTATCGCCTACCGTAATAGTGTTCAATCTTCGAAAATCAATACAGAACCGCACCGATCCATCAAGTTTTTTCACGAGGACGATGGGTGATGAATACGGCGATGTTGATGGTTCTATCACATCTAACTTCAACATTGACTCAACTTCCTTTATGACTCTATCTCTCGAAGAAAAAGGCAACGGATACGGTCTAAGAAATACTGGCTTATCCGAAGTCAACTTTATTTGGTGCTGGATCACCGTAGTGCGACCCGGCAAATCCGTAACAACATCCGGGAATGACGCTAACAGGGTCTTAAGTTCCCTACTCCTTGAACTCGTAAGGTCAGGGTTAATTTTAACGTCCCTGTAACCTTGTGTCGGAGTTAACTCCGGCAATTGAATTTGTAACTCTTCCTGCGCCTCGGTGTCGCTTACGTCACAGTCCAACTGGTCTACGACCCCCGTACAAGCAGTAGAGAAGACAGTCTCCTCTGGTCTTGTCTGTGCACACAGATACTGTGGTCTCTCATAAAATCTCTGTAGCATATTAACATGGAAAACCTTACTCGTTCCATCAATGTGGATAGCGTAATCTACCTTTGAAACAACTCGCTCAATAACATAAGGGCCTTTCCATGTCATCAATAACTTATTATGGTCCGTAGGTAACAACAACAGAACCTTGTCTCCTGGCTTAAAAATTCTCAGTTTGGAACCTCTATCTTTATAGTCTTTTGCTCTTTTCGAAGCGATACCAGAAGCTTCTTCTGCTATAGTGCGCGCTGAAGATAGTCTTTCTCTTAAATCAACAAGGTACTGAAACACCGAAACCTGCTCATCGTCTCCCGATGATGGCGACGTCATCATGTCCCGAAGAACGTCAGTTGGGCCCCTAGGACTACGACCGTACATCATTTCGAACGGCGAGAATCCCGTTGACTCCTGCCGTACCTCTCTGTACGCGAATAGCACTGCAGGGATATATCTATCCCAATCTTTAGGGCGATCAGCAGCTACCTTACGCAGCATCGACTTCAACGTCGAGTTCAATCTCTCGCACATGCCATTAGCCTGCGGATGATAAGGGGTGGTAGTGATGGGTTGTATACTGAATAAGCGGAACAATTCCTTCATCATCTCCGACGTAAATTGCGCGCCCCTATCAGACAGAATTTGCTCTGGTATTCCTACCCTAGCGAAAATTGCAAACAACGCTTCCGCGACTGCCTCAGACATTATGGTCCGCAGAGGAACCGCCTCTGGCCATCTCGTAGCATTACATATGACCGTTAAGAAAAATCGATTCCCCCTATCGGTCGCTGGGTGAATGGGGCCAACAAGGTCTATCGAGACCTTTTTAAACGGTTCCGAGACCGTGGGGATCTTCTGAAGAGGAGCCTGGGGTGTACGACCCTTATGCGTCGTCTTTTGGCACGCACTGCACGTCTTACAATAGACCTGCACATCTCTGTGGATCGATGGCCAGTAAAAATTTTTAAGAACCCTTTCTTTGGTTCTAGCTATCCCCATATGACCCGCTAATGGGACATCATGTGCCAAATGCAATACTGTTGCGATCAGCAACGCTGGCACAACGACCTGCTTTAAAATGGAGGCCACCGTTACATATTTACGGAACGGAATGCCCGCCTGAACAACAAAGGAGGATGACCCGTTCTTATATCTCCTCGTTTTCTCGGTTCGCGCTTCCCCAAAACATGGGTTTAATGATGGGTCCTCCCT
This sequence comes from Onchidella celtica, assembly GCA_963931925.1. Lineage (NCBI taxonomy): Eukaryota > Metazoa > Mollusca > Gastropoda > Systellommatophora > Onchidiidae > Onchidella > Onchidella celtica. The sequence goes on from OZ007569.1 coordinate 47,708,425, forward strand.
TTGTAATCTCGCCAAGCGCTCTGGCGTGATATCTAGGTTGACCGCTGGCGTCGCCAAAGGTCTAATCTTATCTTTATCCGCTACCCGTCGACGTGTTTCGACCGCGGCGCAAAAGTCAATACCTTTTGATTGCGACCATGCTTGCACGTTCTCATCGGAAGGGGAAACTACCCGTGATACATTCCCAATGATGAGCTGGGCGCCTGGAAAACAACCAACGACTGCTTCGACTTCCCCGCTAAGGAAAGGTGTATCTATCACTATTCTTGCCATGGGTAATTTCTCAATGGCCCCCGAAAATTGGATGCACGGGACAGTCTCACCTGTAAGCTGTGAATCCCGAATGCAGTCTCTATGCACTCCCACAACGGTAGATCCTGTATCTCGTAAAACCGAGACCGGTTCGTCCCCAACAAACCCCTGATAAACCCTAAGACCACCTCCTGTATGACATGAATTTATGACGGGGATCTTTCTCCCACAAGGTAAAACACCGGAAGATAATAACTTCTCACAACTGGGACACTTAGAATACTGTCCGCCTCCGTTGTCCGATGTAACACACGCAGCCGCATGATGAAATTTATTTGGGGAACATGGACTGGAGCTACTGTCCACGTTCGCCGCTATCCTACCTGCAGGGCAGTTCACGCTGATGTGATCTGCTCTTCCGCAGTTCCAACACTTCGCGGCCCTACACTCGCGTGAAAAGTGACCCACGCGTCCGCAAGTCCAACACTCCGCTCCCTGTGCTGTACTAGGCCTGGGTCCCCGTGACCCATCGCGACCGGAACTAGAGTCCCTATGCCGTCGGTCATCGGCAAAGGTCACAATTCGCCCCCGGCCATTACCGCGACCTAGCCCTCCTGCTCGGTCAAACTTACCGGATCCATATGCCGGTGATTAGTGATAGCCCCTACGCTGCCCCTGGGCTTGCCCGCTATAGGCACCACGCTGACGCGACCTGTCCCTAAGTCCTGCCGGCGACCCCTCGACAACGGCGACGTACCCAGCATCTTGGACGTACGCCCTGGCGACTGGTTTGGACGGATGTGCCGTACGGTATGCTTCCGCCAACTTAGACGCCTCCTGCACCGTCGCGGGTTCGTTCTCTTTCAGGAAAGCCACCAGATCTTTGTGGCACGACGCGTACAGCTGGTCACGGATCATTAAGTCTTTCAGTTTAGCAAAATCCGCGCCCACATGCGCCAAGTCTACCCAGTTCGCGAAATACTCCGTTAGTCTCGCGACGAAGGCAGCAAAGTCCTCCCTGGTATCTGCACGTGCCCGCCTAAACTGCTCCCGGAAATATTCCTCGGTACGCGCAAATCGGCGAAGCAGCAAAGCCTTCAGCTTATCGTAATCTTGCACGTCTTCGCGCTGTAGCTCTTTAAAGTAGGTTAACGCTCGCCCCTGCAACAGAGACGCCAGGTACGTGGCCCATAATTCCTTATTTTCCCCCCATTGCAATTGTGCGTTCAGTTCGAACCTGTAAAGGAAGGCGTCTATGTCGTCCTTCCGGTCGTCGAACGTAGGGAGCTTAATCCTAACGCCACCTTTATTGTGTACCTGCCGCTCAGCCGTTTCCGCTGGCGTATTCTTCTTGAGTTCTAACTCCGCAATCTTTACTTGCGCCTCTATCTCCTTTAACTTTATCTCCTGCTCCCGTTCTTGAGCTTCTATCTCCTTTAACTTAAACTCCCTCTCCTGTTGCAACTCCTTTAACTTAAACTCTCTTTCCTCTTCCTTATCCTTAGCCTCTCTCTCCTGCTCCTGAGCCTTAGCCTCTTTTTCTCGCTCTCTATCCTTAGCACGCTCATCGCGCAAATCCGCCTGCTGTTCTTTAATCCAGCCGCGTAGCTCTTCTCCCTCCAGGCCAAGTTCCTTACCCAACTTCATTAGTTGTTGGAGTTCCGCCATTTCACAGATTTATGGTTATGGTATGTATACTATGAAAACGGCTACCCTGTCGGTATGATCACTAACAACACGACCAGAGACCTGAGATCACACCAGATATAACAATACCCAGTTGTCTCAAATACAATTCAGAAATTTACGTACTTCCTAACTAATTCTATATTTATAAAATGTATTGCCCTATTAGTAATAAAAAAAAAGAGTAGAAAAGAAACGAATAAGGAAATTCAGTAGAAGGACCACAAGTACGTCAAGGACAACGAACCAGACTAGGACAAAGCTTCTACAAAAAAAAACTATAATGGAAAAAAAGAATGCAACCTAACTACGCCGATTACACTACACGGTACAAACAAGAACAGAGTCTGAAAAAAAAGAACGTATCTACAGAAGGGTAAGAGAGGGACAAGAGAGACGTCTTCCTAAAACAACGAGGAAGATGGAACGGCACAATCTAAACAAAAATACAGGTCCCTACAGAACTGTTCACTGTGATGAACGAAGTTCCAAATTTAGCCCACCTCCCGAAGAGGACAAACTACGCTCACCACAGCAAACCCGCGCCACCACCCGTATAATGAATTACGACAAAAACAGCAAAAACAGGGGAAAAGACAGATTAAAGGAACAGCCCACAATCCAGGGCACAAAAATTTTGACTTTTACTTAACTTTCAAATTTTGAGTTTAACTCCTCCCCTTAATCGGAGCTCTGGCCGCTTGACTCCTCAGGCTGGCACACACACTCTGCAGAAATTTAAGTACACATTAATACATATTCATCAAAATACATGCATCAATACATATTCATAAATCATAAACATACATAAATCATATCATCGTGAAATTTCCATTCATCCCGCGAACAAGGACAACAGCACAAATTCCTAGCACAACAGAAAAACAACTAGATATAACGAATACACAATGTCAAAATGACCACAGGTAAACAGGACGAGCCCCCAGTGTCACAAATCCCAGACTGGGAGATGTAATAGTTTATGACAGGACGACAATCACGAACAAACAAGTTTACCACTTAACAAAACAACCCATCAGACTCACACATTTATTAAACATAATTATACATATAATAGCGCAATTACATACATTATATTATCGAAATCAACTTGCCGTACAACGGCCTTATTCTCACACACACTCTCCCTCGGATCCACAATCCGGTAGTTACTCCTAAAGGCACTTCGGCCTCAGCCTCTCCCCTCAGGGTCTTAATAGCACATTAGTAATTCACTGGCACCGCAGTCTCTCAATATCACCTCCCTATTGTCATACAACTTATCAGTTCACTTGCCCATCATCATGGCAATAATATAGTATCTCATTCACTCTCATATCTACGTCCCTGTCCGTGGCCTGACTGCCACGACTTTATGTGCTTCTCCTGTCCTGCACTGACAGCCTCACTTCTGGCCTATGTGTGGCCTCCGGCCCTATGCTGGCCTATCCCCTGTGCTCATCGAGGTGGCTCTGCGGCCCGTCCTCGACACCTACAAGAATAACATTACATTGGTATAATACCCTACCATTTCTATTCACTCCACCTCTCCTTACAATCCATGAAGCGTACACACACTAGTTCACCTTTCACTCACCACACATCTTACGGTAACACACCTCCATCGGAGTACACACTACTCACTCGCGCTACAAATCCATGAACTCACTTTCATCTATCGCTCATGGCGCACATTGCTATATCCAATATCAAGGACTTCCACATTCCTCACATATACTTATTCACATCATGGTAATAGACGAATATAATATAATACATCAATCATAATAATCAATCAACGTTCTACATACCAGTCATTACTGGAAAGACTCTTTCACTAGTCTTCTCGACTGCTCCCTTTATGTCCGCCCGATGGGCTCTTATTCACAGGTCCGCTCCGTAGGACCTTCTAACTTGCAGTGATAGTTATACAGCGCTTTCGCCTCCTTCAGACCCCCCCACTACTCACAACAGCACGCTTAACTTGCTTGCCTACCGTGAGCCCTTCTTACTCTACACCCGCTCTGTAGCAATCCCCTTAATTGCACTCACTCCACTCGTGACAGAAACATAAAAAAATATAGCCTCGGAACTTCCGACGAAAAACGAAACAGAATTCAAAATTTCATAGGGGCTCAAGTTTGTATACTTCTTCTTTAATCCCATTTGGGACATTTGCCTTTGTGTCATTGCAGCCCAGTTGCACGTCCTCCCCACATTACAGCGCCAGTCGGCGGA
>OZ007569.1:47717600-47765100 GCA_963931925.1 Onchidella celtica
AAGAGCACACACATGGAACAAGCATTTCAATAAACTCAATAACAGGCATAGGTGAGGTGACATGGTAATGAACCTTTGTGAAATAATAGCACACTTCATGTAACTAAAGTGTCTTCCTGAGGCGAATTCCGGATTGCAAAAACGACCTTCTTGATTTTTCTCTATTTGCGTTCATGTAATTTATTCTGTTGCTCTTTCATGGTCTAGAAACTAAGATGAAACTGGGGATAGTGACAGTCATTTGAGATGGATATAAATTTCTTTACACTAGCCTTTGGGTACAGATGGTCAAAACTGAAAAATGCCGTGTCCGTCATGTTGCATGATTGTTTTCTTAATAAAGTTGAAGCGACTAGGACAGACACTTACATCATTGACTGGGGAGTTAACATTATGTCATTTTCAATGACGTTATTGCATTTGATATCTTAATATGATTATGAAATAAACTAGCCAGATCTGTAAGAGATAAAAAGATACTAACTCAGAAATGACAGCTTCTTGATAATCCCTTGTGCTTTCTGGAACATCGAACTCTTAAAGTTACTGGATCAGCTACTTAAATTATGAACGGGGATTATGGATCTTTAATTTACAATGAAGCCTTTTTGCTTTGAATACTTTAAATTGACTATAGAATAAAGTAGCCAGCTCTGCAAGAGACAATAAGATTATGCCCAGAGATGGCCGGGTCTCATAATGGCTTTCTGGAACATCGAAAATCTTGAATTTGCTGGATAAGGTAAATTAAATTTTAAATGAGCGTTAAGAATTGATTAATTTTAATGACGATTTTTGCTAAAATGCTTAAATGGGATTAAAATATAAACTAAACTATCCGGCTTTGTATGACATAAGAGATCAATGTTCACAAGGGATAACATCTTATATTAATCCCCTTCCAGTTTTCATTATTTATTTGTTAAATGATATCAACTTTGTACACCTACTAATCTGATTCTAATGTGTTAAATGGTCTTTAAAATTTCAGATAATGGCTGGACGTCCCCTAGCTTTGTGAAATTGTCAACTGGGAACTTTGTAGCCTCCAAAAGGAATTATTGAAAAGCTATAAGAACAACTGCTTTCGTTACTAATCACAGTTGCAAAATATAATTTTGTTGAAATTCCTGATTTGTTCAATTGTTTGGACAGGTATTGTAGTGGTTTTAAAAATCAGCAAATCGTCTGATTTCTGATTTGGGGGGAGGGGGTGGGTGGGGTTTGGGGGTGGGGAGAGTGAAACCAAAAACCCAGATTTTGTCAGTTTCGCCCGACCTATAGCCCAAAAATATACCAAAACATTCTTCTGTGAAGTTCACAGGCACCCACAGTTTGTCATTAACCGCATTTTCCACAGACCAATCTGAACTCACTGGTAGATCTTCGGAAGCCATTTCAGTTTAAGATTTTGTATAATTTCACTAAGTCAGATTCAGTCATGTCAGTTATTTGTTTTGGCCGAGCCAAAATTCCAGTAGATAATGATTCAAATAGATATTGAACAGTTTTAAATATTTATATTCCTAACTAGACATGAACTTGACCCGGAACACTTGTAAGAATTTGTCACTTAGTTAATAGGTTAGGATGGACATAGTATAGTTCGTTATAACTCAACGCAGATTATTTGTACAGTTTATAAAATGTAGCCTAAGTTACGCTACTGAGTGATACATTTCTTTGTAGTAGTTTACATGGTATACTAGGAAGCTATAACCGTACAGCGAACACAACATAGTATTTTCTCTCTTCGGCTATGTACTTAGACTACGATCCCCTACTTTTCTGAAAATGTTCAATTCTTGTTCAACCAGCTTGTACTAACAACAGGCCATTTGTAGATGCTAGATAGGATGATTTGCGGGGCTCCATCTCGGTCTCTTTTGTAATTGTGCATGGCCTTGAGACCGGGGAGATCTTTGTGCACACAACTGTTCTTGCGTACATATACGAAAACAGATCGCACGTACCCATTGTCCGTTTTCTCAATAGATTTAGCACCCTGGTCGCCTCACGTGGAGACCACTGGTTTAACAATGTTCTGATTGACCTTTGATTTGATCCAAACAAAATGTCATTACATTCGCCCACAGTATGGGGCTGAAGCGCCAGGCTGACCCATTGGGGACCAGTGAAGGTAAACTGTCCAAGGTCGGCCTGGTGTGCAGTTACGCATGAAATTCTAAATATCCGTTATTTTTGACTCCGTGAAGGAAACAATTATGTTATTCCGTGGTGTCCGAAGTTCTTAAAAACAATGAATAATTCTCTTATTTTGCAAATTAATTTCTTGTTGTTTTTTTTTGGTTGATGGTGTTGTTTTTTCTTTTGTTTTAGTTTTCTTCATGTGTCTCTTTCTGGGGTTGTTGTTGTTGTTGTTGTTGTTGTTTGTAATTATTTATTTCAATGTGTCAGTTTAATTGATATGGCAGTATCTTTATGTTGTTTTTGTTGTTTTGTGTGTATGTTTTGTTGTTGTGGTTGTATTTTTAACTCGTAATGTTCATTTGATGATTTTCCTCCTTTGCTATGCTGAGGATGTATAATTATCACTCTCTCAAGCTTTCACTTTGATAAGTTCTCGTACTTCTGACCACTGTTAAGTTTTTTTGATACATCAATCAAGACAATACTTCCGCAGCCCCGCCTTTCATTAAGTATTGATTCTTTTAAGAAAATGGATGGTAATATTAAATTATCGCACATGGAAATCACATTGTAGAGCTCGTTGGTTCTAACATCCAAGTGTAAATGCAAAATCACAGCATTTATTTAAACAGACTAGAATTTCTTGATGAACAGTTTAGGTGTTAGCACTATTAAAGACGCAAAACTAACCACCCCCCCCCCCCTTCCGAAAAAAAACACATGTTTTCCACCGAACTATTGGAATGTCCTCAGTGCCCCATGACAGCCAGCCTGTCAGTAACTATGTTAAGCAAGCGCTACTTTCGCTTCGTTAACTGAAGCCCAAAATGATTAGTGCGCTTGACCCTTGTGGTCAGCTAGAAGTTCAGTGAACATATTTCACCACAAAACCACAACTGGAAAGACACGCCTTGGAAACAGGAATTTCTCTGTCAATATTTAATTGTAAATAAAGAAAATTAATGTTTTCAGTGTCAATATATCAGGTCATTATTTGGAAATATGTTATGTCATTGTAAGCTCGTACAATAAGGTATTTTAAACCTTTATCACAATAATGCGTGAAAACAGATTTTGTGACATATCTGGATCCATCCTTCAGTTGTGGTGTTATAATCAATAAGGAAATCTGGTCCCGCATGCCTTTCTACAGCACTGACAGTATATGTATGAACAGTTGTGTGCACCAAATCTCCCCGATCTCAAGGCCGTGCACAATTACGAAAGAGACCGAAATGGAGCCCTGCAATCATCCTACGTAGTAAAGACAAGACACTTGAGAGGTTAGTGCGTGCAATGTGAATGCGCAGGATCAGCTTGAAGGACTATTAAACCACAAACTTCGATTCAGACTTCGATACACGTCTTAGCGTGGGCATGCTGTTTTCGTATTTCCAGCTGACTGCATCAAGACAGGAAACATGCACGGTGTGGTTCTCGAGGTGACACAATGGGAGATGGCCCAATATTTTCTTAACCCAAGGGAACGAATCTCCCCTGGTGTGCCTACCTGCAGGTCACTAAGCTACTCAGCTGATGTCCGACGTATATGTTTTTGGTACCCCCACCTCTGTCCAGCTGGCACGGCTTGTGCCAAGTACTTTGGCAAGGGTTACAAAAACTTTGATAATTATGTTGACCCCAACAAAGTCCACGGCGCGAAGAGTTCAGTTACAAAGGGACATACGTCAAAAAGGTTAAGAACCCCGTGAACAACAAAGGAGTTTAGACTGCACTGGTTTACCCTGAAACACATTTGCGACGATACGACAAAAACTTGACAATCGTCATGCCCCCTGGACGTTGACATTTGTGCTACTGTGCATGCTTCACCCACTTCACTTTTCCTTTGCCCTATAGGTGTTATAGAACAGAAGCTTCGGGTAACTTAAAGTTACACTGAGCTTTGGGTCAAATGATAGAGATGGAAAATTGAATTTTATATGTTGGCATGAACGGGCAGATCCAGATAATTATGATTGAAGTGAAATTGTTTTTGTGGGTTGTTTTTTTTTTAATTGGGCTCTCCAAATTAGACCATCCAGCCATTAGTCTCTGATTCACAAGGCTGCGCTTTTATCTTCTTTCTTGCTAAATGGCTGTTATCATATCAGATTTGATAAAGGCATTTGCTTTAAAAGCAAGAAAAATGTCATGTAAAACACATTTATCATATAATGTGGGCATGAACAATAGGCATACAAACTGACATTAGAGGAGATTCTTAAGTTGTTGTTTTTTTTTCCATTATGCTGTTTGTTACTTATCAAGTTATTGTTTGTTTGCTGTGTTGAGAATATACTTTTCAGTAGTGGATGCCCCCCCCCCCCCCCGGCCACCCTCAAGCAAACAATGAGATGAGTGTTTAAAAAAAAAAAACAGACCGAACACCCATCCAAAGAGAGATTTGAACTTGAAAAAGTCGGGGTCGAAGATTCTGAATTTGACCCACTGCTCCGACTTTGTTAAATAGGATGGGCCTTTGTATTTTGCACTTTATCTATGTCGGGAATTGCTGCTAGGAGACACACCTCTACAGACATTTAAGTTATTGCCAAAATGGGTGAACAACAAAGTTTAACTGGACGTCCAGTCCTTGCATTCTAGAGGTTAGAAACAACAAGTGACCTCCCGCTGTTTAAGATAGTAGCCTCCCAGCCTACCTGTATATAATTAGATTTGCCAAGCCCTGTTGTCCGTCACCGACAGGGTCATCTAGCGCAAAATGTTTCAGCCTGAGGGATCGTGAAGACCGTACCGGAAAGTATACTGACAGTGATAATTCGTAGCTGAGAATTATCTACTGGGGTATATTCTACTGACTGCCTGTCCTCACCCCCAGGTGAATGTACCTTCATTTGGTATCTGATAATAAATCAGAGAAATGATATTTTACATAATCACTTTGACTGTTTTCTTCAATACATCAACAAACAAAATACCCATTCTACGATAGGAGGAAAAACATGCAAAAAAATAAAAACATTACCTAGATGAGATACTCGACCTTACCCGAGATAAACCTGATCGGTCTCTCCCTCTGTCTGTCTGTCTGTCTCTCTCTCTCTCTCTCTCTCTCTCTCTCTCTCTCTCTCTCTCTCTCTCTCTCTCTCTCTCTCTCTCTCTCTCTCTCTCTCTCTCTCTCTCTCTCTCTCTCTCTCTCTCTCTCTCTCTCTCTCTCTCTCTCTCATCCATTACAGTAAGATTATTCCTGTACGGTTTACAGGTATCTATCTTACTGTTACGGAGCTAGACCCATTAATGTGTTTAGCGAAAAGGCCCCGAAAATACTCATAGAAAATATATGAGAATTGATAGACAGATGTGAGTTAGCATGCCGGTTTATACGTGTGCATAAAAATGTTTATATGAGACGACACAAAGCCGTTACAAATTGGTACTTTCACAATTTCGTCAGTTTGAATGGCGGGAACATAATCACCTCGATCCCCCATGTTAGAGAAGAGTTAAAAACTTGGATTACTGTTGCTGGCTTCCGCTCATGAACAGAGCAGTTACATGTTCACACTTGTACACATTCGTCACAATGTCACCCAGATCAGTCCTTTTCAAGTTAGCAGAACGAGGTAGACCTGGACCTAGTATTGATGAAATAGAAATTTTACAAAATTTTAACACGCCTTTTTCTGCTCCTTCGTTAAAATTAATAGCAAAGCATTACTTTCAAATTTTATTCACTTTAGTTGTTATTGTTGTGAGGGAATTAATTCTCGTCCCTGGAATGCCTGAGCATAAAATGAACCCAAATATTATAGAAATCACGGGGGCTTCATTACCTTCCGTTTACAACTGACACAGTCTCCATGATCCAATAATATTCTCCAGGCTGACCTGTAACTTTACTCAAAGACTGCAAGAAACTCTTGCGGGTATTATAATAATAATAATGTATGGCATTTATATAGCGCATATCCATTTAAAATGCTCTATGCGCTTTACAGAAACAACATGTCAACCACAGAGCAGAATGGAGCTGCCGGCGAAGCGCTCAACACACTACACTGCTTCTTTCTCTCTCCCTGTCTCGCTCACTCTCTCTCTCTCTATCTCAGACCAAATTGTAACGCAGCCTGTTAGGCGCAGTTCACAACTCACAACAGTTCACAACTCACAGCAGTTCACAACTCACATCAGTTCACAGTATTGGCTAATAGATAAATAAAAACAAAGGGTGCAAGACATGACAAAAGAAAACGTTTAAAGAATTAAGTGCTTGGTCACGAACCAAAATACTTCACGTGCACACTGCTGTAAAGTTCATCTACCGTGCAGAACACTCGCCTTTTATTTTTCGTTTTCAATTTGAATCGCCGAGTCAGTGGGGTCAGGCTGGCTTGGGGTGCTGAATGGGATTGGCCTGGCAGGCTGACCTGTTACCTCGCTCAAAGACTGCCAGATACTCTTGCGGGTGTTGGCTCATCTCTCTCTCTCTCTCTTCAAGTGCCGGGTGCCCATCTGTTTAGATTCTCGAATATGTTATTCTGTCTACCTCTGCTTTTTTGCTTCCCTCTATTTTTCCAGTTAGAACAAGGTGTTCAAGACCTTTGTGTCGATTCAGGTGTCCCATGAGCTGCAATTGTCTTCTAGTAAATAATATTAATGATCGCGTTGGCTAATAGATAAATAAAAATAAGGGGTGCAAGATATGGCCAAAAAAAAAATTGCAAAAATGGAGGGTCATTGATCAGGGCTAGTTTTAAACCAATTGGACCTATTGCTCCCAATTGCACCCCGCCATGAGGGCTTCTCACTGGGGTTATCTAGTCTACTAACACAACAACGCATTGCAGGTTTTATAGAGAACAGTGGTGATTGTAATTCTTGGACCCTGCAATTCTTAGGCCGACTCCTGTCATTCATATTATGTGTTGATTCCCCTGGACTTGACAGAGTTCGCACTTTTCGCGAAATCATATGAACTCAGACAGGGTACCATCTGGCGGTCACAATTTTGCTGACGTAGATCAGAATCAAAACAATCATTTCCGATGACCCAAATGTCTCTTAATGAAACAGGTGTGAAGCAGCCGCTAACATGTGAATAGTTATAACTTATTCTACAGTGAATTAAAATTTTAATTTCAGTTGTAATATCACCATCTGGTTTGATGGCGTTTCGAAATTGTAATTGTTGCCGTGTCTTGACCTGCCATATCAACCAGTACAATGTTACAAAACTGGACTTGCCAATACTTAGCACCGGTTACTGGCTAAACCCTAACTGTACACAAGCTTCAAAATTTCTATACAGGCTCCAACTGACACTCCGATCTTTTTATTATTATTCATAGCAAGACGTGTCATTTTCAAAATATTTTTTTTTACTATTCGATTTGCCCTCGTGAGTTGTTTATTTTTGGCCTATCGGGTATTACCGTTTTTGTTGTTGTTTTTCTTTTGACTGCCTTCCAAAAGAGTTTGATTAGGTGCATTTTTTTCCCTAAGAGCAACAGCGTGTGCCGCCCACCAGTGCTCATGGGACACTGTATTTGAGAGAGGGGTTGGGGAGGGGTCAGAGGAGAGAGGAGAGAGGAGGAGGGAGAAGGAGAGAAAGAGAGAAGTACACGGAGATGTGTTGGAGGGTGGTTGCAGGTTTATTCCTCGCTACAGCTGGTTTCATAATACTTCATTTAGAAACTTATATATTTTACCCATCACCGGCCTATTGCAGTAAGGAAGGTACTTTTTTTAATCACAATTATTTGTATGCATGTGTATGTTTGTGGTGTGCGAGTGCGGGCCTGTGCGTGTGTGGATGTGTTTCCGTGTCATTGATTCCCACAACATTAATAGCGTGGGCTTACAAATTAAATGCGTATCGCTTCTGCCGGACATGCGTGCTGTGTCACCTTTCATTCATGTGATAGGGAAACTCCCCTCTTTCTCTTTTCCTGTTTATTCTTCCGCCTCATTGTTGTTATTGCTGCATTTCTGCTTACTGTCCTAAATATTTACAAAACATGAATTCAATGTGCAGTTGTTGCTATTGTTGTTGCTGCTGCTGCTGTTTGTTCCTAACGTGGGGCGTTGCGAAATGCAACTTTGTTGTTTCATGTTCTTGCCGTAATTTGACCTCATGCCAAGCCCTGTTGCTAGCCCACGGCTTTTCTAATTTTTTTTTTTTCAAACACGAAAATCGCAGAAGTTTGAGGAATGCATTATTAATAGTTCATTCTGACAACGCATCGCATCTATTGTAATAGAACTGTTCTATCTATCTATCTATCTATCTATCTATCTATCTATCTATCTATCTATCTATCTATCCATCTATCTATCTATCTATCTATCTATCTATCTATCTATCTATCTATCTATCTATCTATCTATCTATTCATCTATCTATCTAACTATCTATCTATCTGTCTGTCTATCTTTCTTTCTGTCTATCTATCTGTCTGGCTATCGATCTATTTATCTATCTATCTATCTATCTATCTATCTATCTATCTATCTATCTATCTATCTATCTATCTATCCATCCATCCATCCATCCATCCATCCATCTGTCTATCTATCTATCTATCTATCTATCTATCTGTCTGTCTATCTTTCTTTCTGTCTATCTATCTGTCTGGCTATCGATCTATTTATCTATCTATCTATCTATCTATCTATCTATCTATCTATCTATCTATCTATCTATCTATCTATCTATCTATCTATCTATCTATCTATATATCTATCTATCTATCTATCTATCTATCTAATCTATCTATCTATCTATCCCCGATTATCTATAGATTGTCTATCTATCTATTATCCATCTATCTATGTAACTAACTACCTATCTAGCTATCTATCCACCTATCCATCCATCTATCTATCTATCTATCTATCTATCTATCTATCTATCTATCTATCTATCTATCTATCTATCTATCTATCTATCTATCTATCTATCTATCTATCTTTCTGTTTGTCCACCTGTGTTAGTTTATCTCTCCATATAGCCACCTGTGTAACTATCTATCCATTTTTCTGTTGGTCCATCTATGTATCTCTCGATCCCTCTGTCTGTCTATTTGTTTATATCTTAATCACTATTATCTCTTTTGATCTGATAATTATTACACTATTTCTAAACTTTTCCGCGTCTTGAATACTGTAGTCAGTAACCACAGGGAGTTAAGCGATTTACTTCCCTCGGACATCCCGGACGTCACAGCTACATTTCCGAACGTTATGCGGAAGGCAGTCGCACAATCATTCCTCCTTAACGTTGTCATTTATTACCAGCCACTATACCAGGATACTTCACGCACGGCTAAGCTAGCCTAGTCTTTTCCTCGGGCATTGCTTTAATAACTATTTTTATTCGACACGCGTTTCCTTAACGGGACACATGTATCCTTTCACTGGGGCCCGAAAAAACTAAGCGGGGATGAAAATAAATGCATTCGTCCTTTTCCGCGTTGTGTGATGTTGATCATGAACAAAAAACCCGGCGCAGACGCTTCAGATGAACGGAAATAGATCTAGGCTAAACCGCGACGGTAGTGACGTGGGAATCGGAAATGAGGAAAGATAATTTTAGAGAAACGAACCATATTGACCTTTCTTAGTTTGTTTGGTATCATTTCGCCTTGTTTTGATTTAGTTGCATTGTCTTCCCTTCGGTTGAACATTAAGGGATTCTGACAAGTTATTCACCTTGTGTTCCCATTGTGACACAGAAAAGCTATTTATTGATTTTTATCTTGATCATTCAAACGGCGTATTTTCTGTTAAGTCTCTGCTGGAGTATTTATTTGGTCAAAACATGAACTTTCAGTTAGATGGCTTTCAGCGTTGATTTACAGGCGCATTTTAATGGGTATTATTTAGAAGTCTTACTGTGGTTTCTGTTATTGTATGTTGTTTTGTAGTTGTTTTCTGACCACGTCTTATTTTTAAGATACAATGATAATTCCTTCAGAGATTGACGAAATATTATAAAAACCACAGAAAAACTGTGGGGTCGGAGCAAGGCTATAGGCGGAGTCAAAATGTGGCAAAAGGAAAAAAGTTGTATGTAGCAAAGCCTCCGGTAAGAAATAATACCCAAACGATATAATGAAACTCAAACCAAAAGAGAAGACAGAAAGTGGCCGATATTTCGGCAACTGCCTTTTTCAAGGAAAAAAAAACGAAAAAACATCAACAGAAAAAAATTGGAAAATTGAACACATAAAACAATCGAACAACAAAAGATTTGAATAGGAAATGTATAGAATCTAAACAGAATATGTCCACTTAACTGCGAGTTCTTGCTTGGACAGCAGCAAAGAAGCACATTTGCCAATGTATGGAGGCTCGAAGTCTTCGACAACTTTTTCTTTTTGCCAAATTTTGACTATGCCTCCAGAGTGTATATATATATACACTCTGGAGGCAAATAAAAGTTTTAATTATATATATAAAGAAATATCACTTCCTGGGGTAAACCAGAATTGAAAGAGACCGCATTCACCCAAGATAGTGTGCATATCTGTTTATTGTGGTTTGTTCATATATTTGGACTGATTGAAACTATTTAGAGCGTTTGTAAGCTCTTACGCTCCATGGAAATGCACAAACGGGTATTGCTTACCGTAGCGACCTACTTTCCGTTCCATGTCAACGGTGGTATCTCGGCGCCTCCCGTTTCTCTCAGTGCAAATCGACCAATAGTGAAACCTCACGGTACATACATATTCTCTGCTGCCTCTCTCCTCAGAAACCGCTTGATATTTTGATTTAATAGATACAGGTGATGGAAATGAACATTTTAGTGTAAAGCTGTTTTGAGACGCTAATATTATTATAAATGACCCCCAACATCCCCTGAACAAGGAATATATAAGATCTGTAAGAAGTTTAAGGCTGTTGTCAAAGAAAACTAAAACTGAGCGCTACTTTAAATCGTTTATTCCATCATCAACTAGGATGTTACAATAATGTCGTCATCTTGATCGTAATCTGTGCACAGTTGAATTATGTCCTGCGTGTCAGGTCAATGTGTTTTAGTTAGGGAAGCATATTGTGTGCACTGTTAATTTTGTTAATTTAGTTAATTTATCAGTGTGTGTGTATATATGTGTGTGTGCGCGCTATGTATCATACTTTCTGCTTCTGTAACTATATTGTTATGTATTCAATGATCAAAACAAATTTCCTTGTACAAGGACGAATAAAATTTATCTTATCTTATCTTATCTTATCTTATCTTATCTTATCTTATCTTATATCCAAATAAGGGATAACCGGCAGTTCTCAAAATTTTCGCGCTCTAATTAGTTCCAGTTTCTCATGCCCTAGGGAGAGACTGAATATAGCCAGGAAAAAGAAAAAACGGGCATACCGATGATTTTTTGTCAGCACTCTCATACAACGATCTACGTACAGACTGCTGAATTAATGCTTTAGTATCTAAAACCTCACCGTATTGGTTTAAGCCCAAGGCCCCGTGATCGTTTTAGCCGATGTACCATAATTATATAATTAATCTAATTTCATTAGTTGACGTATTTAAGCATATTTGTTTTGTTTTTAATGGTTACATTTTTGGGTGCACAGATAAAACGCGAATGTTTAATAATTTGTTCTTCAAATATACAAAACGTTTACAAATAATACAAATGTGAATTTCCCAGCAAAAATGTCCCTAGTATGATGTCGGTGCTAAGTTATTAAGAGTTCACGAATTTGTTCATGTTTTCCAGGTTGTTTCAGTAAACTTTCAGAGCTTTCTGGAAATTCCTGGTAAAGTTTGAGTTTGGAGAAAGCGCGATTACCCGATAATGGTCACACTGTACTAATAAGAAGGCAGAAGCTAGGCAGAATCTTACCACAATTGAAGTAGAGGGAGAACCTGTAAGCAGCTAAAATTTCGCCACTACGCCATCAAAACTGATGAACCTTGATGTACTGCATCAATTTTTGACGAAGAGTTACGTGGACGTATTCATTTTGAACAAAAATTAGTCTTTACTATTATTCATATTAAAAAAAATTTAGCAGCATAAACAGAGACGTATTTCCGACGAGTACCGGTAAAATCAAAAAATGTGATCGAAACGTTCACTCAGTGCCTGCTTCCCCCTGTCTTCGTTCTTCGCCTTTCTTAAAACTTTCTTCACACATTGTTGATCGACAATCAACTTTAAACGTCACATCCATGTATTTTGTAAGGATCCGTAGCGTGAAAATAAGTTTATTAGTATTTGCATTGAATCTAAGTTCCGTAATTAACGTGACGAAGATCTACAATTTATGTCACAAGGCGCCCTTGGTACCGTTCGCATAGCAGGCGCTTCAGCCAGCGTGTATAATAGAATGATAGAACGGGCTACCTTACCAGAAGCGTCCACTACCAACCATCTCCTCGTGGTTGACACAAGCACAAGGTTGACATTGTTATGTTCAAATCTTTAGTTTATTATTACAATTGATAATGTTGCTACCGGTGTTATTATTGCTGTGGTCGTTGCCGCTGTTTCTCATGTTGTTGTTTTTTCCATTCAGGCCTATGGCAGATCATTAATTTATTGTTTTATGTCCATTCCAGCCCTTTCAAATCAATAAGTAGGAAAATAAAAATGAGGATCAGTTTTAATTACAAAAATATTGAACTCTCACAGTAATACACAAGGCGGCGAGAGCTTCGAAACATTCTGTTTTCCTTATAAATGAACATTGTGATGTCAACACGGTTTTGCTTCACGAATTACTTGGGGCGTTGTGTCCGTACGTGTTTGCTCTCGTAATCAACCATCTATAATGTCAATATTTGTGCACTGTTGATGTTGATGATAACACTGAGGAAACACGGTACTGGTCATAAGATATGAAAAGAAAACGATAGTAGTACGTGTGACATTGATAATTAGTGTCAGTAAACAAAGTTAACCCGGATTCCAATGTTTGTTTTGTTAACCTACTGCCAAAATAATTACCAGTTAATGCTTTGCTCGTACGTTCCTTTTATTCATTTAGTGAATGATGTTATTTCACATTGATTGTTATTATCACAGTTACGCGTTCGTCTGACAAGTGCCAGTTGGTAGATCTTGTAATTGCCTAGTACGCCGTTTGTTCGATCCAGCGATGTGAAATTCCTCGATTATTATGTACAGAACTGGTTTAAACCACACAGAAGCGGAATAATACTTTTTATCTCTCTGTCCTGTACGGACAAGATTCAAGGTAATGCAGCAGCCAACAATCAACATTCGAGCAGTGAAAACATTACGATCTTCATGAATAATTGACACATAAACAATCTCACACTGGGAGTCATGTCAGACATGTCAGCTGTTATCAGTATAACCATTGCATGACAGACAAGTCGTGTCCTCGGCGTCGCTTTTGATTGTATCATATAATAAACAATAGAGATCCATGCTTTGAGAACTATCAGTGTTCGTGTCAAGTGTGTTTTTGAGTCTGTTTTGATTTAGTGGGCGAGGCTTCTCTTTCCACCAGCTGACACGAGACAGTTTTGACACGATTTTGTTTCACTCTCACTAGTGCTCGGGGTTCCGTTTTAACTCTGTAGTTCACATCTTACACTGAGACAAAAACAGAGTTGTCTCAGTGCATCCCCAGGCTATGATGACTATTATACCGCGTCTACATAGACAAGGCAGCCTCGGCCGAAAATTGTGTGTGTGTGTGTGTGTGTGTGCGCGTGTGTGTGTGTGTGTGTGAGAGAGAGAGAGAGAGAGAGAGATATTCCGTGCGACCAGAGAAAACATGATCTGCGAATCTAAAAATTCTTAGTAAGCTTTTGCCGATGTACCTGTACCAATGGCACGAACATTAAGATACTCTTATCATCTGTCTGATGTTTTTTATATCCAATAATGATAGCATAGTCAACACACACCCGATCCTGTCCTGGGAAAGGACTTATGTATTTTTCTGTTGAACTGAATCTTCGTCTCTCGCATTTTATATATTATTGTTTCATTTTTCTATTTTATACAAGCAGCTGGTGCAAATTAAGCCAGTCTTTCGCAACCTCAGTTCTTGTTTGTTCTACTTCCATTTTCTGGGGAAATAAACGGAGATCTTTCAGTATGTAGAAGAAGTGCAACAAATGCACACGCTGACATGTGTTTAAAATGCGGCTGTGGCACTTATCATACTGTTGCACAGTTCCGATTTATTTAAACTCCTTATCAAAATACTAAGGCCGCAAACGTTTTACCTTGAATTTCTCAGTTGTTCAAAAAGTGGTACGGGAATAAACAAGAGCTGGGGTCGCGATATATGACAGAAAACATGCTTTCCTTGGCATCTTGATTCCATATTTATTATTTTGCGCACCCTGATAATTTTTACGCTGCACCGAAGTCTGCTGCCAAACTACCGATACTAGACACCAATGGTCTATTTCACAGAGTTCTGTGGACTATTTGAAGATCGGCGGTGGTTAGTGGAGAATCGGATTCGCAAGTTTCGAAAAAATAAATCCGCAGACTCAATGTATTTTATTTTCTAAATAGTTTACTTTTCAGAAGAATTTCTCCACAAACTGGCTCCGGACACACACACAACAAAAACTAGCTTATTCCATTACTTTTTATCTCCAAAAAATTTCATTAACTAATATTCAGTGTTTTGTTTTGTTGTTTTCAAGAAGCCAGAACTTAAGCCGTGTTTTCAAGTGTACGGAAAGGGAAACGGCGAGGGAAACGTCAAAAATCCATCAAGTAGATGAAAAGAAAGAGTGTTTCCATGAGTAGGGAAACGACGTTTTTCATACACATGAGAACTTTCTTACTTGAAAGATTTTTGACGCTTCCGGTGCCGTTTCCGCTTCACTACACATGAAAATCCAGATTTAGTCTCCAAGCTACCAAATTTAATAGTAATGATGAGGTTTACGACAAAACTGTAACAATACTGCTTCCTCTAGCTTAACAAATCGGCTTATTATTCATTACTGTGTTGTCAAGGCCAGTTGAATCAGATGACTCGGAGGTCGAATAACTTCATGTTGTTGATCAATGTCGCACACCCACATATAAAGGAAATGTGCCTCGAAAACTGTAACTCTTTTGTTAACTGAAATTTATAGATTTTTTTATAGTCAAAGAAGTAACTTTTACCTTGGAGATTCTGTGCTTGAATAAACGGTCGTGCGCAGTGTAAGACTTTCGAAACTGTTGACCTTGAATGCATCAATGATGATTTTGAACTTGATTACAGCGATGAAAGTCAAGCTATTTGCATAGTCATGTTTATTAATTGTTTATTAAATAGATCTATGACGCCAAGGTCATCCACATCACACTGTCCCTCGGGTATCCACTCGTTCTCTCTCTCTCTCTCTCTCTCTCTCTCTCTCTCTCTCTCTCTCTCTCTCTCTCTCTTTCTCTCTCTCTCTCCCTCTCTCTCTCTCTCTCTCTCTCTCTCTCAATTTTATTTGTATGTCATATTTATATTATAATCGTGGCTGTACATTGCAACTGGATATCTTAAGGACACATTCCAGAGTATTAGGTATTCTAGAAAGTTGAATTATTATTATACAGCGGTGGGTAAGGAATAAATTGTTATTATAAATTGTATGACAATTTGGAAATACTTGATATTAATTTACCTCAATTCCTGGCACACAGGTTGCTATATCCACGAATTGAATTCCCCTTTTTTTCAAGTTTTGGTACAACTACCAGTATCCTCCTTATTACAATGTCCGAACAGCATTTGTATGGATTCTATTTTCTTAAGTTCTTCAATTCCTGGAAGTCTTCTTCTCGGCCTGTGTATACAAGCATGCTTTGTGACCCATATCTTGATCAAGGTATCATTTTCTTACTTCCTCGCAAACTACGTACACCGTGAGCCTGATTGCACAACCGATGACATAATGTGGCGTTGTCAAAACAATGCATGGGTATAATCTTCTAAAATCTGGCTCTTAATGGAGATAAGGATCTCATCTATACAAGTCAAGTCACCCTTGGCATTGCTCATTCAGTAAATTCAGAGCATTTTCATAGAAAACATGATAGCTCTCAAAATGAATGAACAATGGCGTGATTCTAAGACCGATCTCAAGGGCTGCCATTGATAGACCTTTGAATGCAGCTACTTGAAACTGCACCCTCATCTTGTTGTTTCACATGTTGACTCTATGAATATCAGGGTTCCAACGATCTTAGTTTCTTCACATTTTCTGCACGAGACCAAAAGAGTTAGAAAACTAGCACCACAAAGTGATTCCACAACCGTGGAATTTCCCTTGTATATTAAAATATGCTTATTTTTCTTACATGTTATTAACATAATGTAAAATGTGTTTAGATAATATTAATATTAAACAGTATATAATATTATTGTTTACGCAATATTCCATTCGTAACTACACTGAGTCTTATTGGTATAAGTCATGAACATGTGAAAACGTTAATCCTTGATCCATTCCGGTTCCTACAGTTTGATGGTTAAACTTTTTTATTTATTTATTAAATTTAAGACATTTACGTGTTTCCCTGCCACCTCCACTTTTTCTCCCCTTCCCCTGCCTTGAAACTTACTGGGTTGTCGTGATTAATCCAGTATCGCTGTCGTTGCTATATTAATATTGAGAGTTTGTTGACCGATCCAAATGTGACTACTTCATTAATTAATTGGGTTAACCTGAATATCGATATGACCCTGAGGTCTGTCTCAGTCCAGATTACCATGTGTTAGGTGGGCGATGAGTGGAGGTGGTCGTAAGTAGGGTATGGCAATTATAAGAACTCAGACTAAACCAGTTCCCAGGATGGCGTGACGTTCTAATGTGTATATCGTCACGTATTTTGACACATTTAGGATATTAAGAAAAAAAACTGTTTCTTTTCCTGTCATTTGGTGACTTATGCCATTATGATTCTATTGGATTGTACATTTTCCTATCGGCGCATTTCTTTTCTGTAATATTATCTGTTAGCTCTTATGCTTAAGAACTCAATGAGCCGTCAGTTGCCTATTGGCATAAGTCTAACATATGCCATCATCGTTTAAAGCAGCGACGATATGTCTCAAAGGAATGCTCACACTGACATGTGATTTTATTTTTCCAGTTTGGTCTCCATTGCAGCAAATCTGAACAATTGTGCTGATTAATTAATTAAAAAGAAAAAAAAAGCTCACAAAATGAACTCAACTCAGAGATGATCAATGTTATTTACTTAAAGTTATGTTACTTGTCACATCTGAATGAATTAAAACGACACAATAATAATGTTGTCTTTACTCGCGCTGAACTATAAATAGCTCTGTATGACGTCCCAGCGTTCTTGTTGACTTGCATTATCAAGGTCTCGTGAATCTACGACAGGTTCATTATGTGCTTCTGGAATTAGTATTATTATGTTCGACAATTACTACTTTAAAAAAAAAAAGTGCAAGCAGTGTGGTTCGCCACACATCAAGCCATTTACTATCAAATGCATTGGCAGTTTGGTCATTTCATTATAATCCTGAACTCAGCAGTTTGAGTTTTTGGGTTGCGACTTTGGGTTTTACGGCGAGTCAGTACGATAATGGCCACTTTGCGTCTTTCACAGTCTATTTGGGCACTTTATTTATGTTTGATATTCAGAGCTTGATCAATCAAATTTCACAAATAAAATTAAATAGTTAAGTATAAACTTTATTACATTGATGAAATACTCAAAATTTATTTTGTATAGATCTTATAAAAGCTTTTTGAATGCGTACAAACCTTTTTAAATCAAGTTGTGGATCTTAGCCACTTTCAAAAAAGACAAGAGACAATGTGGGTCCACGTCAGGAGATCTTTTGTTCATGGATCCGCCGGCAAAATTATATCTTGAATTATTTCCACTAAGCGTATCCGGTCTTCTCATATAGGCTCAGAGTAATAAGAGACAGATCAGCAAATGTATAAAGTAGAAGAATGCTAAAACATCGTACAAATTCTAATATTAAAAGTATTACATTTATGTCGATTACGAAATGTTTATCATAACGTATGAATTTTTGATAAAAAGCATGTAGTTTGACTAATTGCAATATCTATAAGTACAATAATAAAAAAAACTATGTTGCATACAAAAATGTCGTCAAAGTGATCGGTGTTCCTTGATGAAGCAAGAACGAGTGGATTAATTGTATTCGTTGACACCTCCTCATCTTCGTACTTGTTTGTTCGTGCTCCACTTTTTACACGCTGAGAAATTCGACGTAAAGCGTTTGCCGCTTCAGTATTGCCATAAGCATTTACAATAAATGTTAACTGTGAAACAGCTTGATAAGTGTCACAACGCATTTACACAAGTGTTAAATTGGGCGTTTGTTATACCTCTCCTACATTGTGAAAGATCTCTAGTTGTTCAGAAAATAGAGCTACAACAAACAAGAGCTAAGGTCGCAAAGGGGGGGGGGGAGGAGAGAGAGAGAAATGTTTCACGGTGTGTATTATTTGTATAACAGAGTCAGAGTATGCATTAATTATCCCCATAATCTTTATTAATAGTTTTTCCCCCAACAAAGCAGCAGGTTAAGATATTCAAAACCATGCGAAGAGCAGTGGAAAGAAAAATTCTCAAGATGAAGATTAATGATAAAATTCCTTACGCTGATATTCGGAGACAGACCCAGATTTCAGAAATAGTTAAACTTATACTACGCCAAAACTGGAAATGGGCTGGCTGTATCAGAGGAATGAAAGACAACAGGGGGACAAGGCGTGGCACTGAATGGCGGTCTAGGAAAGGAAAAAAGAACAAGAGAGCGCTGCGAGAGACGATGTAGAGATGATTATTGTGCGGACAAGTGGACACACATGCACAACACGGGCGGAAAACAGAGAAGAACGGAGATCTTTGGCGTAAGGTTACATAATGTAGTGGTCGGACGAGGCCTAACAAGACAAAACTAAACAAAACACAAATGAGTAGCCATCCCACAAAATGAGGCACAATTCGGCAGTACCTGATTCGAGGAAATCGTTAAAAAGCATCATTCATAGGGTCAATTTGATCCAATTTGCGTTTTCCGTATGTTTGAAAAGTTTAACCTCTTTACTATTCCTTTTCCAAATGATAATCTTGTTTGAGAAGGGTAAATGCCTAAAAACTGACTTTGAATCGAGTCACCATCAATAATTTTGACCAAAAAGCTGAATCTTTAAAAGAGAGTTTTTCTCAAAGCTGTGGTTGTGTCACTTCCTGTATTTGAGAGGCTATATAGATATCTTCACTGCTAATTAACTTACAGCAGTGTTGTTGTTTCTTTTTTCCAAATGAAAGAGCTTTGAATAACCTATTTAGTGGTATAGATGAATTATCTCCATGCCACAAAATTGTACAAAGTGCCTCATTTTGTCGGGTGCCTACACAAATGATTGACGCAGGACCTCGTTGACGACGGACTGACATAAAATCAATGAAGACTGTGATTCACTTTTTTTTTTAGTTATTATTTTATTTTCAGGATCTGAATTTTAAGACATCATAAAACTATTATTATGAGAAAAGAAAAAACGACTCAGCATCATATAAATAACATCGAGTGCCATAGAGCAGATATCCTCTCAAAGATAATAAACATGCGTTAAAGAGAAATAAATTTGACCCTTAGAATTGCTAAAGCCGCTAGTTGTCTTAGGTGTATCCCAGACAATGCTGGGATACACCTGCTCTCTCTGTCTCTCTATATATATATTTTCTCTCTCTCTCTCTCTCTCTCTCTCTCTCTCTCTCTCTCTCTTTCTTTATCTCTCTTTCTCTCTCTCTCTCTGATCTAGAAAGTTTCCCACAATAATCTGCAGTCTTTGTTTCAGATCTGAAGTACACCAAGACACTAGACACTAGATTTTTCTACACAGAAAAATGTGCATCAAACTGAACGCATGTCAAATAGAGTCTCCATTTCGCTGGGCTTATCGTTTGTATCCAATGGAACCAAAACAATTGTATTTTACTATCATAACAACAAAACTGTCTGAAACATGTATAAATGCAGTCGATCGATACAAAGGAGACTGGATGAGATTATTTACACTAAAAAAAAAAATTAATGAATTTTATTTATGAAATTGTCATTCACGCTGTAACGTTAGCGGGGAAAATTTTCGGGGGCAAATAAAACACTCCTGCCATTATTTTCTTTTTATGATTAGATTAATTTTGTCCTGGTGCAATTTGTGATATAACTTGCCTCTGGCGGCTCTCCTTGTTAAGAGCATAATACATTGAAATTTCTGAGCTATGCTGGAATTGATTCCTATCTATTTAAAAAAAATTTGGTTTTCCGTTTTTGTGGTCTCCCATCATATTTTTCTTTCTCCGCTACTTGCTTCATTTTTTTTTTTCCTACGATTATGACGACTGATGATTATGATGATTATGGCCACGAGAATTACTGAAAGTGAGCAATTTCAAGACATTGTTTTACTGCTGGATCGCCATGTTAAATATTAAACTTTATAGTGGAAAAGGTTATTAATTTAGTGCAACAGTGAATATTTCACAAAGCAGCAAACCGGTATGTTTACACAATTTCCTAGCACTTAAATCATTCATGTTTACAGTATCTTCTGAAATATTTCATTTGCACCAGAAAGGGGTAAATGCATTTCTATTTAAAGACAGATCAACTGGAATTACCAAAAATCAGTAAAAAAAAAATAATTTTATTCCAATGTTCTCTTGCTATAACTATTTGAATTCGATGAGGAGATAAAAATGAGGAGATAAAAATTTCGATTAAAAAAAAAAAAAGCTAATGTTATTCTGGTTTAAAGCAGCTGAAGAGTTAGGGAAATTGAGATGCCTGAGTATTCACCCATGCTTAACCATTAAGCTAAAGCTCCATTCGTCCGGCTGGTGTTCGGCTACGGCTGCGGCGAGGTCAATTTTACATACGGAGTCGACGGAAGGAAAAATTCCGTTTGAGGATAGGATTTCCCCCCCCCCTCCCCCTTTTTTTAATCTTCTTTTTTCGAAATGCACCACCTACCGTTCAGAATAATCGTAGCCATAGGGCGATTTAAATACACGAGATCCACCAGAGAGCCATAGTTGCCTGCACGTTTTGGTAAATGCAGTCGAATGCAGTAGGGCAGCCGGTCCGCAGTCTGGCCGGACCCCGGTGAAAGGGGTCCTAGTTTTAACCATCGAATTCTCATCACCATTAAAGTATTTGTCAAAATACATATCATTCATCTCAACAGCATAACATATTGCATACATCCAGTAAAATTATATTCTTTCCAAACTACTGGGGGAAAAAAGCAACTGAATTATCATTTGTAGGAATATTGCGGACTTCAATCTGGTTACAAGTAAAAAATACATCTTGGCTTGGTCTGAGAGACGTATCTGTCGTAAACTTCTAGATGTACCGCCTCATTATGATGCCAAAATCCTCCACACCAATCTGCTGGGTGCCTTCTTTATAGAATTCGCCTAGAATGGCGTCAGCTTCGCTCTTCTTTAGATATACACCTGCGAAACCAACGAAGGGGTTGGGATATGCCCATGAGTTAACAGATAATATATTTGTGGAGTCGGCAATCAAAACACAGTAATTGCAAATCTCAAAAAATGAAGTTATATCGGTAGTACAAGTTTACTCAACTAACTTCCCCCAAAAGAATACTGGATACAATAAGATGGAGGTACTCCCTTCTTCGCGCCACTGAAAAAAAATTGTGCGCACAGTTTGTGCACTGATCGGGGACGGGGCAAATTGCGCATTGCATGAAAAGAATGCTCAATATAATGGTAAATTAATGATGCGGATTTCCTACAGTGCCACAGCTACCTGAAAAAAAAGGAGCCAGAGTTTCCCGCAGTGACTGGGGTTATATTTGCAAAATAAGTGACCCCAATCAAGGCCTGCGGCGATAGCTGAACTGTGAACGAAATTCAAAATTTTCCATGTATTGGCTTTTTAAAATAAGGCACTGTTCATGACTTGTGTGCATTCGCCGCCAGGTGGCGGTGCGAAATCTGTGCACGCTAAACGCGCTAGCTGTCTCTGCTTATTGTACCTTTTATCTTTAGTTTCTCTGGCCAGAGTAATCTAAAAAGTTTCCACTGACCTGGTGATTAATTCAGGCTGGTGAAGAAGCTTATTCCAGCAATTAAACTTTATTTTAAGCAAAGGGATGAAAACCTCCGTTGTGTCGATAGTCTAACTTCGAAGCCCCCGGGCCACCAAATGAGAATTGCAACGATTGGTCAAAATTAAAAACCTGATCAGAGGGACCTATTGGGTTCAATCTGACGACCTGGTCAGCAGGATCACCCATTATAGGACATTTCATTACCCGGTCTGAGGAATATGGCTAAATAATGTTTTAATGCCAGGCGCCTTCCATTTTCAAACATTTTGAAGTGGCAGATAGCACCAGCGAAGCACTGTGAATGGAACAAAATTGTGCTTCAAAGTGAATTCTACATTTCCCATTGGCGACGTAAATGAAACATTGCACTGTTTGCATACCAGGGGGCCAGGGTCCCGACCTTAAGAGCTGCGGGATACAGTAATTGCTGTTCTCTGTACAATGTGCAATGTGTTATTGTGTGCACTTGACAAGATTGTATGACCTTAGTGCGCCCCTCCGTCCCCTTAGGCGCCTAATGGGTGCAGTCGATGCTATTATCTGTAAAAACATGCAAAGTGATGTTAGGTGTTGGTTGCAATGTGGCACTGTGTGTACTTGACAAGGCTAATTTTTAATAACCCTGGCGTCGGATCCACTCAGGAGTGAGACAGACCCAGGCCGGTGTATGCGCCAGACTGGTGGCTCGCCGCTCATAAATTATGCTTCACACTAGCACAATAGGCGCTGCATCCCGCTGGGTCGCGGTGTGGACCGTGCCTGTTGTGTTAGTCTCAAGCAAAATGCATGGATGGCGAGCCAGCGGTCCGGTGCCTCGGTCTGTTTCACCCCTAAGATGCAAGGTGCAGCTAGGTGCAATCTGTTCAGTCGGCTTACAAATCTGCCCTGTTTGATACCCACCCAAGCACCTCATAGACTGCACAAACTCGTCCCGTGTGATGAAGCCATCGTTGTCCCGATCAAAGTACTCAAACATGGTACATGTCTGATTATCGTCAGCCCTGAGGTAGGTTTTCATGAGCGAGATAAACTCCTCGAAGTTGATGACACCATCTCCTGTTGGAAGAATTACAATGCCAATAGTCAGTTTTTCACAGTAATAAATTACCCTCCACAAGGAAATGCCCGGGTCCGCTCATGTGGCTCTGTTGCGTGGCAGTCGTGTCGCATTTCTTGAAATCTAGGCTATTGAATGTACTTGCGCGCACACGTGCCAGATTCGGGCGCATTGCGGAGTCAATAGAAAAATGAAACTAAGATGTTACTGTAATAGGACAGTTTCTTGCATGTGCACACCTAATTAAATGGGGCACAACTTTCTATACTAACTAAATCATGCAACATTTTTAAATGTCATAAGAATAATAGCTTTTTTTTTAAATCCATGTTTCTGAGAAAAAAAATTAAAATATTTACTTTGATAATATCAACATAATTATACAGTTTAATATTTTCCAACCTGTCCAAGCCCTGGTATTGCACTAGCTAGATGTCCATGAATGATGTTGCTAAAGGATCGCAATTTGATTTCAAAGCCCAATAGAGCAAATCTAAAGTAAGATTTTTAATTTTTTTTTAATTTAGTTCTCCTTTTTTACATTTAAGTCATACAATCAGGTAGGTCCTAATCTGTCTCTCAGGGTCAAAATGAAGACACTAAGAAACGGTAAACTGTGATACCGATTCTAGTCGTGCTCTTCACTGGGCAAGCGCTAGAGAAAGATCGATTAATCACCTGACCCAGTTTCAATGTATTATTTAGAGTGCGTCTTTTTCAGAATGAACGTGCGCTAAAGATATCGCGACCTTAGTTCTTATTTGTTCTGTCTTCATTTTCTGAAAAACTGGAGATCTTTTAGTATGTAGAAGAGATATAGCAAATGCACACTTTGACACCTGTTTAAAATGCGTTGTGGCACTTAATAAGCGGTTTCATATTTCCGATTTATCCTAACTCCTTATCATAATAACTAAAGCTGCAAAAGTCTAAAATCGAATTTCTCGTTTTGTGGAAAAAGTAGAGTTAGAACAATCAAGAACTAAGTTTGCGATAAGTGTTCTTTAGTACATGGAGTGTTGTTCGCTGAATATCCACCAGTCTGTAACGAAATGCCGCGTAATGACCATCCACTTGCCCGTTCGATCGGTCCACCTCCCTGATCTTTTGTTCGAAGTTATGTCTCAGGCTACCTGCGGGTAGAGCAATTATCTCTGACCCGTCCACCTAATACCCCAGCGTCCGAGTTTGGCCACCGTAGAATCTTTGTGCACGTTTTTATGGCTCACGAATTCGAGCTCGCTAGAGCCTCCCAGTTTTCCCCTCTGTAATTTTCTGTAATTTTGAGTTTCTGTATATATTCCAGAGCAAATCTGGAGTCGTCAGTCCGCTTGCGATAGACTCACTGCGAGGTCCTGCTCGTGCGAAACAGTGTACCTGCCTGTAGAACTCAGGCGTGTATTTACAGTGTCTAAGGCCTGTAATAGAATTTAGCTCGTAAGGAGCGAGGTCCTGCTCACGTAGGGTGGTGTACCTGTCTGTCGTTCTTATTGTAAGACACAGACGTATATTAACATAGCCTATACGGTGTGTTAAGTTAGCTCGTGTATAGAGCGTTTATGACTTTCAAGTTCGCGTAGGACTTAGTCATAGTAAATTACTGTATTTCTTGCTTTGTCAAAGCACGAAATAAGCTCAGTTAGAGCGGCGTGTGAGTCTAAGCTTAAAGTTAAAGTTAGCTCATGTACGCGGTGCATATGTTGCACATATCTTAAGTTCTTAAGGAACTCGTTAATTTCCAGTGTTGTACTCGCTTCTTGTGGCAGTGTTAGACCTGTAAGTCTCAGCGTGACCAGGCAGGCTTCTGTCCGCGTGTAGGGCATTGTACCCGGCGTTTCTGTGAATTGTGCAGAACAGCGGGAAGACTAGAGGCCAAGACCATAAAGTAACCACCTTAAAGTATTTTAAAGTATCCTGTGCATATTGTTAGGACATTTCGATCCTGTTGTGTATCCTGTGACTGTGACCAGAGCCTTATCAGGACATTAGTTATATACTAGTAGTCATCTTGTGGATGTGGACAGTGCTTTTTATGTGGAGTAAGGACATATTTGCAATTGAATGTATCCTGTAGTGAATTTAAGAGAACATTATCTTGTGGAGTCCAGTTTCCCAAGAACCGGACATTCTTCGGTTTAGGACCATCATCGTCAAGTTTACAAATTCAAGATATAGGACAAGTTTAAGTAACATTTTAGTTAGAGTAATTATTGGAAGAGTGTGGATATATCCTGTGTGAAACGTTCTTTGAGTGCAGAGCTGGTGAGATATACACCTACCTTTTTATCTGTGTTTTAGTGTAACATATTATAATCCATTTCATTGTCATTCTATTGTATTAATCAGAAACCTCTTCTTTCAGGGTAGTTAGTTTAGGTTATTGTTGTCACATTTATTATCTTTGGATCATTGCCATTTTATATCTGTATGAAATATTTGTCCATCTTTTCTGTCACGTTATTTAAACTATTTTACTAACATTAATTAAGCCCCCATCCCACGTGTCCCAATAAATTTATTGTGTGTACAACTGTAAAGCACTTGTTTCGATTGGTGTGTTGTAGTCACTCATAGGCCGGAACATCCCAAGGTTGCAAACCGCATTTGCAGTACCATTGTCTGCACCTGCGCTTTGTGACACAGTCACTCTCCCCTTTAGGATGAACATAGATGTACAATTCAGCACTGTGGAGATGTGTTTTTAATAATAATCATAACTAAATTTAATTTTCATTTTTACAAAGTGTAAAGAAGCAAACTCAAACTCAGGCTACAGTGTAACAAATACAAAAATCTGTTCCATAAGATTTAGCGTGTAATGTGGGCCAGAGTCAAAATATGGCACCAAGAAAAAATTGTATGTGGCAAAGCCACGAGTAAGAAATAATAGAGAAACTTTTGCACAGAAGCCTTGCTGCGACTCCACAAATTTTCTGTAGTTTTTATAATATATGAACCCATGCATATATTTTGAATAATTCCAATAGATAGTTTTCAGGAAGAATATCGATGCTGAGCCAATTTGTTCGAAAAAAAAAAAACGCACTAAAGCTTGATCGAATGAGATGAACAGCTGTAGAATGATGAACAGTAACCTACCGTTGTCATCAAATTCAGCCACCAGTGCTTCCGCTTCGTTTTCCTCTATGGGCAGATTCATCTCTCGGAACGTCGTCACGATTTCCTTGGCCGTGATAGTGCCGTCATGGTCTTTATCGAATATATCGAAGCTTTCCTTCACGTCTGTGCGGGAACAAAATATTTTTAAAAAATCACAGTATGAATGGCAGAAGTACGTAACTCACCCACAGCAGACATGAAGGGAGACAGGAAACACTCCCCTATGTCAGGGTTTGAGTTTGAGTTTGGAGAAAGAACGTCGACAAGATAAGGTAATAGTTTTGGGAAAACGCAAGACAATAGACAGAATAATAATAGAAGGGTAGGACAGAAGGAAACCCTACCAGGAGCGCTCTCCAACCACCCACCCTTATGCCAGGGATTCCCAGCCTTTTTCGTCCCATTTACCGCCTGGCAACTTTTGGAAGGTAAACGTACCCTTGCCCTGTCTTGTTCAGTAATCTGAAATTCCGCCATAATAAAATAACCGACACAGAGGGAAATTCTAAAATACTGTGTAGACCCCGGTCCTTGCTGTCAGAAGAGGGATATAGTGGATATAGTAGCTGTGAACACAGCTCGTTGACTCACACCCGAAACATTCATACCTCAATAACTAAGAAACACAGGATTATTGATGTTCAGGCCTGACGGGCCATATAATCATAATACAACATTCGACTGCATAATTTACGGTAATCACAATCATAGAAATTACATAAATGTCATCGACCACAGAAAGTCCAGCAAGTCTATCTAAAATAGGGTATGGAAAGAAAGTATTGTACTATGCACTCTTTAAGTGCGCCTATCCAGGACTACGGTTCCTAAAGGACACCGGTGTAAATAAATTCAATTTGGTCGGTCTCGCTTTCATACTATTAGTAATAGCACCTAATCAGAACTGGACTGACTCATAAAGCGTAGTAGCACTCACTAATAATTTTCACAGTAATACATTTTACAAAATATCTATGCTGCTCCACACTAAGAAGTATACAGCTGGGAAATGAACATAGTTCAATCTCAAACACAATCTAACAGCTTATTACACATCTAGTAAAAGTATAGTCAATGTCCTTCTCTTCGTCACAATGGGGTGACGGAAAAACTGTCACAGTTCCTGGCACGAACACATGCGAGGGATCTCACCATTTCCTCGCTCGCTATGGTTTTGCGAGCAGAGAGTCCAATGCAAGCGGTGTGCACACTTAAGCCTGGTGCACAGAGGCTCCGTCACTGTCCAGGTCTCTCACAGTACGAATCTTTCTGTCTGTCATCTCCACTCAGGTAGGAGGCCCCCGTGACTCGTCCTTTCGCCAAATGCTCGAAATATGAATCCACTGATCTTAGTACGTGTGTTAGCTTTTATACCCCTCGATGGTTACTAAGGGTCTCCCTCCCGATTGGACGATCAAGGACCTAGCCACGACAAACACAAGATTGTCTTTCAGTTAACCCTAACTGCTTTCTCAAAAGGATATGTACACAACTCAAAAACCTACGCTCGAACTTCTACAATCCTACTATGTAAACAAGAAAATCTCACACGCACACCAAAATCAAAGGGTTAACTTAATGTTTACAAACTTCACTCACACATCCCTCATCACGAAATCCGTGGCTCGATTAATAGCTAAATGCGTTTCATATTCTCCCAAAATAAACCAACCCATGACTAACAGAAAAAAGGAGCTCATGCGGCTCGTGACACTTGGGTAGGCGAAAATTTACCAGAGTTTGGGAAGCCCCGCCCTATGCAGTACCATCTTGTGTAACTATTGTCTCATGAACATATGGGTGGGTAGATGACGGACTTTGGATGTGGGTAGGTGGGGGGAAACCAATATGGAAAACTTAAACCTAAACGAAAGCAAAGGGACACAATAAAGAGGACCGAATACCCAGAAGAGGGGACGCGGTGGCCTAGGTGCTCGCCTCTCATGCCAAAGGTACCGGGTTCGAATCCTGGTCGATGCAGGCATTTTGGAATTTGGGGATTTTTCTAATATTTTCCTGTCCCTGATCCTATGGTAGATAAAATCGAGCATCTAGTCTTCTCGGATAAGGACGAAAAATTCGGAGGGCCCGTGTGCACATTAAAGATTCCTTGGCAGTTGAAAATTGAAAAGAGCAGGCCGAACAGGCCAATGCAGTGGAAAATTCTAAAAAACGAATCCCTACCACAACTAGAAAAACAAAAACAAGAAAAAGTGAGGTGCCAATGCCAAAGGCAGCGAAACCTCCTAAAAAAGCAAAATAATTAAGACCTAAACACTGCAGAAGAGCAAACCATAAAAATTACCTACACATTTACAACACAGACTTGTTGTTCTATTGGGTTTTGTTGTTGATGTTGTTGTTTTGTTTTGTTTAGATTTAGTCATTCCTTGCCGTCATTATTTAGGCTTATATTGGCATACTTTTTAAATTCTAAATAATCCAAAACTTACCAGTAATAGCGGACTGTGGACAGAGAATGAGACGAAACTTAAATTGATCATGATGGCAATGATGGTGATAATGTGGTGATGATGGCAGGGCTATGATGATAATGATGATGATGATTTTAGCATTTCCCCCTTTACATTTGACTATCATTGGTCCTTTGACCAAATGACGAGAGTAGTGGGAAGTGCGC
Organism: Onchidella celtica; assembly: GCA_963931925.1. NCBI lineage: Eukaryota > Metazoa > Mollusca > Gastropoda > Systellommatophora > Onchidiidae > Onchidella > Onchidella celtica. The sequence continues at coordinate 47,746,647 of OZ007569.1, forward strand.
GCAATGTGACACAAGACACTCCTCTCACGATATTGATATTAACAGTATGCGATCAAGAGTTGGACATATGACAATGAAGAAATTCTAGAGAAACGTCTGAATGTATAAGGATGATAATGAAGTCAACGAACGGGCCAAACGTAAAATATCACCATGACGGAGAAGCGGGGCAACAGGACGAAAAGTGTATGGTTGTGAGTGTAAACGTTTCATAATAATCTCATGATATTATCGCATCCAAATGAATCTTTTGAAAAGGGGTAGTGGGTACATATTTCAGTTCCCATGGGCATGTTACAGCCAGTGTGTGTGAGGGGGGGGGGGGAGGGGAGTCAATCGGTCAATCGACGCCATTAATCCACCCATGAAACAACAAAACAAAAAACTTAACTAATGCAAGAAAACAAAACTGGTAGGTCCATGGCACACTGAGTCAAGTTTGTCTTTACTTTAGTTCTGTGGACTATGGAGTTACGAGTAAACGGGACTATGCCTAGGAGTGGGACCGAAACAAGTCAGTCTGTCTCGGTAATTGATTCAAAGCAAGTTCGAGTCTTCAGTCAAAACCGAGGCAAAACAGACCTGCCTCAATGCGCTGCCAGTGATACGGTGAAGCAGCCTTCATTATGTCAACACTCCCCTTTCAAATATGGGCGCTTCTTCGATTATATCAACACTTAACGTACGGTACGTAAGCCGTGCTATAAGTTCCGAGATGCATGACTGGGCATGGTTTTCTTCCTCAGAAAGATTGTCCATCTTCCTATCTCCATGTCGCGACATTAGTTCTTGTTTGTTTCAACTCCACTTTTTGCATATCTGAGAAATTCGACGATAGACGTTTGTGGCTTTAGTATTACAAGATCTAAGGTCCCATGTGTAAATTGAGGCGAAGAACGAAATTTCCTGTCATACCTTTTAAGTCTACTTGAAGAAAAATAATGCGTCTTTTTTTTTTTCCGGCGCAAAATGTAGGAACATTAATTTTCATCTCTTCAACTCGGTTATGGCTCAAAATCGGCGAAGGTATTAAAAATATAGCAAACTTCAAGACCTTTTCAAATGTGCCCACGCACACTTTAAGCTCTTTCTGTGGGTAATCTGATGTTTTGTAGAATTTAAGGCTCGGTGGTTAAAAAGCCTTTCGTGATTACATGGAAGGCCGGAGTTCCTCTATAATATGATGATAAGGAGTTAGAATAAATCGGTACTGTGAAACAGCTTGATAAGTGCCACAGTGCATTTAAAACAGGTTCTAAAGTGTGCACTTATTACAACTCTTCGACATACTAAAAGATCCCCAGTTTTGTTGTTTTTTTTTGTTTGTTGTTTTTTTTTCTTCAGAAAATGGAAATAGAACAAACAAGAACAGACGTCGTGATGTGATGTCAACTGCCTCTCAGATCCCAGAGGGCTCCAGTGAATATGCTGTAGGAAAACGAATTATTTTCTCTTACCATTGCTCTTCTTTTTCTCGTTTTCACGGGCCAACATCCACAGCAGCTCCAAAGTTTGCAGCAACAATTCTCCGACATCGCTCAAGGTTTGATTGAAGTCTTCATAGTGTTTACATGTCGGCCAGATAGCATCAGGAGGAAGTTAGCACCAGGAAATTACAAAACTTTCACTCAGTTCGGTAGCTACGATATAAAATATTATTTTATTGAATAAATTATTGTCTTTAATATAGTGTTCAAACAACACTGTTGCGAAACTTCAGTTAAGCGAATGGATGAGCTTTTATGAGAGGGGCGGGAATTGAAGTGACTTGTGAATGGCATGAAGTGACTTTAATAATTTATTAACGCGATATACCGAATATTCCCCTATCTTTTTTCTCTTCTCCACATTTTGACCTGACTTTCCTAAGGCTTGTAGTTTAAGCTGATGCTGTTTGGTGCGTTTTAGTGCGCAACAACTTCGAACATCTCAGTTTTATGAGCAGTCTCTCTCTCTCTCTCTCAGGTGCCTTGCCGACTGGCGTGGGCGATCATGGACCTCCAACCCTCTCTGTAGCTTGTCTCTTTCAGCATTTCCGATGGTTTTCTGATGTTCAGCCATTCTGTCAGGCTGTCCAGCATTTTTTCCCTCGGTCTTCCCCTGCCTCTTCTTCCATCAAGCCTTCCTGTTGTCACCAAATTCTCGAGTTGATTTTTTCTCATGATGTGTCCAATGAATTTTGCTTGCCTTTTGCGTATCTTTGTTATTAATTGTCTAGTGTGTTGTGCTAGTGTGTGTCTAGTGTATAAGCAGTCAGGCGTTATAAATTTAAATTATCGCTCCTGGGATGAGAAAATAACTAGAAATTCACGTCTTTCTACGACTGCACGTCCACGTCATTTCTTTGTTTTAAAATTATTTTCATAGATTCTCATGGACCTCAAGTCTGAAGGTAAAAAGTACCGATAATCTCACAGCGTGTAAGGTAATGTCTGAGAGTGTTAAATCTAAGTTGTGGATGTCACGGGTGGAGTGAGCGAGATTCAAGGATTACGGGGGCATGGAAGTGTAGGATTGACTCACGGGATAGTGAGGCTGCTCACCTATATTGACTTCTGTTAGTTAGCGTGGAAGCGTGCAAGACGTGAGTAAAGTGAAGGCGATGAGGTAAATCTTGTGTAGTGAAAAGTCACTGCAAGTTAAGAAAGTCCAAGGGGACAGACGTGAAGAGAGCAGTCGGGAGATTGTTGTGTGTTTTCCAGTGATGACTGGTAGGTTGAACTGTGATTGATAATTATGATGATTGATGTACTATATTCTCCTAGGACCATGATGTAAATAAGTTATATGTGAGCAATGTGAAGGTCATTGATTACTGTGTATAGAGATGTGCGCAATGAGCGATAGATGTAAGTTCGGATCATGGATTCGTAGCGAGTCTGAATGTTTTGTGGTACGGTAGAGGTGTGTTACCGTAAGAGGTGTGGTGAGTGAAAGGTGGACTATTGTGTGTACGCTTGATAGTTCGTAATGAGTGGTGAAGTGGATAGTAATTGTATGGTGTTATAGAAATGTAATGTTATTCTTATAGGTGCCGGGGTCGGGCAGAGAAGCCACCCGCGGTGAGCGGACTTGTGCCGGGGTTGGGCAGAAGGCTACCCACAGGTCTGCCTGAGTGAAGCTGTCGCGCAGGACAGCGGGAGCACATGAGTCGTGGCCAAAGATCTTAAAATAGTATTAACCTAGATTCCCTAGTGACGTCACGTCACCGTACCTCAACGCTTTCGGCCATTGAGGTCAGAAACAACTCTTCCGGTTAGCCTGGTTTACTTTTTCTGTAAAGGGAAGGAGAAGCACTGTGAAAGCGAAACAAAAACATCTGATCACATCGTCAGCATTGTTTACGTTTGGGTCGTCCCCGGTTGTACACATCGTAGAAGCAAGGAAACGGACCGATCTTTTCACAGGTGAGAACATTTTAAGAAGTTAACGGGCCCCCCTTCCTCCAGCCTCATTCATTCCATGATAGTCTCAATGGCAGTAATGTATTCTAACTCAGTCAGCTGATTTAGCATTCAGATTGAGTTCTAAAGAGAACCTAGATCTAGAGCTAGATCTATTTTATGTAGTAGTTTGTGTAGATCTAGTCAAGTGACGTGTCGTAGACTAGACTAGTTAGGGGCCTATAGTAGTGTCGGTGTAGTGTAGTAGTAAGGTGTGTTGTATAGATCTCTATTCCAACAGTCTACAGTCTAGTCTCGATAATCCGAACACCTCCATCCCCAGCTACAACTTTCAGATTATCGAATTTTCGAACTGGACGATGACCCAATCATACACTTACAATGCAGGAGGGTAGACCTAGAATTTAGCGCCTATCCATACAATGTAGGCCTACTTGGCCAAAAAACACACACACACACACAGATTTACTTTTATAAGACAAAAAAAAAAAGAAAAAGATGGTTAAGTCTAATCTGGAGCGGGTAATTCTGGGACTGAACCCGGAAATTTATTCTCCCTCTCCTCTACATGTCTGTCTCCCCTATCTTCTCTCTCTCTCTCTCTCTCTCTCTCTCTCTCTCTCTCTCTCTCCCTCTCTCTCTCTCTCTCTCTCTGTCTTTTTTTTTTGGGGGGGGGGAGGGGGGTGTCTGTCACAGGTAGTTGGAGGCTGCTGTTGACGTAGCAAATTATGATTTTATGTAGCCATTATCATGCTTGCGCCTTATCCCCCCCCCCCTCACACTCTCACATGCTATAGTGAGTGTCTGCCCATGCACTTGAGCTTCTGCTGGATCTTGATATCCGTCTGTTTATTTTATTAGAGGGGGGGGGCGGGTGAGGTTGTCGATTACTTTCATTTTTTCTGATTTTGTAGCTGTTATGGTGGTACGTCTTATAATACCCCTCTCTCCCTCTCTCTCTCTGTCTCTCTCTCTCTCTCTCTCTCTATAACACACACGTTGAAGTAAGAATTTGCGAGTCTGTCGGTCCAAGCTTCTGAGTTTCTTCTTCTAGACCTCCTTATACATGTATTAAAAACAATTGTAGGCCTACAATGTTCTCTTATTCTAGAATCTCTGACATTTTCCTGATTGTTGTAGCACTCAAGATCTACTTTTCTCGACAACGTAAAACAACAAGCTAGGCTTACTATGTACTACATCGTGGGCCTACTATCAAATTCGAGGCAAACGGTTTGTGTTTCCTACGGTAAACAGTAGCGTTGCTTGGCCGCCGCTTGGACAACTTGACCTCAAGCCGCCATTGTTTTCGCTCTCCACGCCCGGGACGCCGCGAGCTGGTTCTCGCAGCGCGACTAGGGAATCTAGGTTAATACTATTTTAAGATCTTTGGTCGTGGCAGTCTGGCCACAGACAGGGACGTGTTATTGTCCTTGTTGCTATTAAGATGTTATTGTGCTATTGAGATACTAATGTGCTATTGAAATACTAATGTGCTATTGATATATTAATGTGCTATTAAGACATCAAGGGGAGATTGAGATACGGAGATTAGGTTGAGCAGGAGCCAATAAGAGAGGCCAGCAAGTAGTATATATATGGATGTGAGGCTGAGGCCAGAGCCTAGTTAGGAAGTAACTATCGGGTTGTGGACCCGGAGAAGAATGAATGTGGGGAATACTGACCATTGAATGGTATTTGAATTGAGTTAATGTAATGTATGTAATTGCACAGATATCTTATTCTTATATATAATAAATGTGTGAGTCTGTTTGGTTGTTCTGTTAAGTGTTATACTTGTTCGTTCGTGATTGTTGTCCTGTCATAATAAGTACATCTCCCAGTCTGGGATTTGTTACAGTGGATAATTGTTTAATTTCCAATCATAATGTTTTTGTTGTTCTTTTTTTTTTTTAAATTATTGTCAGTTCTATTAATTTGAAATGATTTCACGACTTATGCTCTGGTTAAATTGTTCAACCCACTGGAGAATTATGAGTGTTCGAAATTTATCGGGCACGTTATTGTTCTTCTTCTCAAGCACAATGGTGATGTGGTTTCATGTTGTTGTTGTTGTTTTTGGTTGTTGTTTTTGTAGTTGTTCTTGTTGTTGTTTGTTTGTTTGTTTCCTTTGGTTGCTGTTGTTGTTTTTGGAAGATGCTTCTGCGTAAACTTAAGGGAATAGTGGGCTTCTCAGACATTTCACATCTAATCTTGACTGACCACTTGAGGACCTTTAGAATTAAACAAAAACGACCCTCATTAAAATTTGTGTTGTTTATGCACTGTTTTGTCTACAGATATAAGTTATATACTATTCTGCACCATCAATATTTTGCGGCTTCAGTTCTTGTTTGTTGCAGTTCCATTTTCTGCAAAAACTGTTGATAAAGACTATTGACTAATGTCATGGTTTAAGTACTATAATTGCCGTGCTGGGTCACGACTTGCAAGGAGTTGATTTTTCACGATCTCGTTGATTATAACCAGCGTAATTTTGTCCTTGAACTGTTCTCGTGAACAGTTTGTTTTTGAAACACTTTTTCTTAGAGATGGAAAGAAAGTGGGGCGAGATAGAATAAATGGATAAGTTAGGAGTGACAGTGCAATTCTCGACCCCGTGATTTTGATGAACACTTAGAAGGGAAGAGAAGGGGTGAATAAGGATAGATAGTTTAAGACGCTTAGTCGCGTTCAGAAATTCGTACATAAAATGTAGAAAGCACGAGGGTTTAAAGATTTCAGTAATTGTTTTGACATTTTAAATTGACCTTGTCTGTTTTTAGTACAAGGCCGCGACCAACTCCCACGTAGAATATATTAATACTGCGAGATGAGCTCGCATGGATGCACCAATCAAATCTAGGGATTTGGACGGTAGTTTGCAGGTGGCTGCACAGTATAAAAGTGTAGCCATACCTATGTCCATTACTCCATACAGAAAATTCCAATCTGTGCAGGCGTCGGCACGATTCTGCCTGAAGAATCATAAGTCTGTTCGATTCATGTCTAGTCCACTATAGACATTTGAGATGAAGCCATATGCTTGAATGAGATATGCCCACTGCTATTGTCCACTGTTCCCTGGTTGTTTCTAACACCAGGGACCAAGCGTAAGTGTTTGTCCATTGATGACTCAACAATGAACGAGGAGCTGAACATAAGTTATCCACTAGGACAGGATTGTCGCATATATTAGGAGTGCTACCCAAGAATGCAAGACAAAGACTTATATTGACTTGCAACTAGTATGAATGTATAGCATACACATCTGTGAATTGGGATTGATTTGTCTGGATGAGGCTGGGAATTGCCAGCCCATCCTAGAGTAGATATCTAGACTTAGCTACGTCAGTTTATATTGACGGGCTCGATTCATTATAAGCGGTAGGCACGAATAGCTGAGGTGACATCGTCGCCAGAGACCATATTAGTATATTGATTGATAGATAGTAGGCAGACTATATCTGAGAGATATATAATTAGTACTTAAATTGTTAGTGAGTCAGAATTATCATAATATTATAGGAATCTAGAGAAGACTTCTAGTGACATATTATTGAATTTAGATTTGATGCTGCTGATGTTGTCTTACTATGTAATAGATCTAGACCAAAATTGTTAGGGTAATTAATGTAATTAAATTTGTGGCCCTGCAGGTCTGTTTATGAAACTTATTCAGATTGTTCTTAGTGTGTGGCATGGTACGGAAGATTAAATATTAAATACCTCTCGATTTAAAATGCAGTCATAATACCATCATTGAGAAGACCCTCTTCATAACAGCTAGAGGGGACTTTAGTCGAGTCTAGTAACACTGGAGGGCACTATCACTTAGTACCAGAACCCTAACACTGGAGAGGGACCCCCTAAAGAACTTAAAGAACGCCATGCCATTTAGATACATAATTCTTAAAACCTATTGACAGACTTACCCTTAGATTCATCTATTGCATTTTAGTTCATTATTTCATATTGTACTGTTATAACATTGTGATTTCAGGTCCTTTTTACTTTAGATTAAGAGACAGATAGGTTATAGTCAATTTGTATTAATATGACATTTTGTTTCAATTTCATATAACGAGCTGATCATCCCATTGACCCGACGACACCGGCGAGGGACACCATTCACCTTAGATATCTACCTGTAACAGAAAGACGACATTTTTTTGGGACTTGGAACGAGCTATGGATTGAGGACATCACCATCTGAATTCCTCTACTAAAAGTTAAGTGAACCATCTGATTGTCAGTATTGAGGAGGGCGAGGTGCTTTCCGCTCTCAGTGTTTTCAGGCTTTTTTTCCTTTACTATATGTTTAGTTTAAGAGCGGGAGGTTGGATGGGATCATAGTTTAGCATATCTTCTTTGCCATTACGAAGGATATTAGAGTGCCTTGGTGGCTATTGATAACTCGGGGGGATTTGCTTCACTGTGAATAGTTCTATTAGGGATCCATTAGTCGTATAGATTGTGACGTTTCTCTTGCTTCCTCACATTTCTTTAGGAAGATGTCTCTCCTGTCTTTTTCTTAAACTTTCTGTAATATAAGTTAGGACTTGTAGGGTCTGTTGTCGTTCGTCTTGCTTTTAAGTCTTGCGTCTTGTTTCTAATGTAACCTTTTTTATACATTCGTTATATCGTATTTACCTTTTTTGTTTATACTTAATTTTTCTTGCATACCTGAATTCGTTCACGTGTTGTGACACGGTGAGTGAGTTCATGAGTAATCTGGGTTAATAAGGAGTGAGGTTTAATTAATCCTCCTATGTTGTACAGTAGCAACACTGCTTGAGTGAGGATTTTTATTGAATTGTTGGAACCCGTGCAGTTACCATGCTGCCTGTTCTATGGAGCTTATTAAGCATTATGTATTACCGATCTCGTCTTTATATTGACGAGCCCCCGAAAAGGCAGTACTAGGCTGCTTAGGGAGGTGACTTTTTTTTGAGTAGGGATATGTGGTGAATATTGGTGTTATTTTCGGCTGAGCGGCCGCCCGAGGAGCAAAGAGTTTATTGTCTCATGGGACTTGTTCGTATCAGTATTGAGGTAATGTCATTATAAAAGACACGTGGTATATTGAGAGAGAGAGAGAGTTGAACCTTCTTACAGGCATTGTAAGCCCCACAGGGCAGTGTAAGGCCTCAGGGCAGTGTAAGGCCGCAGGCAGTGTAAGACGCGGAGATGCAGTATAAGACCTATGGGCAGTGTAAGGCCGCAGGCACAGTGTAAGACCGATGGGCAGTGTAAGACCGACCGGTAAGAAAGGGAATTTTCGCGTTTTGAGAGTTTTTCCAGTGCTAACAGAGTACACTGATTCGTCGCGTTGAGAGAGATTTTGCAGTGGTAACAGAGGACACTGCGTTGTCGCGTTTTAAGAAGTTGTGAAGAAGAGTGTTGTTTTTTTTATACAACCGATTATGTCTTAGGCTGTCCGCGTGTCGGGCGAGTGGACGGTTGTGGTCAGAACCGTGAACCCGGAAAGACCAAGTTAATGCTTTACCTTTGCACTTTTAGCTTACTACACAACGGAAAGCAGCAGCTGCTGAGATTTGGTGTGAATTTTCTGGCGTCCTAAGGACTCGTCTGTCTATCTATCTATCTATCTATCTATCTCTCTATCTATCTATCTATCATCTATCTATCTATCTATCTATCTATCTATCTATCTATCTATCTATCTATCTATCTATCTATCTTGTAACAGTTGATGCAAATTTCGGCACGTTATGATGGGGAGAATCAGATGAACTAATCGTCTACCCCTTAAAAACGAAACTGTCTCGAACTGTTGTAGAAATAAATAACAGGATCCGATGAACACTTAATACTAACGTTTAATAACTGTAAACAAGAGCTGATATCCACAAGTTACTTACACCTATCAGGGAAGGCACTTATACTTCTACTACAACTGGATTTACACACCTACGATTTGCACCTTACGATTTTCACCCACGATTTGCACCACTCCTGCTCGCCTGGCCCTCCTTATATATATTCTGTCTAGGAACGTTCAGGAAGCGGCTTAACCGCCCCATAAGCGCGAGACAGACCTAGATCGTTCGGGACACATACCAGCCATCCAATCGTACACAGACACGTCACAGAATTACATCACTCAAGGTCGACCTAGCGTAATCTCGGACACCGCAGTACCTTCTAGATTTTCTAGACATTCTACAGTGAAACAAACAAACCACATCAAAGAAAAATACCGGCCTTGCTGGCGAGAGGGGGGGGGGGAAGGTCGCCGAGTGAGACTCGCCAAGCGGGGGGATGAGAAAATATCGATCGTCCTACTAGTGGGACGCTACACAACTCCCCAATTTAAATTGAACATTCTTCAACTATCTATACCATAAAGCGTCTACACTATGATAAAATACTTATCATCTCCAATCTTACAATAGACATTGCTAATACTGTACTAGGTGCCTTCCCAATATCCTAAGTACAATACAACAATCATAGTATCCTTATAACACTAATACAATCTCATTAAAATATCATTGCAGTACCATTACAAAACCATGGTCAACAGTAGACCTACTATTATAACCAATACACTACCATAACTATGGTGAAACGATGGTCAATGATACTATTAAAAATCATACAATGGTGAAACGATGGCCATCCAATACACAATGCTTAGTGCAGGAAACATAGCCCATAAACGTTATGCATAACAATGATTGTCCTAAAAAATTGCATGAAGTCATACATACAATGGCATGTATACCCACACATATCGACCACTGATCAGGGTCTAACTTCATCATATCAGATCAAACAAAGCAATACCAACAGTGCCTAAGCTTAGGCCACTCGTAAATTACATCAATGCAACATACAAAATCACTGCTTGCCCGCAGTTCCCATTTGGGTTACAGTCTTCAAAAATTACATTGTTCCACTGGTAACAAATAATGAAAACATCAACATATGACTAGTACATAGTGGCTCTCTGCCGGCCAATAATTCAATACTCATTCAGATATGCCATTACCGTACAATACAGTCATCCCAGAAACGTATCTAACAGGCAAAACTCTGGGTTACAATACATCTCACTGAACTTGTACTATTCAAAACACTCTACTCAGGAAGTCGGCGCCGACATTTTCCTTGCCCTTGACATACCTAATCCTGAATCTATATGACTGTAAAAATAGACTCCATCGTAATAGCTTTGGGCTGTCAAATCTGGCAGAATTCAAATACTCTAATGACCTATGGTCAGTCTGGAGCACAAACTCCTTACCATACAAATACAAAGTAAACTTCTTTACGGCCCAAACGATGGCTAGGCATTCTCGCTCTGAGACTGAATATTTCGTCTCACGAGGCAATAGCTTACGACTGGCATATGCCACAGGATATAACTTTCCCTCATATTCCTGCATAAGAGCAGCACCCAACCCGCGGTCTGATGCATCAGTTGCTAAGACAAATTCTTTTGAAAAATCTGGCAAACATAACACGGGTTTGGAAACAATGGCATTCTTCAGAGAAGTGTACGCTTTCTCCTGCACTTCTTCCCACTGAACTACATTGGGCTGACCCTTTCTAAGCAAATCAGACAGTGGTGCTGCAATCGCTGCAAAGTTAGGTACAAATTCTTGGTAATATCCCACCAGTCCTAAAAATGCTTTCACTTCCTTCTTATTGGTGGGTCTGGGTGCATCTCGCACCTTACACACATTTTCTTCTAACAGACCAATCATACCCTTTCCCACTGAGTGTCCAAAAAGTCCACTTCAGACGTTCCAATCAGGCACCAGCCTGGTCCATCCTCTGCAGCAATTCCTTGAGAGCCTTCACATGCTCGTCGAATGTCTCTGTATGGATCAGCAGGTCGTCCACATACGCTGTCACATTGTTCAGTCCCTGGATCAATAGCTTCACGATCCTGTTCAGTGTAGCTCCTGAGTTCATCATCCCGAAGGGCATCCGGGTGAATTCATAGTGTTCGCCCATGGTAACGAACGCTGTCTTGGGAATGTCTTGTTCCCGGACTCGCACTTGCCAGTATCCCTTGCTCAAGTCGATCCGAGAGAATATTCTTCCTCTCGACAGACTCTGGAACACTTCCGATGGGGCTGCTGTCGGATGAGGGTCGAACACAGTGATCTTGTTCAGCCTCCTGTAGTCGATGCAGACTCGGTTGGATCCATCCTTCTTCCTGACGACAACAACCGGTGAAGCATAAGCTGATGAGCTCCTGCGTATGATGCCCAACCTTTCCATGGTGCTGAGCTCCTCCTTCAAGGAGTCGCGCATAGCATAGGGCACCGGATATGGTCGTTGCCGAACAGGTACCTCTGACGTCAGGTCGATACAATGTTCGCCTAACTGGCAGCATCCGGGGAGATTGGTGAAGATGCGTTGATACTCCTTCACCACGTCGCCGAGTTGTTGACGTTGTTCCGGCGTCAGTTGCGTTCCATATTGGACATCTTCGTAGCCTTCCTTCTGGTCCCAGCTTCCTAGGTCGGCAAGGTCCTCCGTCGTTCCACCGTTGTCGCCTTCCAGGTCGCAGTCCTCGATGACTGTCATGCCAGCTGACTCTACAGGTTGACTCTCGTCCATCATGTCGTCCTCTGCCAGCACAGTCCCAGCACCATCACCGTCGTCGTCCATCATAGCGTCGACATCTCCAGGTGTGATGTCGCTCCTGCCGTCGTTCATCTCACACATCTCGGTCACGACAGATGCCGGTCCCATTGCCGCCGTCGCTGCTTGCGTCGTCGCTGGTGTAGTCCTGGGGATATACCTCTTGAGAAGGTTAGCGCGCAATGTCTTCTCTTTTACACCCATCTTGACTCTGTAGTCGTTGACGCCGACAACCGAGACTACCTTGTATGGTCCCTTCCACTGGACTAAGAGCTTGTTGGCGTTTGTCGGCAACAGTACTAAAACTTCGTCGCCAGGGCGAAACTTTCTCTCTCGCGCCTTCCGGTCGTAGTAGGTTTTCTGTCTACCTTGTGCCTTTGAGAGCTCTTCCGTAGCCAACTTCCACGTGTCCTCCAGTCGCTCGCGTAGTTCCATGACGTACTGGTAACTGGTCTTTGTCTCCGGCTCCTCTACGTCCTTGGTCCATAATTTTCGCAAGATGTGCATAGGTCCCCTCACCGTTCTTCCATACAGCAACTCGAATGGGGCGAACTTTGTCGATTCTTGGGGAACTTCACGATACGCGAAGAGCAGCGGGTTAATGTATCGGTGCCACTGCTTAGGTTGCTCCGCGCACAGTCGCCTCAAGGTCTTCTTCAGTGTGCCGTTAAATCGCTCCACCAGCACGTTGCACATAGGGTGGTAGACTGTGGTGGTCGACTGTCGAATCCCCAGTAATCTGTTCGTTTCTTTCATGACGTCCGACATGAATTGAGTCCCTTGATCAGATAAGATCTCCTCGGGCACACCCAAACGGCTGTAGATATTTACTAAGGCTTCTGCTACTGTCTCCGCGTCAATCTTCTTCAAGGGGGTCGCTTCAGGGTAACGAGTAGCTTAGTCTACGTATACCAAGATATACCGATGTCCGCCTTCACTTGGGGGGTCAATAGGTCCTACCAGGTCCACGGCCACTCTCCTAAATGGGACGTCTACCACTGGCATACTCTGCAAATGCACCTTAGGAGTCGCTCCCTTGTTCAATGTCCTCTGGCAGATGTCACATGAGCGGCAGTATCTCGTGACGTCACCTTCGATACCAGGCCAGTAAAAATTGCTCATCACCCTGTCCTTCGTCTTCTTCACGCCGAGATGTCCTCCGACGATAGAATCATGGGCAAAGCTCAGTACATACTCCCTCAGTTTCTCGGGTAGTACCACTTGTCTTGTAATCGTAGCCTGTCTTATGTCCCTATAAATCCGGTACAGTACAGCTCCGTGTCTCTCGAAGTGTACGGACTTGTTGCCTCTGTTGGTCGGAATTTTCTTCTGCCCCAACTTCTTGAGGTCTTCGTCTTCTTCCTGGAGTCGGATGAGTTCCTTCCTATCCACTCCCGCGTGCCGTCCTGCCCTCGGCACCCTCAGCGACGTAGACTGGTCCTTCCTCTTCTCCTGGGCCCTCGTGGTCACCGCTCCTACCATCACCTCAGTATCAGGGTCGTACGTGGTCCTTCGCTCCGTCCACGTTCCCGACTACTAGGTCGCAGATGGTCTCCGGGAGACACAGTGCCGTCACTCTGCCCGTCAGGTAAGGCGTTCTCACGTCGATAATGGCTTCCTCCGCCGCTAACAAGGAGTTATCGATCCTCGCGATAAGTTTCTTCCCACCGGTGAGCTGTCCGTCGTCCACCAGTGATCGCCGCACCACTACACCTTCACAGCCGTAATCTCTTAGGACGTCTACTGCTCGATTTCCAATCAAGCCCTTCATCAATGGTAACTTCAGCTTCTCCACGGTCCTCCCGTCACTGCATCCTCCGCACGTAACAGGCACCGCTAACTGGAGCTTCCCGTCCTTCATTACCGCTTGAACGTTGATGCTGGTGCCAGCCGTCGTCGCATCCTGTCTCGACGACTCGTCCGCCGCTATCACTACGGCCGCCGCCGCCTTGTTCGGCTTGCCTCGCCCCGTATCCTTCTGGGCTGGACACATTCTCCGAACGTGGCCTGGCTTTCCACAAAGGTAACATCTCAACTCACCTTTGTCGTTTATCTTGGTACGACACTCCGTCGCCTTATGTCCCGGCCTCTGGCACCTATGGCAGACCTGTGGGCTTCTGTCTCCGTTGGGCCTCTGTCGCACTGGCCGGCTCTGCAGTCTGGCGCTCCCGCTGAGTGTCCGGTTCCTCGCTACCAGGAACGCCTCCGCCGAGTCTGCGACGTCCTGTAGCGTCTTTGGCTTCCTCTCCCTCACATGGGTCGCAAGGTCTGGTGGGCAAGCATCCATAAACTGCTCTCTTACGAACAGGTCCCTCACTCCTTCGTAGGTCTTCTCTGTCTTTGATAGCTTTATCCACCTCTCTAGGTAAGTCTTGATCCTAGTTAGAAACATCCCGACATCTTCTCCATCTTCAGGCTTACCTTGTCTGAACATGAGTCTGTAACCGTCCTCTGACAGGTTATACCTCTTCTGCAAAGCTTCCTTGACTTTGTCGTAGTCCTTGGCCTCATCGATCGGCAATCGACAGAAGCACTCCAGAGCTCTCCCAGTCAGCAGGGCAGACAGTGATGTCGTCCAGGTGGATCTGTGCCAGTCTGCTGTCTCGGCAAACCTCTCAAAACGAAGTAGCCAGCTATCAAGGTCGTCCTTCCCATCCTGAAATGCAGGTAGCTTGGGTCTCTTGGAACTGGCGTGGTCGCTGGTCCCCTGCGTCGACTCGCCTCCACGCTGATGGCGAATCCTCTCCATCTCCAGCTCGTGGTTCATCTTTTCTCTTTCCAGCTGAGCCTGTCGTTCCGCCTCCTTCTCCTGAGCCTGTCGTTCCGCCTCCTTCTCCTGAGCCTCTCTTTCCATCTTCAGTTGCTCCATGCGCTCTTGCCTCTCTCTTTCCTCCTTTAGGCCTTCACGGATGTAGTTCTGTCTCTCCTTCCCAGTGAGCTCCAAGGCGTCTGCTTCCTGGCCAAGCCTTCCAATAGCCTCTGACATGTTGTGGATATCCTCGATGATCTTTACACAATTTACTGTAACTTTAGAAACGCTTCGATGGTCTGAGTTGAATCTGTTCTGATCTGATCGGATCCCGGACGAGCCCCCAATATGTAACAGTTGATGCATATTTCAGCACGTTATGATGGGGAGAATCAGATGAACTAATCGTCTACCCCTTAAAAACGAAACTGTCTCGAACTGTTGTAGAATAACTGTAAACAAGAACTGATATCCACAAGTTACTTACACCTATCAGGGAAGGCACTTACACTTCTACTACAACTCGATTTACACACCTACGATTTGCACCTTACGATTTTCACCCACGATTTGCACACTCCTGCTCGCCTGGCCCTCCTTATATATATTCTGTCCAGGAACGTTCAGGAAGCGCCTTAACCGCCCCATAAGCGCGAGACAGACCTAGATCGTTCGGGACACATACCAGCCATCCAATCGTACACAGACACGTCACAGAATTACATCACTCAAGGTCGACCTAGCGTAATCTCGGACACCGCAGTACCTTCTAGATTTTCTAGACATTCTACAGTGAAACAAACAAACCACATCAAAGAAAAATACCGGCCTTGCTGGCGAGAGGGGGGGGGGGGAAGGTCGCCGAGTGAGACTCGCCAAGCGGGGGGATGAGAAAATATCGATCGTCCTACTAGTGGGACGCTACATATCTATCTATCTATCTATCTATTTATCTATTTGTTTTTCCAACTGTTTGACGGTCCATCTTTCTATCTCTTGGATTGGTCTAATAACTTGTTTATACATTATTATCACCATCTCTTCTGTGTATCTATCTATCTGTCTTTCTATCTATCTATCTATCTATCTATACCTTTTTGCCAATACTGCAGAGATGTACTTTTCACCACTATTTGTTTCAAAGACTCATTTTTTCTTCTTGCCTTTTTATTCCTTCTCTCACCCTCTGTCCGTGATCAGGTAAAGAAGGAGTGGGCAGAGTAAGCTTGGTAATCTAGCCGTGGTATCAGAATAATAACCACGCGCACAGAATTGGACACACTGATAGTGTATGACCAAAAGTGGGCGTCTATTGTCGTCATCCACTAGGCAGGTAAAACTGTGGCCGGAGAAGTTGTTATCCTAGTCCCGGTCTTGAGAGGCCACTCTGACGTCATGCGATACTGACCGGTAGCACAACAAAAGGTCCTTACCTTACAGGGGGTCCTCGAAGCATACCACCACTCAACTGACAATGACTCTCGATCTGGTAAAGGGCAGGGAATGTATGTCAGTGTAGTGTAGACATAATGTCATAATAGATAAGTAAGGAATTGCAAATTTTAATGCAATGAGAGGAGAAGAGACGGATCAGGGGGAAAGAAGGAAGAGAGTCGCAGTCACTGACCTCCACTTTCCTGCGCAGACCTTAAATTTGCTTTACATTGAGAATACACAGTAAGAAGAGAGGTTTTCGACTTTAGTTGTCGTAATATTACGTCATGTACAAGCTAAAGTGCCGTTCGCTGAACGATGGTCTCGTAGTGGCAACCAAATTTCCAGTCATACTTTTCATTTCTACTCGATGAAAATGCCCTCCTTTTTTTGACAGGGGGGGGATGGGCGGGGGGGGGGGCAAAATTAAAGATAAATGAACAATATTAAAGACGGAAGTTTGTCCAAAATGGACGTACCCAAGTAACTTATTGTGGAAAAATTGAAGCAGTTCACAATTTTTTTTATAATTTCTGGTCACGCAGTCACAGACTTTCAGGTGCTTACAATACATGTTCACCCTGCCGCGCCATCCTACTGTAGTATGATAGAGAATAAAAGGCAACGAAATAATTCTCTCTGCTTTAGTTATTTTTTCTAACCATATAATTTAAAAACAATTTCGATAGTAATTAGAGAATTGCCGTGAAAAAATTTAACGTAATGTAACAATATAGACAAGAACAGAGTGCTTGACGCTACCGGTTTGAAAACAATTGCTGTAAGAATTAGAGCAGGGAATACACTCTGCTTGCGTTATGAGACCCTTCAGCAGCATAGGTTGTATAATAATGCTGGTGTAGTATTTGCTGGCCAGTGACCTTAGATTTAGATGAGAAGAATGTAACATCTTTGGATAACTATTTTTTTTGGTTACGTACGTGTGTGTGGGTTTTTTTTTGCTGTTGTTGCTGTTGTTTTGGTGTTGCTGTTGTTGTTGTGTTTTGTTTTGTTTTTTTTGGGTGGGGGGGAGGGGGCGTGCTTCTTGTGTTTAGATTATTATTGTGCTTGTTCTTGTTAGGCCTTGACCGTCCACTACAGGATGTATCCCTCCGCCAATGATCTCCATTCTTCTCTGTTTTTTTCCGCCCGTCGTGTCCATGCCTGTCCACCTGTCCGCACAAGAGCATCCGCTCCATCGTGTCCTCGAGGATTCCTCTCATTCCCTTTCCGCGTGTAGGCCGCCATTCAGGTCAACGCCTCCATGCTATAGACTATCACCATTTCATATTGTTCTATTTGCTATTTTATAAGTGTTCTTCTTGCTACTGTTCTTCTTCCTGTTATTGTTCTTCAGCATCATTATCTTCTTCTACTACCACATCTTCTTCTTCTTCTTCTGTTTCTGCTCAGACTTGAGCAAAGAACTCATCATTCAAACAAATTGTCAGTTCAATTTTATGGGACTCATCAGTCACATGCCCGCCCAAGGTCAACCCTCCCGCCTCCCCCCCCCCCCCACCTCCCTAAACTTGATGTCTAGATGGTCACTCTTTGTCGAGATTGACGGATGAACAAACAACAAACATTTGTACATAATGGCCATGGCTGTTTTTGGTTTTCTTCAATGAATTTTAAAAGAACTCGAGGACCGGGAACTTCACTTCATATCAAGAATCACTATCTCCATTTATCAGCACGAATTGCTTGAATAATGGGTAGAATTTTACGTCCTTCTTTGGGCATAAAGCCCAGCCTCGTTTATTTCACTGGCAGTATCAGATTATTCTGTGCTTTACAGTTTATGTCCTATCTATCTATTTACCTATATCTCTTTCTCTCTCTCTACCTATCTGTCTATCTATCTATCTATTTATCTATCTGACTGTTGGTCTGTCTGTCCGTCTGTCGATTCGCCCGTCAGTTCGTCGGTCCATCCGTCAGTCTATTCGTCAATCCGTCCGTCCATCCATCCATCCGTCCAGTTTATCTATCGATCGATCTGTCTGTCTGTCTGTCTGTCTGTCTGTCTTTGGCCTGGCATTTCCGTTCATCAAGTACATTTGTGATAATCTCCTCCAGAAAAAGAAATAATGATGCCTCACTGTGAGTCCAAATGTAGAAACCTGTAGGCTACAGGGGAAAAGCCAAGAACGTGAGAAGGCCATAGTAAAAATTGTGTTCTAAGATACCATCAGCCACCCACATATATATTATGAGAAACTGAACACAGACCATTATA
>OZ007569.1:47767600-47827600 GCA_963931925.1 Onchidella celtica
TGAGAAGTAGGAAAGGCTATGCAAAAACCGTCACGCAGAGAGAGAGAAAGAGAAAGAGGGAAAAACTGCAGAATCTCCTGCCCTAACTGACAGACATTTACAGCCATTCTGACCCCAACACATCAATGCTATCAAAACAGAAACCTGTCAAACATATCTCACAGCGTTCAGACATTTATTTTGTGTGGAACGTTTAGGTTTTCGCCATGTAAACTGAACTCCCTGGTTTCCTGTTTACATTAGTTTGTTGCTTGTGGAAGAATTTTGCATTTAACACGGTTTTAAATGAATTGTTTTGTTTTTTGTTGATTATTAATTATTTTTTTTTGTAATTATCTGTGTGTGTGTGTGTTTTTCTTTGTTTGTTTGTGGTTTAGTTGTTCTGATTCTTTGTTCTGTTTTGTTTTGGTTCTTTTTTGCTCAGTTTTTTTTTTTTGCCGAAGCCTTACATAATATTCCTCAGGTTGCCTGTATATTTTCCAGTTTCAAAGCTGTGTTTTATTTCCTCTATTACAGAAACGCCGTCGTCTTTGCATTTGCAGATTTATGACGTGTAGCCCTAGTATTTAAGACATAAAATCATGTAATTTTGCTGGAAATGTAGGTTGGAAATCACTTTGACTTTAATAATAATATCTCCACGTCCATCAATCCATTAGTTCACCGTTAATTAATGCCCCCGTTCTTTTATTTTATCGCATACATCGTTTTCTGACTTTCATCTACCTTTTCTTTCCCCACCACCAACATCCCCTTGCCAAAGTAATTGTATCCATGAATGAAAGAAAGATCTAACTCCGCTTTTGTTGGAAACATAGGTAATCTTCCGAGCTCGTACAGAACCGCCTCATCTTTAAATGGAATAAAGGTCTAACTCCCCCGAAACGAAATTAACTAAGTATTCTGTGTGTTTGTCTTAGCCTGAGAAAAGAACCCAACTCAACTTTTCTCAGAAACAATAAAAATGGAGTTGAGTGACTCTTTTATTCGTGTGTTTTCTTTGTTGTTGTTGTTGTTGTTGTTGTTTTGGGGGGGGGAGGGGGGGGGTTGTTGGTTTTTGTTTTTTGTTGTTGTTGTTTTTTTTCCTTGGTAATGAAAACTTCCAGTATGAACAATTGCCATTAACTGAACTAGTTAGTCCTAAAAACCCAAATTCTCGATCACACTTTTCGACTCTACTCGATAAAAATGCGTCTCGTAATTTGCGGTTCAAAGGATCGTCAATAAAATAAATCATCTTTGGGTCTCAATTTTGTCCAAAAATGAATGTGTCCACATAGTGTATTAACCAAAATTGCGGCCGTACACAAAGTGTCATAATTTTTTGTCATGTATTCACGTAATTTTAGGTGCTTATAATATCATGTTCACCCTCTAGTTCCATTATCATATAATGAGTTACCAGCCTTGTAGATGGTGTTAATATTCTTTACCTGATAATAAAGTGATAGATGCAGAGGTCAGAGGCATTGGGCGTTTTTGCACACCACTGACCTGCAGCTATGTTCTTCAGCAGGTCGGTTAAGGACAAAATTAATGTCCTGTTGTATATACTACGAACTATGCAGGTTTGAAGTGCACTGAAGCCCGTTTGACCTCAGTACGTGTTTATGTAACTGACAAACTGCCGTGTAAGACTGGATAGACATGGCATGGTGCGGTGTCCGTCCCGGTCAGTTCTTGCGTGAAAATATGCAGCCCAGAGCTGGAAACCGCAAAATGACCATGACACGTTGACGGCACGGGTGAAAGGAGAACACGAAATGATAATGATCTCCAGGGTGTCTCACAAAATCTATACATAAATGTTTATGTTGCTGGCAACTCCACTGAACTGTGTTATCATCAGTCTCGGGCCTACAACAGCTATCAATCTGAACACATGAGAGAACTTAAATAACGACACCTTTGCCCCGTTTTCATTTCGATTACAAATCTAGGATATATATCTTAATTGACATTGAATTAATAAATATTCACAGGATGTTGTTTTTTCAAACATCCCGTATTTCTTACCTTTCAAAGTACGATCAAACTGGAATATTTACCAACTGATCTTTGAATTTGCCATCTGAAGTAATTAGGCTACATTTCCAAAACACTTAACTTCTGTTGTTTTTTTTTCAGGATTGAATACTATAGAGATTGTTTGATATTTTCAAATGGTGCAATTTCATACTAAGGCCGCCTCTCATGGAATGCTCGGTGGATTCACTGCACTCCACAACAACTTACCAAATAGGAAAAGAGCAGAAAATCGGACGTTCTGATGCTCATCCATGTGTGATTGACAGGTGGGTCAGACAGTGTACTGTACTGTCCAGTGTCATCATCCGTACAATAGAAGCTGGGCAATGTGGACTGGGGGACCTGGTGTCATAGCTACTGCCACATGACCGCAAAATTGCACGGTGGCGTCAATTACAACCTATTAAGTGAATCTTGACTTACTGCTGGTGGAGAGGACTGGCCACTTTGGCATGGCACGGGAACGTTTTTACGTGCTGGATACCACTGAGGCTGATGTACATACCTAAGGCTGATGGCGCATCGTGGTCAAGTTTGTTTTGTCTCGGTTTTAGAGGGGTACCATACTAAGCCCGGTCACACACAATCAGATACTGCCAGCAGAATGTTACACCAAAGAAATAATGGCAGAAGCTGGCTGTGTCTGACCGGGCTTATTGTGATAGGGGATTTCCCAGATTTATTATAGGAAATTATGGTGTGCATTACTTGTTTGCCAAATTTGATTGTGTCTGACCGGGCTTAGTATGATATCCCCGTAGTGTGAAATATGCACTGTGGAAATAAACGGAAATACCTCCTTTTTCACGACTTCACAAAATAAACAAATTCCCTTACCATTCAATAGAAAAGAAGGGAAAGAGGGCGGGGGGGGGGGGGGTTGGTACAAATCTACAGGTCCCCGTGAGAGCTCCATATGCTTTTGTGTTCTATACTTGACAGACCGACACATCTGCCTGTCATATACATGTATAAACAAAATCAACCAAATAAAATAAACAAACAAAACGGGACGAATCACACAGTTTGTCAGACAGACAGACAGACAGACAGACAGATAGATTATATCGAGAAGCTAAACCGAAACACAGATAGACAGATGAATTGTTTCCACGTCCCCAATTTTCCTAAACTCGGATAGAAAAAAAAATGGGATGTGATAGAGAGAACTGTACTTAATATCCATGCCTGAAATTTCAAAATTGAATCATTTCAATTTAGCACTACATGTTTTCAGATTTGTCTGTCTTAATCGATTAACATTCTGTTGCTCAAGCCAAAATACCTCAAATAGCGTCCGGCATGCAGGGAAAATGGATTTTGTAGGCACTGCTTTCGCCAATTATAAAACTTCAGAGAATTGACCTGTAATTTGAAGTGATAGCTCACAAATTCGGCTGTAGTCTTCTAAAGAAAAACCGATCAAAATGTCGTCCATTTTTTTCTTTATTATCATTATTGATTTTAAATTGGGCTAAAGATGACTTTGAATGGTACTGGCTGTGAGCAGCCAGTATTGTTTTAGTGTCTGGTCTCAAAATGATTACATCAAAAACCAGTTAGACTGACCTGTCCGTCAGACTTTCACAGACAACGGTCCATGTGATCGTGCGGTTAAATCCTCCATCTTACAAGAACGAAGCAGGAAATGTCGAATTTCTTCCAAATATTTAAATGTTTAAATCTCTCATCGAGCTCTTTAAGAGCGCACTTTACTTTCGCCTTAGGTCGTGAGTCTAACAGGTCCGGAGACAAGTAAAACGTTTGTAATTATCTTATCTCTGGGAATTTTTTCTTGAAAATTCTAGGTAGGCCTATTCTTCATTAACGTCATTGCCCATCTTCATATAGTTTTAAAATTGTAAAATATGCACATGCGCGCTCACCAACGCACATGCATTTTTACTATTCCTACCCATGAGTCCTGAGGTTTCGAAGACACCGCACTTTTAAGTAGGAATTTATGGTCATACCATTAGTAGTGCATCCTGGAGCCTCAGATACACTACACTTCTAAAGAGGATTTTACCGTTATTGTGCCTACTTGTAGGTTCTGGGGTCTGACAGACACCACAGTTTTAAAGAGGGTATCTCATTAACTTGTCCTTTTGGAGTGAGGTGTCGATTTGACCCCCGACGTTGGCCATGCATAGTTTTTAGCGATATAGGGCGAAGGTTAAAACAAGCTTTACAATTTAAGAGTTCATCTTCTTTACATCGTACTTCGTAGTTAGATTAGCGACAAGAATAAGTTTGGAAACTACAGGAGTGTTTTGGTGGGACAAAGGGATGGGCCTGTCAGTCTGCGTTTCACAGCTTTCTACGATCTGTTAGTTAGCAGTACAATTCCGCATGCAAGTCTGGGCCGCAAAAGAGGCAGTAAAATATTTAGTGAAATAGTTTTCCTCACCAGCAAAATATTTACGAAATGCCCAACTGTAGTTCTAAATGCCCTCGGTAAAAAATCAGTTTGGACGGGATAGTCACAAGTTTACAGAATATTGGTGGTAAGGTTCGTGGAATGTTTCTTTTCAATTTGTTTTTTAGCCAGGTTCCTTACACAAAGGTGGGTACAACGGCAAAACCAGCTTTAGAGTACTTTGGGCCAAGTTATGGATATCGGTGTGGTGTACCTTCTGCGCTTTACATGCCATTAAGCACTACATGACACCATGCCTCAATACATTCAAGACCTGTTAACACCATACTCTCCATCACGGCATCTCAGATCATCCTCTGAAAACCTTTTAAAAATCCCACATGTCAACTGTAGATCCTTTGGAGAAAGATCTTTTAATTACCAAGCCCCGACTGAATGGAACGCATTACCATCTGAAATTCGGAAAGTTGACAGTTATGAATCATTTAAAAGAAAACTAAAAACCTACTTGTTTTCTCGCTAGATAATATCTAGTGTCAGCTGGCAGTCAAGCAAATTCATTCATGACGAATCACATAGTAATGTTGGCGTATTTATATCTGTGAGTGTGTCATATACACGTGTAATATATGTGCATGTGCTGTTATTGTTGATATTATTAAGGGTGTGATTGGATGTCACCTTGTTTGGTTGATTATTAGTTAGAGATGTGATTGTATTGATGTGAAGTCTGTGAGACTGCCTCTGCGGTGATACGGACTATAAACCCATCTTTATCTTTATTATTTATTATTACGCATCGGTTTTGTGACAACTATGTATTTTTTTATTATTATTATTGATCTAATTGTTTGAAACCACTAGCTGAGTTGCCCGGCCCAGCCCGGGATAAATAGATTTATTAGTTTCAGTTCTGGGTGATTATTATGGACCTGCTTCATTTTGCCCGTTCCTTTAGCTTTATTTTATTTTTGTTTGTTTGTTGGTTTTTAGATAAGTTTTACTGCTCTCCTTTTGCGCGTTGACATCCTGCGCATCCCATCAGCATCCGTCAAATGGCAATGATTTGCATACGGGTTAGTTTGTTTGTTAGTGAACACATCGCAGGAAGTGATAACGTCATGTGTAGGCGGAAGTGGGCTATTATTAGAAACATACACCAATATCTTATTGATCGTAAATTTCGGATCAAACGCTCTCGTGAATTTAGTCTTTAATTATAACCGCATTTACCGATTAACTCAGAAATAACAAACGGTTTTGTTTGTGTATAGCGATAGGAACAATGTTCGCTATCCCATAATTCTTTGTGTCAAATTTCAGGTCGGTGCGTTGTGTAGTTTCCGAGTCCATAGGACTATTAGGGGTTTTGTTGTAGCTTTATTATATAGATTAGTTTCTTTCAGTTTCCCTAGTTATTATTGCTTACGTATCAGTATTCTGGATAAATTTATGAGATTGTTTGGTGGTTCCTTAGATTAAATTGTTTACCCAGCTTCGGGTAATTGGACTTTCGATTACGAAGATTTTTGTTTTATGAAAGATGGTCAGTAGAGATACTTTTGGGCGTTTTCCCTCCTCAACTCCCACGTGATTGCTAGCGGTCCTTAAAAATCAAATGTAGGGACATTTAAGGACTTCATCGGATAAAAATTCTGAACAGTTTTCTTGAGGACCTTTCAGCCCAAGGCCACATTGTTCAATCTGATCGAAAATCGACAATGACGACTCTTTAAATTCACTTTTTAAAAATCGCAAAATTTGCCATACCATGGCATAGAAAACGGGTTATGACAATCTGGTATTTTTAGGAATTTGTTAGGGCCATTTGACATGAATTTTAAAATGAAGGACTTTTTAAGGACTCAAAATCAATTTTGACAAAATCAAGGACTTTACCCCACGGATTTTTAAAGAGTTGTGGAAATTCTGCTCCCAAATCAGCACCAACTGCTGAACGGTGAATGGGTACACTTCAAAAAAATTAGGTCTGATCTCATGATTCGGGGTCAAATGACTGGCAAGCAGGAGAGTGGGGGCGGCGGGGTTGTAATGTAAGAGAATTAATAACTTTCCTAACCAAGGAAAACAAACAAAAAGAGTAATGTATTTTAAGGCATTTTGTCACGGCATCCTGCAATAATGTACCCTGGAGAATCCTGTCACCCGGAGCAGCACTGTTAGCTACAGCAGCGGACATGTTTGACAACGACAAGTAACCATTAGCACTGTAGGAGACTGGCGCATCTCACACGAAAACAATTTCCTTAAATAGCAACTGCTGAACTTCTGCTGGTCAGTGGTGTGAAATTAGCAATACTACGTAACCCATTTCAGTGAGCTAGATAATAAGACGACTTAAGTCCCATTTTTTTATCGTTTGTATACGTCGTTTGCAGAGAAACACCGGAGCTTTGCCAAAAACATAAACTATCCATGTGAACAATGAAACGATTTTAATCTTTTCCAGACGCTAAACGTTTCAAGAACACCTACAAGGTCATCAACATACACCTTACAAGCAAACTATCATCTCAGGACTTTAGTTCTTGTTTGTTCCAGCTCTACTTTTTGCACAACTGAGAAACTCGACGTTGAACAGTTTGCGGCTCTAGTTTTGTTTAAGGAGCTAGAAGTAGAATAAATCGGAACTGTAAAACAGCACGATAAGCGCCATAACGCATTTTAAACAAGTATTAAAGTGTGCATTAAATTGTTATACCTCTGCTGCACACTAAAAAAAGATATCCAGTTTTTCAGAAAACGGAGAGAGAACAAACGAGAACTAAGGTCGCGATATATTACCACTCCAAAGATCTTTCATGCTCTGATTTAGCACTCTTTTAAATCATCATTATTATTACTATTATTATTATTATTATGAAGAGCCTGCATTTCATGCCTGAGGTGCAGAACCTGGTAGGATCGTGCTAGACATGCATGTCTCACCTAGACACTGAAAATTATAGCTTATTCGACATTCCACAGACCAGTGTACAACTATACAAGGGAGCATAGACAGCAGCAAAAGTGTAACTCAAAATGGATCAAAAATGGAGATAGGCAGGTCCATTTACGGACCGGTAGTTCCGCATTTCGCCTGACACCGGCCAGACCGGTACTTTAAGAGCGGGAGGATGAGTTTAAATGGCTGTCAGGGAATGATGTAACTAGCATGTTCGATTCATTGTCCTGGTTATAGGCCTCTCGGCAAGACGTCGCTATCGTCTGTATTAGACTTGAACTATGATGCCCCATGTTACTGTACTGTAGCTTAGGTGACGCTTGAAGCTTTTTGGGGGCTCTTGTAAAGTTTTACGGCGCGTGGGCACGATAGCAGCCACGTAATACCTTCCAAGGTCTATTTGGGTACTTTATTTATGTTTGGTATTCAGAGCTTTATCAATCTAAATTTCCCAAATAAAATTAAATTGTTCCATTTTAATGTTATTACATTGGTAAAATTCTCAGAAGTTGTTTTGTATAGATCTGAAAAAAAAAAATGTTATTAATGTGTACAAACGTTGTACATACAGCACCAGGTTCATTCATTCTTTTCTGCCATGGACCCACAGTGGGTCTGGGCTTTTCTGAAAGAGACTAACATCTACAACTTGATTTACAAACTTTATTTTATACACATCTTTCCAAGAATTTCATAACTCAATGTCAAGAGGTGAGAGAGTGGAAATTTTAATACTCTTCTTGTGCAAACAATATGTTTGATGGAAGGCAAAAAAGAAATATTGTGAAACGTCAGATAGGGATTTTCCCCCCACAGAAATGCATTTCAAGACGACGCGTTTTCAAGTTGTTGTTGTTGTTGTTTTTTTCATAAAAAGCCAGAGCTCCGTACGTTTGTTATTCTTATTCCTTTGTCCTTGTCAATTTCTCCTCTTTGGTCCATTACATAATAAATGCCCTGTGGGATTTTTCTCGAAATATTTTCCTTGTGCTTCCAATCAGCAAAGTGCTGTTGGAAACATATTTCATTACTTAATCGCTGGAGGTTAGAAACCAAAGAACAACAACAACAGAATGTCGGGGAAAACAAAACAAATGAAGGACAATGCGCCATGGAACCTACAGAGATTACAACATTTTTTTATTAAAGCCCCTCTAGTCTTATTTGTTAGCAACTATTCGCCGTTAACAGCCAAATGGACTCAGGATTATTATGATTATTACTTTGCGGTACTCTGAGCTAATGATGCTACTAAACACCACTGAAATCACTGATGGACTTTCTCATAATCAAGCAAAAACAATGTCTCTTTTCCGCCCTAACTACCGTACACATGTTAGAGTTTGCGATTCCATATTGATTTTATAAAATATATATTATAAATAACCTATGCATGACTACTTTCACGAAAGGGTTTACTTTTTTCCACCTAAATAAATGCTAAAGAATAACTGCCTGCTAAGGCAAATCGAAAATCATGTTGTATACAAAGTTTAAGTGATTTGCGTCCATCCATTTCAAGGATATTGTCATTTTCGTTGCGCCACGATGTTTGATTCAAACGCATTGTAGAGATCCAGTAGTGTTAGGAAAAATTTCAAAACACGTAATTTTGTTTTTATCGGTTTTCAGTCCGAATGCCTTAAAGTCCATCTTCTGTTGTGAACGTAGCTAGATAATATCAAAATTTGTTTACACTGTGAAGCGTAATTGCCGTCACTGTCCCAGTGCACTCTCGGCAGATCAGTGTATCATTTAATGATGCAGTCGTTACGCGTCACGTTTCCGTCATAATAATACTCAAAAGCGTTTCAGTCCTTCCCTGCCCGGCAAGGTGATTATTTTCGGGCCATGTTTATACCCAACTCACACAGTTCGGAAAATCTCTAGGTCTTTGATAAGGTCAGCTAAAACGTGACACAACTGACACAATCTCAAAGTGATTATTAACGGAGCAGTCTTCACGTAAAATTAATGACAATACTCCCATAAGTATGCGAGTTTCAGTTGTTGCTGTGTTATGGCGCATTGGTCCCAGCTACACAATGTCATTTTTCACTCCGAAATATGCCATGGGCATTATTCACTTAGTATTTCTGGCACTGAAGATGTTAATGTGTAATTTATAGTCTTTGAAACTCAGTGTTTGACCACTTCGAAAGTCATGGATTTCTAGATCATGAACTTCGACTTGCCTCCTCAACACTATTAACTTCTTCCCAAAGCCGATTTAATCAGCTAATTTTTTTAACGCTGTGCTGCCAGACCACATGTGATAATGCTTTATATTTTTCCAGCATGAATACAGTATTGATGAAATATTTGGTTCCCGCAGCGGAGGTTCTAAATTTAAGATTTTATGAAATTCTCATTGGCAGTCAAGAAGTCGTCGGCAGTGCATAGAGTACTTTTCCATTAGCAGCATCAGGCAGTGTCAGTGGTGGAAAATAGTTTGGTAATTCTTTCAGTGTAAATCAAATCCCACAGACAGGCCTAATTGCGACATAGAACACAAGGGCCAATAATTTCTAGAACCTTATTGAAGTACAACAGTGCACAGCCATGTAGCGCGAATAAGTGCAGGGCTAGCGAGTGACTGAGCTATGAAGGAGTCGAGAGAACTATGTGGCTGAGCTTAAACCATGCATACCCAGCTTTGCGGAATTTGGCCTCAGCATTCTCCAGCATGACCTTTGTAAACCAAAGAAAAACGCCCGTTACTGAATGGCTAACTGGTACTTATACAAAAGCTCAACATTTCTGAGACGGACAGATAGGCAAACAGACAGACACACAAGAAGAAGGACAGACAGGGATAGCCAGGCAGGCAGGCTCAGACAGACAGAGCAAGACAGACAGACAGAGGCAAGTAAGCAGGCAGGCTGAACAGAGAGACAGACAGATTGTCCATTGTCACAAATCCCAGACTGGGAGATGTAATAAATTATAACAAGACAACAATCACGAACGAACACGTATAACACTTAACAGAACAACCCATCAGACTCACACATTTATTATACATAAACATAAAGATAATAGCGCCAATACATACATTATACTATTGAATTTACTACCGTCCAAATGCCTTATTCCCACATGCACTCTTCCTCGGGTCCACAACCCGGTAGTTACTTTCTAAAGACACTTCGGCCTCAGCTTCTCCTCTCCCTGTCTTAATAGCACATTAATATTTCACTGGCACCGCAGTCTCCCAATAGCCCCTTCCTATTGCCATAACACATTAGCATTCCAATAGCACATCAACATGGCAATAGCACATTAGCATTCCAATAGCACATCAACATGGCAATAGCACATTAGCATTTCAATAGCACATTCACGATCACATATACGTCCCTGTCGTTGGCCAGACTGCCACGACTCATGTGCCTCTACTGTCCTGCACGACAGCTTCCTTCTTGGCCTATGTGTGGCCTCCGGCCCTATGCTGGCCTATCCCCTGTGCTCACCGTAGGCGGCTCTTCAGCCCGTCCCCGGCACCTACAAGAATAACATTACATTGGTATAATACCATACCACTTCTATTCACTTCACCCCTCCTTACGACTTATGAAGCGTACACACAATAGTCCACCTTTCACTCACCAAACATCTTACGGTAACACACCTCCACTGTAGTACACAATACTCACTCTCGCTACAAATCCATGAACTCAACTTCCATCTATCGCTCATGGCGCACATTGCTATATACAGTATCAAGGACTTCCACATTCCTCACATATACTTATTTACATCATGGTCATAGACAAATATAATACATCAATCATAACTATTATCAATCATCGTTTCACCTACCAGTCATCACTGGAAAAACACTACTCCCAAGTCTTCCGACTGCTCTCCTTATGTTCGCCCTCTGGGGCTTTCTCCTGCGTCCGCTTTCTTAGACGTCTTAGTGTGCAGTGATAGTAATACAGCGCTCTCGCCTCATTCAGACCCCCCCCCCCACTCACAACATGCACGCTTTCCCCTTACCCCGTAGCCCGTGGGTTAACTTTATTCTAACCCTCTTCTCGTAACTACTGATCCTCGCTCACTCGCTCGTGACATCCATTATGCACAAAAAAACCTGCAGAATGGCGTCACAACCTGATTGGTCCTTGCTAAACAAGGCAAATCTCGATGACTGGGACGGAAATGTATTATCTGTGTTGGAAAATACCGTTAGGGAAACGATCAGTTTTTGTAGTTATATAAATTATAATTCGCCTGACTTTAGACAACTGATTACGAAATGCTTTATCTTCATATAAAAAGTAGAGACATTGACTAACTAACTATTTTGAATCAACGGAAACAGTTAATTTAATCAGTGCCCAGATCTCCAACTTGTATTTGTATGACGTCAGTGGTCTAAACAGAGACTAAGCCACCAAAATTAATGTCCCCTACTTTCATGCTGGCCTCGACGTTTGCACAATATACTTGGTAATTAATAATGTGAAAACATCAATTAGATCATATAGTTAAGACTAATAATAAGACTATAATTTGTATTGTAATTGTTAGTAACAACTCGGTTTACTGAGTATGATTAAAATGTTTTTTTTTTTAGGGAGTATCTATTCTGGCCGCTACCTAAAGGCACCTGGCGGCCTGAATAGAGCAACTGTGTGATGTTTTGTCTATTAGGGCCTCTAGGTAGCGGCCTGAATAGAGCCGGCCTTTTTTTGTGTGTGTAAATCGGTTTCATTCTGGATATTAAAATATAATGAGATGTATTGCCATTGCTGTATGTGACATTTTGCCGACTTTGAGGTTTTTGTCATGAAATTGGTTCTCTCACTCCTAATTTTAATACTATGTATAGTGTCATCTAAGTGTATTGTGTCGTGGGCATTTTTTTTTATGTAAGTTTCGATTTTGAAGCATATTGAACAAAACCCCTGATGTTACACAATTCTTCAAACGTTCAATCCTCATTTTCTCGGAAAGACAAAAATGCACACACAACAATATGGAAAATTCCGACGATAATATAGTATACACTGTAAAAGAGTACGCATGCCACTGAAACTGAAGCGAGTAGCTCTTAAGATCTCAGGTGAAATTCATGTTCTGCAATGAATGGTTCCAAATGAAAAAAAAAAATACGGATGCCACAGTTTAACTCATTTCTCCCCTCGAACGGTGGATCCCCCGTTTTCGCCTTTCGTGCGAGCTGTACCGCGAACGGGGAATCCACGTTTTTGACCCCGACTTTATTATATTTTTTTTCAATTCTAATTTGCAAATTACTACTTTATACCTATACAATAATAAAAACAACCATAGAATATCATAAAGCATTCATTTATAAACACTTCCACAAAATAGAGTTGAAAAATATTTTAAAATAAGCGAGTAATGAATTTTTTTCAGACGCACCCTATAAAAGCATGAAAACTGCAAAATTTACTTGGGCCAGCTTGAGCAACTTGGCCAAAGTTAGTTGGGGAGAAATGAGTTCTTTAAATTGCTTCATCTTGAAGTTAAACTCTCTGCATACGTGGAGAAACAAGATATGCGCCTTTTTACCCAGCGTTCACACCATAGAGCCGCAGTGAGTTAGGTGACAACCCTAAATAGTAATAGGCGAGATCCTATCGTGAGTGGTACAGAAGTTAACGAAAGCAGAATTCCAATGTGAACACTGGTAAGGGGACGAATAGGCGAGACATAAAGTTTAAAGAACACCAATAAAAAGACGAGACATAAAGATTAAACTATTCCGCTCCCGAATGGTACGAAAGTCAAAGCAAGCGGATCTCTGGTTTGAACGCGGGGTTACAGTTACACATGCGGACAAATGAAAAGCGGCTTAAAACTTAGGAAGTGTACAATAGTATACTCCTTGATTTAGGCCAAATACGGCCCATACAACCCGGTGCTGTGCTATTTGAGCCGGAGGTATTTTAGGCAATGGAGTGTCAATTGCCACCGCGAAATACGGTGTCCATTGTCGATGCAAGTGTGCACTGGGATGGTCAGATGGACCCAGGGGTACCGTCAATGGCCACCGCAAAATTCGGTGGTAATTGACGCTACTTTTAGGCAATATATAGGCAGTATATTGTACAAATTCTGCGTTTTCAAAAAAACACGCCAGAACAGTGCAAACTGCAAACTCGCACTATCGGCCCAGATAAACCGGAACCAGGGTTTTGTGCTATTTAGGCCGTATTCGGCACATAAAACTTATGTAGCCGATATTCTGTTAAGATGTGAGGATGCAGAGGGCCATTATACTGTCACCCTCAGAGTAACAAAGCCCTCCCACAAATGACATGTTAGTATATTTGGATGTTGGTTTTTAAAGAAACACCGACTTGATGTGGATTTTAAATCATGGCGAAAGGGGACGTGGGGGAGGGGGTGTGAGAAGTGACGGTGACACATGTTTTGTGTTATATAGTTGCTGTGAAGTAATTTTCACTCGTCCTCGAGGCCAAAAACTGCGTGACGGCTTGGAGTTGGAGCCGTAGGTTGTATATGTCTGATTTAGAATAAACACTGTCAATCACACAAATCATTTATTGTGTATATCTGGATAACTATTTTGATTACTTGCGATTAACAGTAGCCAAGTTGTATAAGGCTCACGACATTTCAGAATTTAGCTTTGGTCACGTCAACACCAAGATCAGGGGACTAAATCTGGTAGCTACAATAATTAAAATGTTCCCACCCTGAACTGGGAAACTGAAGCCTAAGGCTATCATTTTTTAAATTTTTTTTTGAGGAAGAAACAAATATATTTCAGGTCTCTAACGGTACAAGTTTGCATAACGGAATCCTCTTCAAACCTTCAATAAAAGGCGTTTTCATTTTTACAAAAAAAAGCAGAAAAATAACCTTAAATCTACTCACCAACGTTAATTTTAAGTATTGGTTTGCAACACTATTACTTTTCTCATCTTTCACGCCCACCCATTGAGTTGCACATATCGCGCAGTTCTGAAGACAATAGAGTTGATTTCATTATATTAGACTAATTACAGCTTTAAATAAAAAAAATTATTCGAGTTCTACTCTGACAGGCCATATTCGAGCCCAGCTTGGATTTCACTATGCATTACTTAAATGGATGTAGATCTATTTGCCCCTGGCTCACTTTGTTGGATTCGCTTTTCTTTGGAGTTAAAGTTCGTTCCAAAATTCACGACCATGACAATTGTCTTATATCTTTTAAACTGTCTGTTTGACTAAAGTAAAAATTTGTATGCAGGTTTAGGATATCCATGAGACCAGCAGTTTTAAAATTTGTCTCTTAACGCTATATAAAATACTACAGCAACACACTGAGTAGAATATTAGATAGTTTACATTACTAAATTTTCTCAATTTGTGCTGACTCACTCCAAATGAACGGAAATGTCGGGAACCAAAACACTCGTAATTACAATGAAATCCCCTACGTTCAGACTGTGTGCACCAAGAAAAACGTGCCTTCCGTTCAATAACTTATGAGGTCACGCTGACGCACCATTGATATACAACAGTTTTGAATCTTTCAGTGGTGTTTTTATTCAATCCGTTGAAACTCGTATTTTTCATTATCAATCACACTATATTTCACTATTATGGCGTTGAAGTACAAATTTACTACAGTTAGAAGTATTGCTTTGAAATTGTTCCGATATTTCACACGAGAAACAAGACGTGGCTGTCTTTATGTTGACATCAATGACCCTTTTAAAAGGACTCGCCATGCTTTGGGAATTGGTCTAAAGTCTCTCAAAAGATGGTTGCAAGAATCAGACATTGCGTCCACCCCGTCGAAAAGAGGAAGAAAGGAGAAGATAGATGATTTTGATAAGGACGTGATAAAGCGAGAAATTGAAAGCATGTTTCAGAAGAAAGAATTTGTCACTTTGAGAAAGCTTAGATCTCATCTTCAGAAAAAAAATGGATTTCAAATTTCAAAAACACATTTGTGGAGGATTGTTAGAAGCATGGGCTTTGCATTCAAGAAATCTTCATCCGGCAGAAACTTACTTTGTGAAAGACTGTGGAAACGAGGAGTAAGTACCTGCGTCAAATAGAGGAAAAGCGCACGCATGGCTTTGATATTGTCTACCTGGACGAAACATGGGTCAATGCTCACCATACATATATGACAAGGAATGGCAATCCAAAGACGGAAAGCACAGGAGAAATATTCCTACCAGTAAAGGTGATAGAATTATAATAGCGCATGCTGGAAGCAGAAATCAGGGGCTCATCCAAAACTCAGAGCTCGTTTATAATTCAATAAATGTTTTAGTGCTTAGTAAGTACGCTTGAGGCCTTAGTTACTATGAATATGATGAAGTTAGAATAAAATCGGAACTGTGAAACAGCTTCATAAGTGCCACAACGTGTCAAGTGTGCATGTATATAAATATACCTCTTCTACATGATAATATAAATAGATCTCCTGTTGTTCAATTAATGCAGAGGAAACAAAAAAGAACTATGGTTGCGATATCTTCAACAACTTCGCTTCTTTCGCTGGTTTTAGAGATTATTCATCATTATAAAGATCAGATAAATTTCCCTAATTTGAAACTCGGGTTCAAAAATCTCATAGACATAATAACAATTGACATGTCCCATTTATTTACACCAGACAAGCTGTCTGAGCCGGTGTCCCCGGGCTCTTTGACGTCATCCGTCTGCCGTGCCAGATCTCCAGTCTAAGTTTGTTACATCATCGGCCTTTCCGCTGATCACCAGCGTCAAAACAATTCGCTCCAGCTTACCTCGTACAAAACCTGTCAACAAATGTTGAATTTAATGGACTTTCTGACAGTGACACGAAGATGCAACAACAAATTTAAATAAGATTTATCTTTCATCCTTTTTCAGGGTAAAATTAACAGAAATACACGATAACGATACACATTGTGTATAGTGTATATATAATTATATATGGCCTTTAGCGTCTTTACAGACGGTCTTAGCAGCTAGAATATTCACTTTCACTTTGACTGACAGCTTCTCTCGTGGCTTATTCTACCAATGTTTGACCCGAGAGTGCGATGGCAGTGATTGCAGGTCAGTCTTTTGGGTTCACTTTGGCGAGTGTTTTCATTCCGCCTCTGTCGTTTTGTCAGGTATGTTTCTTTTGCCTTGAAGTCTATTGCGAGCGTGCCACTGCGCAATTTTTGTCTCCATCTGCTTCGATCATTTGCAAGGTTCTCCCATTCATTGGGGTCGATGTTGAATGCTTTCATCGTGACCTTGCAAGTGTCTTTGAATCGCAGATGTGGCCTACCTCTGGGTCGGTTGCCAGTAGCAAGTTCCCCGTAGAGAATTTGTCTGGGGATGCGATCATTTTCCATACGGTGGAGATGTCCAAGCCACCGCAGTCTTTTTTCGCCTAGGAGAGCCTGAGTTGATGGAATGTTGGCTCGGCTCAGAACTTCGATATTTGAGATCCTGTCTTGCCACTTGATCTTGAGAATTTTGCGTAGGCAGCGCAGGTGGAAGGAGTTGAGGGATCTTTCATGTTTGGAGTAGGTGGTCCATGTCTCTGAGCCATACAGCAGGGTGCTTAGGACGCAAGTTTGGTACACGAGTACCTTTGTTTTGATGGTCAGCTTGCTATTGTTCCACACCCTTTTTGAGAGTTTGCCAAAAGCTGTGGCCGCCTTTCCTATTCTGGCATTTATTTCAGTTGTTGTGTCTGTGCTACCGCTGATGGTTGAGCCTAGGTAGCAGAATTTTCCCACTTGCTCCAGAGGAGAGCCATTCAGCATGATTGGGTTGGGGTTTCTCAAGCCTTGTGTCAAAACTACAGTTTTTGAGACACTGATCTTTAGCATGAATTTGTCACAGGCTTTGGCAAGGCTATTGATGAGAGCCTGGAGCGTGGTTTCATCGTGGGCCACGATTGCAGCATCATCTGCGAAGAGGAGCTCTTGTAACATAATATGCTCTGTACGAGATTTTGCTTTTAGTCTGGCAACATTAAAAATGGAGCCGTCCACTCTGGTGTTAATAAGTACTCCACCTGAACATTGACCAAAGGCATTATTGAGTAGGGCTGCAAAATATATACCAAATAAGGTAGGAGCAAGAACAGATCCCTGCTTCACACCGCTGTTTATATATTCCATATATAATTATTAGTATAGTAAAAGATGTTTTTAGTAAAACTCTTGAATAGCCGTGCAGACAGAATAAAGTAATTATCACACCGGAAGTAAATAGACATAATGTAATTAGATCAAGACAGCAAGAGAATATCGTTGCATTTTTGTGGACGAGGCATTAAAAAATCCCCTTTTTTTTTTCTCCTCTGCTTTTTCGTCTCGAGCTTCCACTTCTTTTGTTCACTTCTCTTTCTTCTCTATTTCCATTTCTTTTATATGGACTTTTTTTATTACTCTGTCCGTCATCTTTCGCTGCTGCTTCATCTTCCATCGTTTTTTCTTTCATTATCCTTTAAGCGTGTGTATGCCATTGTCTCTCTCCGTGGCATCTCTAGTTTCGAAATTTCATTAATTTTGTTCTCTCTCTCCTCCTTGTTAAACGGTGACATAGGTATAATAAATGTTTTAGTGCTTAGTAAGTTCAAGTAACGGTTTTAGCCAATATAGAATAGATCTAGTAATAGTAAAAAACCTGAGGCACACGTCTGGTAAAATAAAGCAATGTTGGGTTAAGCAAGCAGAAAACGCGTGGTCTGTTTTAAAAAGCCCAGTGAGTCTGAACAAGGACACCTGGCTTACATTTACGAGGTCCCAGAGGAAAGAAAAACATGATGCATTCAAAAAAAAAAAAAAAAGGGCAGAACAGGCCAAGTTAAGTCTTCCAATTCCTTTGTTGGTGGCAAGACGTGCTTGGAGATTCCCCATTCTTGTTCAGATTTGGCGTCTCTGCCCGCCAGCCACTGTGACCGGCACACCCAAAAAATATAGTCTTTATGCCGCCAAAGGACCACTTTTGAATGTAATCTTGTTTCCAATTATTTCACTGATCAATGTTACCCCTTTTCCTAATAGTAATAAGTTGGTAAACCCTGAAGCGCTCTTTCCATCTTTTCTTGAACTGAGGGCTACAAAAGAATCCGGGTTTTTTCTTTTCTTCTATTTTTAACCGAGAAACGCACTGAAAGTTAAACTCGAAGTTAAAATAGAAGTAACTTCCAGCCCGGACCTGAAATATGTCTGCAGTAATGAACCTGATGGTGGTTATTTTTTTTAGAAAAACCCGAAGACATCGTGCAACTAACTCTGCTGTGCGTCAGTAACCATTTATTACCTACGCCAGTGGTCATGTTCTAGCCTCATAGCGCACGGAGACAAGCCTGTTTCGTCTCGGCTTTGTGAACTATGGAGCTGAAACAGGACCTCACACACTTGTGACACTCAAACAGGTCTGTCGCGCTGGTTGATGCAAAAGAAGTTCAAGTCCGAGTCAAAATAGACGCAAAAGAGATTGGACTCGACACGTCGCTAGTTCTCGTCTGATTATTTGTTGCCTTCTTTCTTTACTTTTCTATTCCGTTTAGCTGTTGCTTGTCCCTCTTCGATTTTCTTTGAAGTCATTGCCAGTGCAGTTTTCATGATTGTAGATTCTTGACTGAACGGCACTCTCCTCCCTCGTAGAAATGTCTCTGTAATCCTCCATCCCAGCTCTGTTGCAATTCGTTTTTTCAGATTACAGCATTACCTTATGATGTTACAGATCGACATACTTTTTACAGTACCAGCCTTTTTTTCCCGTTAGTCTTTTTATTTCACTTTTATTTGATCTTATCAGAATCTGAAAGCTGAAAACCAATCCAATGGTAAGATTACGAAAAAAAAAAACATTACAGGCGCAATGTGGTCGTTATCGGGCTCACAAGCCCTTGAAAAGCAACTCAAACTCTAAACTCAAACGACTATTTCCAATTTTAAAACGCCACAACACAAGCCCCGAGTTAATTATTGCGCTAGGACCAATACGCGGAAAATGCCTAACAATACGTCTTTCGTCTTTGCTCTGGGCGAAGAGTCCATTTACTGCAAACATTCTGTTGACACCCGAGACTCAATATTCATAATTACTGAGTCTCAGTTGACACCTCGGGGTCAATTGTTAACTAGTATTACCTAGAGAAGTGTCGTAATACAGACGGCGCGAAGCACACGTTCTTTCCAGACACAAACACACACACATACACGGGGCCACCACCCACATACACGGGGCCACGGTGGTCTAGAGGCAGGGCGCTCGCCTTTCATGCCAAAGGTACCGGTCGGTGCTGGCATGTTGGAATTTTGGGATTGTTCTCATATTTTCTAGTCCCTGATGCTACGGTAGGTAAGGATCGAGCACCTAGACTTCTCGGATAAGGATAAAAAAAACTCGGAGGGCATGTGTGCACGCTGTGCACGATACCTTGGCAGTTAATATCGAGAAGGGCAGGCCGAACATGCAAAATTAAATTTTTAAAAAATCATCCCTGCCCTTCCCTTGCCTCTCCCCCCCCCCCTTCCCCCTTTGCAAAAAAAAAAAAAAAACTCCGACCGGCGCTGCACTGTGGCGAAGACGTGTCTGCTCCAGTTGTAAGGGCTGCAATGACACTAAGGCAAATTTCCCAAATGGGATTAAATTAGTATTCAAAATACAAAAAAAACAAAAACAATTCTATTCCTGTTATTTACCGTCTTCCCGGTTCAAAAACAGTCACGTTTCTTTGGAGTGTTTCAATCTTTCTCACACTGCTGTGAACGTAGTTGATTTTTGTAAAGAGGAACTGCGAACTTTAAACAATGTGGAAGAAAATTCTTTATTTCAAACTATGATTTAGTAGACGTTCTGTATATAATAAGATGGGTGCGAAGAGTTGATGCAAATATTTCACTTAATAAAACTTGCGCTGGTACAAATAAGCTGAACTAATAGTATACTTCTGAGGACAACCTATCAAGTGAATAATATTATATACATGAGACGGACAGTTTTAATAGGAAATAAACTTCATGAAATACGAATTTATGTCATGAGTGTTATATTATATATCTTTGTTTCTTTCACATGTTAACATTAATGTAGTAGGATAAAAATCAATGATTTTTTTCCCCCGGCAGCTTTTACGCATGAATGTAGTAAATATAAACATTTAAACAAATTAAGAATCCACAATTTTTTTATTTTTTTGGCTTTTTGGGGTCATTTGAAAATTGAAGTCCTTTGAAGTCCACTTTTTTGTGTTCAGGTTTTAGGAATGGCTCATGTACAAATTCCCAAACAAGAAACATTTTGAGTGCCCTGACCGGCACTGAACATTGATTTCACGACTGAAGTTATGAGTACATACATGGAGAAACCATACTAGAGAATGAGTACATACATGGGGAAACCATACATGAGAATGAGTACATACATGGAGAAACCATACATGAGAATATTTTCTTAACTCTTAGTGTGCCAGTCACCGACATATTGGATCTTCCTCTGATCACGATTTTGCCAGTCACCGATGTATCGATGAACAGGAATGCTAGGCTATTTTGTTTTGGGAAGAAAAAGTCGACTTTCTATTTTATTAACAAATGCTATTAATTTTCTTCCTCTATCGGCTAACGTGGAAAACTTATGGCACACAAAGCGTTAATGTAACGGCCGTGTGTAGGAAGGCGCAAGGTTAGAGGATTTAATTTTGATTCCTGTACTTTGAATCTGATCTCTTGTTTTTCATTCACACTACCCACCGTATCCAAGTCAAGAAGATTCTACTCGTACAGAAGATCTCCACAGTTAAAAGTGTCATTTTATCCACAATATGTTCTTTTTTCCACTGCTTTCTCTAGGTCTTACACCCATTGCAGATTGCCTCGCTCGGATTTTTATCGTTGGACAATTTATACACAACTTGTCTTTAAGGTTTAAGACTATGAGCAACTTAATCTGCCTTCAGCAGAACCTAGGCCTTCCCAAATTTTGACAAATTAAAAATCTTTTCGGTCATTTTCAGCTTCCTGATTTCCCAAACTTCTCGGGCCAACAACTGAGTGTGTGACAATACATCCGTTTTATTAGATATCTAATAGATCATTCTGTTTTTCCTCTCAGCCGAACAAATACACATACGTGTGTCTGTTACGTTTTTATTTCATCGTTTTAAGCAAACAAGATTATTGATTGAAAAAAAAAACGTGACTGGTCCTTCCCCAATCATGATATAACAACGAAAGTCAGTTTACCTTGTCCATGTGATAAAAGGTGAAATATCTTCCTCGGGAAGCCAGAAAAACAGATGTGTACCGCAAAATTTGTCTTTCTAACATTTTATTATTATTTTTAAACGAATAGATTTCTGTATAAAATGTACAGTAATAAAATTACGTAGATGCCATTGAAGAACGAGCTTTGCAGATAGCAATATGATGTTTCTGATAATAGAACAAAAAAATAAATTTAACGTCATGTAACAAATGTGTACATTACACAAAAATGCAGTCGCCAGGGAGAGAACAGTACATCTAACTAGACTGATGATAGACAGGCGGGTGGAAAGACATCCTGACAGCGAGAAGGATCACAAATGTGAGCGAGCTTCACTAACCTCAACGGAAGTTGCATTTTTTTCAGTTTTGAGTTAAAAATATGACCACAAAATATGAAACATCTTTTTAATTTGGTGTAAAAATTATTGCAATGCTCCTTTTCATCGCAAAGTTATGGCTTTTCAAAGACACCTACTACCGGTCAAAAACGGAAAGCAAACTTCCGGGAAAATCCCGGAGGAGCGTGCCGTGTGAAAAGTTTGTGACAATAGGTTTATTAACTTTGAACTTATCGCGAGTTCAATTAACCAAATTACTGAAAGGATATTCGATGTCAAAAGCCAAATTAAAGCCATTAAAAGCAATATTTGGAGGCTTGATTTGAGACATAATATTTTCACAGAATGCAGAAAAATAGTTTAACTTCAAATATCAACCAAATGTCAAAATTGTCAAAAAATTGCATATTTGTGTTTCATCGCGATTTTCTCCGTTTGGTCCAGTGCGACTTCCGTTGAGGTTAGTGGGGCTCGCTCACAAATGTCATTTAAGTCATTTTTCCAGTTTTCAAATTACTTGCAAATTTGATTAACACTCCGGAGAAAAGAATAGTAATAGTGTGTCTCACTGTTCCCCATAATTTTGAAATTTCATACCTACCATTCAGTTTCTAATTCTACAGTCATGTATTGCTATTTATGTTAAGTTCGTGATGTAAGCCGCTCGTTATAGGTCTATATCACAATTGAA
This sequence comes from Onchidella celtica, assembly GCA_963931925.1. Classification (NCBI taxonomy): domain Eukaryota; kingdom Metazoa; phylum Mollusca; class Gastropoda; order Systellommatophora; family Onchidiidae; genus Onchidella; species Onchidella celtica. The sequence continues at coordinate 47,790,216 of OZ007569.1, forward strand.
TTTCATTGAATACAGAGTTCCGTATCCTACGGCTTTGTTCAAATGATCACGTCGGCAATCACAACATCCAAAGCAGTTGGCAGAAAGCAGCAGTTATGGCGTAAGAAGGAAAACCCCAAGGAAACGTGCCTATCTGTCATACTCATATAATTATAGTAATTATAGTAATGGTACGACCGCGCCGTTTTTAAACACCGACATTGTCATACAACGGGTACACAAGTCTGACGAAATCCTACCGTGTCAGATTAAATATCATTCGTTTTTTTGTAAACCCCATGGTGGCTTTTTTTTTTTTTTTTATAAACAATGAGCCTGCTTCTCCACTCCCTTCCCCGCCTCCATTCCCCCTTCCCTCCCACTCCCCAAATCTCCCTTTCTTTCTCCATCTTCCCCTCCTTTCTTTCTCCATCTTCCCTTCATTTCTTTCTCCATCTTCCCCTCCTTTCTTTCTCCATCTTCCCCTCCTTTCTTTCTCCATCTTCCCCTCATTTCTTTCTCCATCTTCCCCTCATTTCTTTCTCCATCTTCCCCTCATTTCTTTCTCCATCTTCCCCTCCTTTCTTTCTCCATCTTCCCCTCCTTTCTTTCTCCATCTTCCCCTCATTTCTTTCTCCATCTTCCCCTCATTTCTTTCTCCATCTTCCCCTCATTTCTTTCTCCATCTTCCCCTCATTTCTTTCTCCATCTTCCCCTCATTTCTTTCTCCATCTTCCCCTCATTTCTTTCTCCATCTTCCCCTCATTTCTTTCTCCATCTTCCCCTCATTTCTTTCTCCCTCATTTCTTTCTCCATCTTCCCCTCATTTCTTTCTCCATCTTCCCCTCCTTTCTTTCTCCATCTTCCCCTCCTTTCTTTCTCCATCTTCCCCTCCTGTCTTTCTCCATCTTCCCCTCCTTTCTTTCTCCATCTTCCGGTCATTTCTTTCTCCATCTTCCCCTCCTTTCTTTCTCCATCTTCCCCTCGTTTCTTTCTCCATCTTCCTCTCATTTCTTTCTCCATCTTCCCCTCATTTCTTTCTCCATCTTCCCCTCCTGTCTTTCTCCATCTTCCCCTCATTTCTTTCTCCATCTTCCCCTCCTGTCTTTCTCCATCTTCCCCTCATTTCTTTCTCCATCTTCCCCTCATTTCTTTCTCCATCTTCCCCTCATTTCTTTCTCCATCTTCCCCTCATTTCTTTCTCCATCTTCCCCTCATTTTTTTCTCCATCTTCCCCTCATTTCTTTCTCCATCTTCCCCTCCCGTCTTTCTCCATCTTCCCCTCATTTCTTTCTCCATCTTCCCCTCATTTCTTTCTCCATCTTCCCCTCCCGTCTTTCTCCATCTTCCTCTCCCTTCTTTCTCCATCTTCCCCTCCCGTCTTTCTCCATCTTCCCCTCATTTCTTTCTCCATCTTCCCCTCATTTCTTTCTCCATCTTCCCCTCCCGTCTTTCTCCATCTTCCCCTCCCTTCTTTCTCCATCTTCCCCTCATTTCTTTCTCCATCTTCCCCTCCTGTCTTTCTCCATCTTCCCCTCCTTTCTTTCTCCATCTTCCCCTCCTTTCTTTCTCCATCTTCCCCTCCTTTCTTTCTCCATCTTCCCCTCATTTCTTTCTCCATCTTCCCCTCTTTTCTTTCTCCATCTTCCCCTCTTTTCTTTCTCCATCTTCCCCTCTTTTCTTTCTCCATCTTCCCCTCTTTTCTTTCTCCATCTTCCCCTCATTTCTTTCTCCATCTTCCCCTCCTTTCTTTCTCCATCTTCCCCTCCTGTCTTTCTCCATCTTCCCCTCCTGTCTTTCTCCATCTTCCCCTCCTGTCTTTCTCCATCTTCCCCTCCTGTCTTTCTCCATCTTCCCCTCCTGTCTTTCTCCATCTTCCCCTCCTGTCTTTCTCCATCTTCCCCTCCTTTCTTTCTCCATCTTCCCCTCCTTTCTTTCTCCATCTTCCCCTCCTTTCTTTCTCCATCTTCCCCTCCTGTCTTTCTCCATCTTCCCCTCCTGTCTTTCTCCATCTTCCCCTCATTTCTTTCTCCATCTTCCCCTCATTTCTTTCTCCATCTTCCCCTCCTGTCTTTCTCCATCTTCCCCTCCTGTCTTTCTCCATCTTCCCCTCATTTCTTTCTCCATCTTCCCCTCATTTCTTTCTCCATCTTCCCCTCATTTCTTTCTCCATCTTCCCCTCCCGTCTTTCTCCATCTTCCCCTCATTTCTTTCTCCATCTTCCCCTCCCGTCTTTCTCCATCTTCCCCTCCTGTCTTTCTCCATCTTCCCCTCCTGTCTTTCTCCATCTTCCCCTCCTGTCTTTCTCCATCTTCCCCTCCTGTCTTTCTCCATCTTCCCCTCCAGTCTTTCTCCATCTTCCCCTCCTGTCTTTCTCCATCTTCCCCTCATTTCTTTCTCCATCTTCCCCTCCTGTCTTTCTTCATCTTCCCCTCCTGTCTTTCTTCATCTTCCCCTCCTGTCTTTCTTCATCTTCCTCTCATTTCTTTCTCCATCTTCCCCTCATTTCTTTCTCCATCTTCCCCTCCCGTCTTTCTCCATATTCCCCTCCCGTCTTTCTCCATCTTCCCCTCCCGTCTTTCTCCATCTTCCCCTCCTTTCTTTCTCCATCTTCCCCTCCTTTCTTTCTCCATCTTCCCCTCCTTTCTTTCTCCATCTTCCCCTCCTGTCTTTCTTCATCTTCCCCTCCTGTCTTTCTCCATCTTCCCCTCATTTCTTTCTCCATCTTCCCCTCCTGTCTTTCTCCATCTTCCCCTCCTGTCTTTCTTCATCTTCCTCTCCTGTCTTTCTCCATCTTCCCCTCCTGTCTTTCTTCATCTTCCTCTCCTGTCTTTCTCCATCTTCCCCTCCCGTCTTTCTTCATCTTCCTCTCCTGTCTTTCTTCATCTTCCTCTCCTGTCTTTCTCCATCTTCCCCTCCCGTCTTTCTCCATCTTCCTCTCCTTTCTTTCTTCATCTTCCTCTCCTTTCTTTCTTCATCTTCCTCTCCTGTCTTTCTTCATCTTCCTCTCCTTTCTTTCTTCATCTTCCTCTCCTTTCTTTCTTCATCTTCCTCTCCTTTCTTTCTTCATCTTCCTCTCCTGCCTTTCTTCATCTTCGTCTCCCTTCTTTCTTCATCTTCCTCTCCTGTCTTTCTTCATCTTCCTCTCCTTTCTTTCTCCATCTTCCCCTCCCGTCTTTCTCCATCTTCCTCTCCTTTCTTTCTTCATCTTCCTCTCCTGTCTTTCTTCATCTTCCTCTCCCTTCTTTCTTCATCTTCCTCTCCTGTCTTTCTTCATCTTCCTCTCCTGTCTTTCTTCATCTTCCTCTCCTGTCTTTCTTCATCTTCCTCTCCCTTCTTTCTTCATCTTCCTCTCCCTTCTTTCTTCATCTTCCTCTCCTGTCTTTCTTCATCTTCCTCTCCTGTCTTTCTTCATCTTCCTCTCCCTTCTTTCTTCATCTTCCCCTCCCGTCTTTCTTCATCTTCCTCTCCTGTCTTTCTCCATCTTCCCCTCCTGTCTTTCTCCATCTTCCCCTCCTGTCTTTCTCCATCTTCCCCTCCTGTCTTTCTCCATCTTCCCCTCCTGTCTTTCTTCATCTTTCTCTCCTGTCTTTCTCCATCTTCCCCTCCTGTCTTTCTTCATCTTCCTCTCCTGTCTTTCTTCATCTTCCTCTCCTGTCTTTCTTCATCTTCCTCTCCCTTCTTTCTTCATCTTCCTCTCCTGTCTTTCTTCATCTTCCTCTCCCTTCTTTCTCCATCTTCCTCTCCTGTCTTTCTTCATCTTCCTCTCCCTTTCTTTCTCCATCTTCCTCTCCTGTCTTTCTCCATCTTCCTCTCCTGTCTTTCTCCATCTTCCTCTCCTGTCTTTCTTCATCTTCCTCTCCTGGCTTTCTCCATCTTCCTCTCCTGTCTTTCTCCATCTTCCTCTCCTGTCTTTCTCCATCTTCCCCTCCTGTCTTTCTCCGTCTTCCCCTCATATAACTAAGTATCTAAGACAAAAAGATGTGCCAAGGCTGCATGCAAAGTTTTGAAAGAATCGGTAACCGATTACCAAGTCACCCCCCCCCCACCCCCAAAAAACGTTTCAGAAAAAAAAAAGCAAAAAAAGAAACGAACTATATAGCACACACACACACAGGTGGGTGGACGCTATCCTCACTATCTGTCAACAGAATAGACAATCCTCACTATCTCAGTATCTGTCAACAGAATAGACAGACAATTATAGGCGGATGGGCGGATGGGCGGACGGACGTACGGACAGACATACATACCGGCAGATAGACACCAATCGGTGAGAAAAACACTAATCTGAGATTAGAAGAAAAACTCCCGTGTTGACACTGGGTAACGTGGCTCACCCTAACCCGACCTGACAAAATCAGCTCCAAGGTAAATTTGAAACAGACCTCTTATCAGTCTAATGGACAGCATGATGTCTGGAGTGCATTCTTCGAGGGCGAAATGACATATATCACATTCAGACGTCAGCGGCAACTTAAGCTAATCTATGCCATCAGTTTCATCTGCCATGCTAAGAAATACGAACATGTCATTTAAAAAGATCTTTAGGAACTCCCATTATGCATCTTTATCTCCTAGCATTTTGATATTATCATCGACTGCGCTGCATGAGAATTGAGATGTACTGTCAATATTCAAGAAACAACTCTTTTTCTCTCCTTTAGATTTATTTTTAACACAAAATTGAAATGAATACAAATTAAGGTCGTGTAGATGTAAAATTTCAATCTCATGTTTGTACCTGTTGCTTTTTTGTTTTCTCCTTCAAATCGGTACGGAAGTGATGAACTGTCAGACATCCCTATGAAGCGGCTTTGTTTTATTCATTTATTTTTCGTTTTATCCATGGGCATTGTCAAACTATCAAACTAGCATGAAGAAGTATCGGACTTTAGAACAGAATAATAAAACTAAAAAATTACACTCCTAGTAGTCATAGTCACACACAACTAACAAGGTTTAATTTTTTGAGAACACTAACTGATCATTGGACTATGATCTTCATTAAAGGTACGGTACCAAGAGTATGTTACTATTTCATAATCCAGCGGTGCAATAAAGTCTCCGACTATTATCCATCTATCAAGCTTACCTTATCTTATTTAATCTTTAAAAAATCGAATCTATCCATTCCATCCTATCCGTCCGCCTGACTGTCCGTCCGTCCAGAATCTTATCCATCCCATCCATCTGTCTATTTGCCCAGTCTCTCACTCAAACACGGGATCTGTTCCCATAAAAAAAAAAGAGTGGATTTTCCAGAGTTCAATCAGATTATTCCTTGTCTACCATCTGGTTTTCCTCTCCAAACATAAAAAGAAAAACCAAACTTGCCTAATATCCCCTGGCTCAATTTTTCTGCCAATGTATCAGCTTCAAACCAGCGAGACTTCCCTTTGGTCATCGTTCAACTCGGGTTTTTCCCCCCGCGTCGTCTTCTCTCTTGCACAGCCATTGGGTCTTCTCTCTATCCCCCTTCTGATATCCAATGTCCATTTTTCTCATGAATTTGAAGATCTTGAGATTATTCGTTCTTCCTTCAATCCATTTCCATTTCTCTTCTACTTGACGTATTTTATCACTAAAGACATCCCCTCAATGTCTGTTTTATTACTGTTTTTCTTCTCAGTTTCACCACATCTTTATCGCACAGCCATCTCGTTTACTACTAGAGATTACCTCAAGATCATGAACGTCCCCAGACAGTGATTTTCATTAAACACTGCAAATGAAGGATCCGGTTTTGATGATGTTTACGTCCTTGGGAGATACTGGCCTTGAAACCCGAGTTCAAATTAAACTACTGTACTAATGTTTTTGTTGTTGTTCAGCAGCACTATGGACCGCGTGTGCGTGCTCTAGACATGATGACAGGAGTTTGATAAGATGTCCAAGTTATTCTGATGTAAGATTGAAAGTGGCTAGCTCGAAATATCAAAATATTGGTGGGCTGATGTATACAGGAAACGTGCAACATATCTCAGCCAAGCATTAATGTTTACCACCTTGTTCCCTTAGAATGACAAGGTTCCGACTCTACATTAATGCATAGCCCCTCAGATACGAGTTTAACCATTTCGACCATATGCAGATTCCAGCTCCTTGTGTCTGAAAAAGAAAAGGCGTATTATGATCATGAATATTTCTGCTTGATTGTCCACTTTTTGATAATTTAGATAATTGGTTTGACGCGTGCGTCCCATCTGTGACGTGTATTTCAACCTCTTTGCACTAGACTAGAAACAGCGATGAAGACAAATTGGCATTCATAAGTGGGCATTCTTGAGCCATTTTCAATGCAATTGATTCAACGATTCTCTCCAAGGTGTGTAATTATACAACCGCCTGAATCGTTAGTACCTCTGGTCGCATATGATAATTCTAGCTGAATACATAAGTATATTCTAGTCATGATGTTACCGGTTCAAGCATTTGACTATTTCAGGCATTTGCACTAACAAGTTCTGACGTCTAGAGCGCTACCAAATTAGGACGGACATTTCACAATTCAAAGAACTGTTAGGCTACATCGGTCGCCATCATTGTCAGGGGCTGTAGTTTATTTTGTGGCCTTCATATAGAGATATTAACTGCAATTTCTTATCGTTAATTTGTAATACACTATATACTATGTGCTGTTCTTTTGTTTCCGAAGTTGATAGTTGCTGCAGTTTTTGATTAAAATTTAAAATATTGGCGATACTGTTATGAACTACCCACTTTCCCAAGCCTTGCTCATGCTAAGGTGCACAATGTCATCTTGTGGGTTCATATTCGGCTCTGTTTATAAAGAGGCGATTGCTTCTCAACTGAAATAACTTTACGAATCATACCTCAGACACAGGATACCGAGCTAGACGCTTCAATTCACCAAATTCCGCCCGCCGACTTGCGCGCGTGTCATCCATGTCAACAATGCAACAATGCGCACCACACCCCTTCATACTTGAACGAAAAAGAGCACCAAAGAGCTCTGCGAGTAGTACTCACCCTGTTTATATGCGCCCAGGTTATGGACATATATTATAGTGAAAGGAATGGTTCGTCTCGATATTGTGCGTCTCTGATCATACTTTTCAAGTGTACGCGACGAAAACGCTTTATTCTGCAGATAAAAGAAAATTGTCATAAAAATATTAAAGACTGAAACTTGTCCAAAATGGACGTGCCCATGTAATTTGGTGAAAAGTACGATAGTACAGTTTCGTAATTTATCACGAAGTCACCTTCACTATCTAGCTCCATTATAGTATGATGAATTTGTCAAGTCCGGCAAAAATACATGATGCAACTGCTCAACTGTGATTCAGTAGAATACCGAGCCATTAAATATCAAGTAATAGAATAGCGTTATTGAGTGGTTAAGATAAAGGACGTAACAAAATATACGATTGCTTAAAGGCCAGCGTCCACTTGTTTACTACATCCCGATCAAAACGTGACGTCATTACGATCCTGTGAATCTCAGCGCAAAGGAACTTTCAGCAAAGATTATAAGCATTAAGCATTCCCTAAAGGTTGCGTCCGTCATGCCTTTCATTAGTTGCAATGTGGACATGGCGACACAATGAGACACACAGAGTGTATAAACAAGCCCCAGATCAAAACAAATCTGTTTTCAGGACTTTGAGACACTATTTCTTCTGTTTGTTCTTCGCGATATTTCTCCTCTATGTTCGTCATTAATTTCTTTTCTGCTTTCTCCCGTCAAATTCTGCATCTTTCCTTGCGTTTCTAGTCATTCTTTCTACGCTGGATTCTCTTTCTCACTCCCCCCGCGAAACTACAAGTCTTCATTACCACTTTCATGATTTTTCACTTTACATTTCTCTCCATTTTTATTTTTTTTATTTTCCTCATTTTTTATTCATCCTCTGTGGCACTGCTATTTTGTCTTTTTCGACTTTGTAACGATTCCTCAGTTTTAAAATTCTTTTTCTCACTTTTCCACCTGCACTTCTCTCATTTGCCTATTTTAAGAAAGCTGACGAAGGTTGTTCAGTATTTTTTTTCCACCTAACAATATTGACCATATTGTTATTTCGTAAGACATGTTTATGTTGTGGCTTCTCTGCATGTGACATAGCAATCACCCTTTTTTTTTCTCTCTCTCTATCATCCCCACATCTCTCTTCTGTCCTTGTAGTCTAAGTACGAATTTGCCATTTGCGTCAGAGCTCTCCGAAATGTGTGTATACATCATCCATCACGTCGAAGACATTAAGTCTGATCCCGGGCGCGCACACTCGGAAATTTTAGACATAGAATAAAACACACAAGATGCATGGAATCTGTATATATCTTCTTTGCCAAGGGCAAATTCGGAAATTGATAGAAGATGTCCATGAGACGTTGAAAAACAAATTGAAAATGCGACTTACCCAGACGGCTGACAAGGAGAAAGTTTGACACGTTGGTCAAGAGGCAAGGTGTTCACCTCCCATGTCGAAGGTACCGGTTCGATCCCCGGCCTGTGCAGGCATGTTGGATTTTTTTATTTTTTTTCGGGGGGGGGGGGAGGAATCCTGTCCCTGATCCTATGGTAGGTAGGATCGATCACCCTAGTCTTGGATAAGGACGAACAACTCGGGGTCCTTATGCACGTTGGGCACGTTCGCAGTTGAAAGACAAGAGCAGGCCGAACCGGCCGCTGCCCGGCCAAAATTTCTGAAAAACTAATCCCCGACCATAAAAACACGCAAACAAGAACAGAAAAAATAACAAGAAAAGTACAGGTGTAAATGCCAATGATAGCGAACCTAAAATAAAGATCTAAACAATGGAAACGTCTGAAAATTAAAAATTACCTTACTCAAAATGTGAAGATCTGTGCGTGTAAACATAAGGTATAATACTCGGCGGAATGTAGTTAGTTTTCAAAAAAAAACAACTTTTGTGAACATGTTTCCCCTTGCATAGTGTTGGTAGTGCTGCAATATCGTGCCGTCTATTTAACCGACTTCCACTGAGGTAAATACTGAAAACGGTAAAAAGTACTTTAGTAATCATGAAAATGAAGGTGTTTTGTCATTAAAAATGTACTATGCTGTAATGCAAAACTAAATATAATGTTCACATGTAATACTTCATTTTTCCTTACTTTCTTTTTCGTTCCTAACAGTACTAATACTATGCAGATATTTGAATTGGGGAATTAACGATGAGAATCTATACAACACTTTTTACGTGTAGAATCAAAGTATGCATGTGCATCTCTTCTCTCTTCTCCCTCTCTTTTCTCATATCCTCTCCCTCCTTCTCCCACGCACACATTTACTTTTCAATACCATCATACAGTCATGCATGACAGATATTTCGCATATCAAGCACAGGGGTGTTTGAGATACACAATTGTCTATACATACATCACGTACAGGGGCACCCACGAGCGTGCACATACATAGTGTTGCAAACTGGACGTCAAGATTCCAAGTCGTCCTATATCAGGAAATATCGTGATCATTGATCATTAATATCATGTAGGGGCAATGACATAAGCCTGGCTTTCCTCTGGAATAGAATGACAGTGATTGGAGGGTGGAGCAGAGGGGGGAGGGGGGGGGCATCAATTTATTTTTATTTTTAAATTCTCCGAGGGCACGGAAATTTTTGCCAGCTCATTGGATGCTTTACTAAAAGTGCAAAACGTGTTGCTTGGACATTTGCACCATCTTTCTATATATGGCCATCTCAAATTGTTTTCTTGTTCAAATGTCCCTTGTCTGATTTGTTGCTACAAATTGCTTCTGGGCATTTGCATTCAGATTCGAATAATATGAGCGGCCATAAAAATATTGCTGTGGCAAACAATGCTCTCACCGAGGCAGGATACCAAGACGAATCAATTCGTCAAATTCAGTCTGTCGACTTGCGAGTATCATCGATGTCAACAATGCAACAATTTGCACCACACCCCTTCATAATCGAACGAAAAAGTACTCACCGTGTTTGTACGCGCGCAGTTTGTGGACATAGTGAAAGGAGGAATGGTTCGTCTCGGTATTCTGTGTCTCGGCTCGCACAAAGTCAAATCCTCAACACGGCAACGAGCGTAAAGAAATGGAGTCAGCTGAAAGAGAACATTAGACATCTTGTGGCCTCCTAAAGCAAATACTATAATATATATAGCAAAGCCTGTTAGCATAGGCGGGGCTCATTCGTTCAGTGGGTCCAGGTCTGTAGATCCGAGAGAAATAACGCCCCTTCTGGAAAGACAGGACTGAAATGCGCGCGAGTTGAAAACACTGATGACTCCATGTTTAAACGAACTTTTATGAAAGTACAGTTATCTTTACCTAAGTTGGTTTTGTGTGTGTACGTGTGTTTAAAGATGAAATGTTCACCTTTATGTGAAAGCCACGTTGCACCATTCAACGGTTGTATTGTTTCGTTGAGTTGTGGGGTTTTAAACGAAAACCCACATTCACTGAAATCCATTTAGACTTGTTAGGGGAGCGTAGTCCAATGACAAAGCCAAACAAAATACTGAGATGTCTTTGCTGTTTAGTTATAGCGTTCTATGTGAACTACGCTCTCTTAGCAACAGCTACCATTATATTCGAAGTAAACAAATTTCGATTTTCTAAAATTACCAAACATGATTTAGGCCATTGTGTTATGACCGTGACGATCACGTGAACCCCGGACATTGCCGTCACATGAATTATTCTAAGCCAGTGCACGAAAACTGATGAGGCCCTGCCGTCCTGGTCATGTCGGCTATGCTGGCGCTGGGGGTAATTAGCTCCATAAGATGTAAGTGCAAGAAGGTTTGAAAAGGCGTACCGAGAAGGTTAATTTGAGGATGAGGCCAATTTTGTATAGTTTTTATACTCTGACAATTAACCCCTTTACTGCTACAGCTTTTTTCCTCGGCGTATGCTGCACTGCTCACTCACTATTTTTATTATGTCCACAGTACACTAGCACTATCGATTTTAGGACGTGCAGCATACGCCCACAGCGTAGTGGAGGTTTAGAAAAGCTGTCTGGGATTTAAGATAAAAATATATTTTCTTATTTCGTGTCACATTTATCTTCTCGTGATATTTTTTTAACCCTGTTTTCCTCCCTTCAGATGTATTACAGATGCTTTTGGTAAATAAATGCTGAAAGAATCCTCCTTGCTATGGAGAGATGAGGACAAGGACTTCTGACTGGAGGGACTTTAGGGCAGATTGAGGATGAGATGGCAGTATTCGTGGGTGGTGACAGAATAAGCAGAAATCCTTGCTTTCCAGCATAAAGCTGTGATGGACGAAGTGTCGTGCACAGCAGCCAACTCCAAGACCATTATCAGTTGACGAGTCACCACTGGTCAGCTGCCCTGACGAACAAAAATCTGTCCCGACACACGAGTACCGTTATTACAACATTCGCTTCCTCCATTCCTTGGACCAAATTTTCAGGCACGTCGGTCTTTGTTGACTGGATTTCAAAAACCTTCAAACGACCTTTTTTTTTTTTTTAATAGACAAAAAATAAAGGCACTAGGTTTCATGAAAGACGTCAAGAATTATTTAACAAGACCACTTGGTAGTGTTTTGTAAACTACAAACTAAAAAGCATAACTTAAAAATAATATTCAGAAATTAATTTGCATATTGTGTACACACAGTGACAGTGGTAGTCTTTCCCCAATACAGATTAGTTGTAAGCTCTACCTCTAAGATCACTAGTCCTATCCCGAATATCCAACTGCTTTGCCACACAATGACCTTTCCACCGCGACCTCAGATCCAGACAAAAATGACTGGGGTCATCAATAAAAAAATAAATGCACTATAAAAAAAAAATGATGAAGTAGTAGAACTGTGGTTTTCTTTCTTTTATTTGAATACGAACAAAGCACAAAGTGATTTTTTTTTTCATGCTATTAATTTCCTCTCGACATGCAAAAATAACCTTTCCGGAATCCAAATATAGGTTTCCGATTTCATTGAGAAATTTCCGTTATCAGATTTCATGGGAAAATATGCCTGGCTGTCAGATGTGTGTGCAGTGCTACGGGGGGAACGGGACTCCATCTTAAGAATTTAACGCAGTGACCCAGACAAACTTAGACGTTTTCATTGGCAATTAACTTTTTTTTCGGGGGGGGGGGTGGGTGAGGTGCTCCCTGGGAACCGATGTCTATACTGGTTGTCTTTGTCTTTTAAAGAGGGTCCCCCGGGAAATGATGTCTTTCGGGGGGGGGGGGGGGGGAGGGGGGCTGGATATTTTTGTCTCGGGATTTACCATAAATCGTCCAGCAAGGAGAGAAAAATGACGTTTCCCCCCTCTCTCCCCCCCCCCCCCACATTACATCGATTATTGCACGTGCGATAGGTGTGGTCGGAACTCGCTGGAATGCAGGCAGCATTCGACTATGACTTAATTTCCCTGTCTCGCAGCCAGATATATCCTGGCATAGACTAAAAGGCTGTAAGATTTTTTTTTTAAACTGATCTAGGCGGTAATGCACGACATCTGGTTCATTTTGTTGTTGAAGGAAATGGATCTTTTTAAAATTTTAGAACATTTTGTCGGGAAAGAATTGAACATGCATTATATAAAATAAGAGTCAGTTGCAAAACCTGCGCTAAGATCTTCCAGACAATCACAAAACCTCGAAACATTTGAGTTTTCATCTAAAATTTTTCTAAATGTGTTTAGACGAACGTAAGTGTGGATGCGCTGCTCAATTTGCTCAGCAAAGAGAATTTTCAAAGCTGAGCCCTATCTTGTTTTTTTTTTTAATTTTTACACTCCTGTCGGTCTAACATTTTTTTAGCTTTTCCTGCCGTTTTATCAACCAAGAAAATTCTCCCAGCGTTTCCAATGGGTTCGCAGACATTGCAAGAGAATCTTGCAGGGGTTGGCTAGTATGTGAAATCTCTGCACGCAAAGATGGGGGGGGGGGGGGGAAATCTAAAACTGACCTTTTCATGTCTTTAGCTTTGTCAAATAAAGGCCATCATTCTTTGCTTCATTTAATTTTGTTGATTTGAAATGAGGATCAATCGGAAAATACCGTTACAGCAACAATTTAGGTATTCCAACACCGGCCCCAAGGTTGAAAGCCAAGAAAAGGATTTGCTCTATTCCTAGAACATCTCAAGTTGTTGCACTATTATATTTGATGAGGTTCAGTTCAAGTAGTCCAACGACAGCACACAGGATTCCCATGACTCCGACGGCCAATCAGTGACAAGCTGTACAGAGTTGGACGACCTGCGACCGCAGGCCTTTCATAATGGTTCGGTCATTCCTGCACAAATACTGCCTCGACTTCGACGACCGAGCACACCCAGTTGTGCGGAGCAAGGGTGTTGTGCAATGTAGAATATTATGGCTCTTTTTGGGGGGGAAGGGGGAGGAGGTCTGCACAATATTCCAGTAACCACCGAACAGATCCAATTATACCGAGCAAGGGTGTGGAGCCAGACCACATATGGCCCTGTTATTTTCTGCACATATTCTCGAAACTTGAGCACAGAACAGGTCCACTTTATGGGCAAGGGTGCTGTGTAATACTCGTACTGCATCAGTTTTTTCCCGAAACTTCGACCACCGAACAGAGTCCAGTTGTACGGATCAAGGGCGATGTGAAATACAGTATGCGGTTCAGTCGTGCATCCAGTTTTCCCAAACCTTCGACCACTGAACAGGCCCAATTAAACAGCAATGGTGTTGTGCAATATTGTGTGGCTCAGTCATGTTTCTACAAACTTCCCAAAACTTCGACCACCGAACAGCGTCCAGTTGTACAGAGTATGGGGTGTTGTGCAATGCAGCATTACACATGGTTTGGTTAGGTCTCTGCACAATATTCCCCTAAACTGCGACAACTTGGCAGGGCTAAGTTGTATATAGTAGTGGTTTCGTCTGTTATGCATATTGACCACTTGGAACAACATCTTCAAGAACAGACGACTGACAAACAGCGCAGTGTCACATCTGCTGGCTGTATACTTTTACATATTAACCTCGCTTTTTATCTCTCATCTGCACAACTTTTCTCAGACTTCGACCACCGATTGGTATTCAGCAATGCAAAGTCAGGATTATTCAATATACTGTGCAAGAAATAACCTGTATCCACTCATGACCCTCAAGATTCAGGATTTACAAGAAAACGAACTTGAAAATAAAAAGATCATAAAGTGATCTTTCCATTTTGGATTCAAGAGCAAAAGATCCATAACAGGAAATCTGGTCTGAAAATTTAATGCCAGTGATGTGTTGCAATGTATGAAGCTCGTTTCTCAGATAGGCACTGACTTGTGGTTGCATATCCACCACTACCAGCCAACCACTGCAAAGGTTTTTGCAAAATCTTTGAACCAATAATTCCGGAGACAAGATTTCTTTGTTTACAAAATACGAACAGGAAATAGCTAATAAATGTTAGATTACAAAAATAAACACGGAAACGGCAGAGATCCGCTTCTAAATTGTTTCATACACATTTCAACTTATTTCTTCAGTTATATGATTTTTAATTTCCTTGTCTCACAGACTGACACATCCTGGCATAGACTGAAGGCTGTAAGATTTTTTTTTAAAAACTCTGATCTAGGCGGTAATGCACTGCATCTGGTTCAATCATATCAAATTGATTTTTTTATAATTTTTTTTGACGCATGAAACTCTTGTCCTATATACGACGCCATTCAGCTATATATATAGCTTGTGGTGCTTAACGGAGAATCGGATTTTCGAGTTTTCTACTGTAATCCACACCCTCACAACATTCCGTTTTCTGTGAGTTTACATAATTTGTCGACAGACTAGATCCGTAGATTGTAAAACGGTTCAGCCGGGTTTTCTTTTTTTCAGATTTTGTATGGCACTGCAGTTAAGACTAGATGATACGAATGAAGGTCATTTTATTCCTGTCCTGATGTTAAAGAGTATTTTAAAGTGACTTGAAACCTGGCAACCATCCCCTCCCCATATTTTAATGGTTTAATCTTAATATACAAGAATAAATCTGTACGGTCCAGACAACGACCAACAGGAAATGGTCTCTCCGACACACCTCCGTGAAATTTCGTGACCCGCAAATATACAATTTCCCGTCACCACCCCACCCACCTTTCCCCTCTTTTTTTCATTAATCGGCACTGAACGTCAAACCAAATAGTGTCCCTCGGAACAAAAAATCCGCACACAGAAGCCATTTTCTAGGCCTTCCCTAGAGGGTGCCTAACGGAGCTTCAGAGACGAGCTAAGATTTTCGTCCCACCGCCTAAGGAGACGATTGTGAAATAAGTGGGGTGTAATTATATCATACCAAGCTCTTTTACGACTCATTGGAATAATCTGAGTATACTTTGGGAAGTGGGGGGGGGGGGGGGGGGGAATAATGACAAAAATAATTCTGCATTGACCATTCTTGAACTCATGGATCTCACAAACCCCACGAAATGCAAGAAAGATTCAAGAAAATAATTTTAAAAAATGATCGAACTTACCTTGTCGAACAGCATTAACCTCGGAAGACAACTCTGACAACCTGGACAAGCTCGAACCTTGATCAGCTGTTGATGAAAACTTGTATTCTCACACTGGTCTTGCTGCTGAGAGGATACAAGGTTGTCTGATGGTTTCCAAGGCTGGTCCCAGACCTCGGGTTGGACTAACCACTAAATGTTTCTTAGTGGAACGGCTTGTTCAACATCACCAGGACTTCCATTTCCGGGGAACTGAATTTCAATATTTTTTTTTATCCATATTTTCAATAATAAAAAAAAAAAGTTGGCCAATCAAAATTCCTGTTTTAATTCTTTTTTGTCTGACGAGGTCGTGTGTTCTGAGCCAGGGCTCTGCTTCGAGGCATTGGCTGGGAAACATGCTGAACGCCATTCCTTGCGATGGCAATTAACTTACCGCTGCCCCTCCCTCCCACTTTCTTTTCTCAGCTTCGACTCCTTCCCGAGTCTCAGTCTTTGGGTAGAAGGCCAGGGGGAAAAGTTCTCTCAGACAGCCTTTTCCTTGTAAATTTCCCGTGAT
The DNA here is from genome assembly GCA_963931925.1 of Onchidella celtica. NCBI lineage: Eukaryota > Metazoa > Mollusca > Gastropoda > Systellommatophora > Onchidiidae > Onchidella > Onchidella celtica. The sequence continues at coordinate 47,806,194 of OZ007569.1, forward strand.
GATAAAATTCCTTGCATGTGGAAGCCTTGGATTGAATTGGTATGATTGAAGTTATGAGGTTGTCAAGTTTTAAAATTTAGAAGTCACAATTAAACTATGCAATCAGCAGCCTTACCCCCTCGTTCACATCAGAGATCCGCTCTCGTTAACTTTCGCACCGCTCGCTAACGGACCAGGCTAATCTTTATATCTCGTCCATTAGTGCTCTCACCTAACTCTCGCAGGTTGGACGAGAACACGAATAGGCAAGAAATAAACATTAACCTCTTCCATTCGTGGTACGAAAGTTAACGAAAGCGGATCTCTGGTGCGAACTTGGGGTTATGCGGAAAGCTTGTCAGACTGTCCTTCATGAACGACAGTGACATTAATTTAAAATGCGAGAGACAGGAAACATGTTAGGTATCCATCCATTTGTAAAATGCGGTGCACCCACCTTCTGAACAGCCTTCTTGTTGTGGAGAATCTTATGTAACGTCACTCGCAGTCTTCAGATTCAGCAATACCTGTTAGTTGCTCGAGTACTTGAATGCTGGTTTCACCTTAGGCCCGAGACCACCATCTCCGCATGAAGATTGTTTGCTGTGAACAGCTTTGAAACGCTGGCACCCCCATAAAATAGGCGATTGCAACCTTGAGACGATCGTGGGTTGTTTTTTTTTTGTGCAAGTTGGAGCCGCTTGCTTGAAATTCTCGCTCTTGTTGCCGGCAGATTGGACAATCGTGAACACCAACAAGCGACTCAGGAAATCTCATTGGTTTGTCAGTCGATGTTAATTTTTGTTCTTATTTTTATTCTTTTTAAGGTTTACCAGGTCGTGACTGTCTCTTTCATATTTCTTTTCTTTCATGTTTTATTTGTTTTAAAATCTCCCATTTGGCCTCGCATTATAACTCAAAGTCAAAAGTGCCCTCTCAAAAATCACGAGCGAAAAGAAAGAAAACTCACTGAACACGTCTGCGTACGAATACACTGCATCAATGCTTCATTCTTGCCTTATCCACAATTACCAGATGTGAGCTCGTCATAAATATATTATTGGGTAAACATTCCTTTTTGGGAGACGAAAACATCCTTTCCTGTGTAAATTTCCTCTTCACGACTAAAATTCCTCAAATAAAGGATACTTCCTTGTTTGTGAAAGCACGGAACATTGCTATAGAATAAAAAGAAACAAAAAAGAAAAAAATGCTGAGAGAATGTTCTCGTTTCTTGGAGGTCGTAAACACTCTTTATTTCATTTCAAAAAGCTGATGTCCTTGAAAGTTGTTGTTGTTGTTGTTTTTTCTTTTCGTAAACCAAAGATGAAAATAAAATGACTGCTTTACAATTTCTGACGCTTGGTTGAATTTCATGCCACGGCATGCTGAGGACGGCCATCAATGAGAACATAAGAAGTGGTTAAAAAGAATTGTCTTTTTTTTTTCTCCGAGAGAGCATCCCTGTTCAGAATGAACAAATTGTGTTGAGTGTTTTCCCGTTCATAATGTGAGAAAACAATTGACATGAAAGAACATGGAGAGTAAAATTTAATGTGATCGACGACATACTAGGTCCAGTTTGAGTTGAGTTTGTAGAAAGCAGGTGGACACGATGATGGTCATATTGTGCCAGAGAGAAGCAAGGCGATAGACGGTAGACAACAGAATGATAGGAGTAAGGAGACACTACCAGAAGCTGCCACCAAGCCCCCGCAGGTCACCTTTACTGGAAGCAAGTCCAGATTTGTCTGTTTCCCTCTCTGAAATTACTTATTTGTATTGGCCGTAATGGTGATGATGGATGATGATGATGTTGCTGATGTTGCTGATGGTGGTGTCAGTGAGATAGTAATGGTGGTGATGATGGTGGAGATGAAAATGTTATACTGGTGATGATGACGATGGTGGTGGTGACGGTGGTGGTACCGATGCATGACACCAGTGCAAATAGCACACAAATGTGTTATAACGAAGGGAAAATCAAAAAGCGGAAGTATGTTTTGAAATACTATATTATAATGTCCGTTGCTATGAAGTTTGAAACGCCACTGATAAATACTTTTTTCAAATCTTGCACAGGCTTAAACATTTTGAAAGGCTGAACAATTTATGTGTTTGTTTCAGGAAATAATAACAAAGAATCTATCACCCCTAGACAAAGCACGTAGATAATGTGACATGTGAAAGTGAACCCAGACAGGAAATGACATTCAAACCTGAAAGAACTTTTTTCTTAATTCCATCCCAAAAAGAAATAATAATTCTACTCGTGTCAACTTGACACAAAACCTCCTCGTAAAGACGTTTTTGTTTTTGTTTTTTTTCTAAATGCGTATTGTACTTTTTGGTAGTCTCCATTGAAATACATCTTGAAATGTAAACATTTCTCCACGAGGAAATATGATATTCAGAAAATAATTTATGACCTTTATATTTTACTAGTACTAGTTGGCCCACTGGCTCGGGGAATACACAGATGTGATTTTTAAAGTTGAGTTTCGATCACCAGTGGGTAAACTGAGGCGCTGAACGAAATTTCCCATCTTACTTTTTCATTCTACCCAAAAAAATGCGTCTTTTCTTTCCGACTCAAAATGTGGGAACACTTTCTTCTGTACAACTCAATTGTGGCTCAAAATCAACGGAAGTATTAACAATATAGCGAACTTCAAGACCTTTTAAAATATACCCACGTATACCTTTACGTATTTCTGTCACTACAATTGCTGGGAATACCGTCTTGCTACGCCCCATTTCTGTTTTGAGTTTATAGGAGAGGCACATAGTCTGTGAGGTAAACTGACTGATACTAATCAAAGTATTGTTTTGTCTCACCTCACGTCACAAAAGTTGCGCTTCGCGTATTTCGATTTTTATCTACGTCAAAAGATCCGCTATGATAACTACAAATCGTCGGTTCAGTGCAAGAAGTGAATGTCGTTCCTTATGTCTGGCAATGGAGGTAATCACTGCTTGCGCGGAACCGACGAAATGATCTTCTGTGATTGGGGTAACAAGTTTATTACAAAGTCTGTCTATATATCCTCCCCAAGCACTAGATGTTTCTCTCATTGTCACAGTATATTGTATTACATTAAAGTATCAAGTTTTTGTAAATATTTTACCCTACCCCCACCCCTCAATTTTCCGATATGAGAAAAGTTGTTTGACAATATTTTGCTCATTCATTTTGACGATGGGTTTGTTTCAATCAGTGTCACAGACCTTGAATCGTTCCTAAATTTTAGCAGCGCAGCGCTGCCTGTAATTTTGGTGACGTGAATGAAACATAACAATATTAATTATTACGATTAATTGTTGGAAAGTTCAGACTGCGGACAACTGTACCCGAGTGGTACTGAAATCGTGCTTGTCAAGACTGTCACACTGATGTGTCAAATTATTTCAACGGAGTTTCGGTTTGTAACTAAGATTGGCACGTCACAATGTACGTAGTTGTTCGTCGTGGCAACCAGTCCGAAAAGTAGGCCTACGTTGTTTTTCCATTGTCTCGAATGACGATGGGCTTTTCTCGAGACACAAGTAATCATTATCATCAAAGCTGCTTGGAGAGTCGACATGGCGGCTCAAGACATGAAAATGATGAGAAATGACATGTGAACGTGCCGAGAGACAATCTGGAGGAAATCTCAAAACAGAATGATGGAGCATAATTTAGCACAGGGTAATTGTCCATAATCTAAATAGACAGAGGCAGAGATAGTCCAGAAATTGACAAAGGGGCATGGAAACAGAGAGAAATTACACAAACTAATTCAGATACAGTGGACAGTCATAAATTTTGTGGACAAAGACAGTCATAATTTCAGAATCGATCTTTTTGCGATTGAAGGATAGCACAGAAAAATAATATTTGTTTCAAAATGCAAGACTTTCCAGTTTACAGAAGACAGTTGAAAGTCTCAGTACAAAGCCATGATTAAGGCGATGCGCATATTTTGCCGATTTTGATTGGCCAATAAGTTGGATGATGACGTCGCGGCGTTTAGTTTCAATGAAAACCCGCCAACCAGCCAACTCATACGATGTCACTGAAACGCCAAGTGGTGACGGCCGACTTACTGGTCTTGTCCTCAAGCATCCGCTGTTTTACGGAAAAATAACGTATGGAAAAGTAAAACACTTTTTGGCTTCTTGACCGGTGAGGAGCGGGGCGGAACGGATGCTACGGACAAGTATACAGAGGCAAAGAGTGTTTTACTTTTCGTCATTTTCCGTAAAAATAGCGAAATGGAGCGGATGCTTTGGGCAAGTATACAGAGGCAAAGAGTGTTATACTTTACGTCATTTTCCGTCAAAATAGCGAAATGGAGCGGATGCTTTGGACAAAACCACTTACAATGATATCATACTAACACAGTCAGATGCTGGCAGACAAGAAGTGCACACTGCAATTTCCTCATTATGTTTCTTAGTAAATCCGGGAGACCCGTTCATACTAAACCTGGTCACACACAGTCAGCTTCTGCCATTGTTTCTTGGGTGTAAATTTTGCTGGCTGTATCTGACGGTTACTGGCCGGACTTAGTATGATATCTGCCTTAGTTAGACTGTGGCGTCAAGATAGTTCGTTTCAGTGGGATCGTTAGAGAGTTGGCTGGTGCGCGGGATCTCATTGACATCCAAGTTCTACCTATGAGAGAGAAGCATGCAATAAGAAAACTCCGTGCTCAGAGCACAGAGCTCTATAGATAGGCTAGAGCGGGAAGTACGTCAAGTCACTGTGCACCCTTTGGTGCCTCGAGCTAACACAGGGGAGGGCAAGGTTTCGATAAAAAAGGTTGAAAAATGATGGGCACCTGTAGTTTACTTGCCAAATTCTAAAGGCTATTATAGAGAGCTGTATTGTTCACAGTCATCATGAGTATGGTCTGTCGTCCTACACACTCACAGTAGAGGTGATCGTACTTCACAGTGGAGGTGTTAAATGTCTGTGAGTGCAACTCGGGGAGTTCTGGCTTATTTTCACCAATTTTTCGTAAATATCTCCATAAATACTGTGACTCGACAAAGACTTCAATTTGCAAACCTGATGTTGCTTTCAGTTTGATGGAGACCGAACCACGTCAATACCAGGCATTTTGAAATAGAACCGGGGCATCATACTGTTTAATTCCCTCACTAAACACTGTACGTAAGCAATTTGGTTTGATTCTCCCACTCTTGGGCTAGACACGCAAATGCGACTTGCTGTCCTGTTGCAGTGGTGCCTCTATATCGTGTTCCTATCGTCGCCGCATGCATGTGCGCGTTTCACCATTCATTCGCCTAAGTTTGAAAAACATGCGACACGGCTGTAAGCAACCAAGTCCAAATGCCTGGGCAATACTTTGACTCTGAGATTTAGAAAAACAAATTAAATTAACATTTGAAAACTGTGCTTTTGTGTGGTGTGGGAACAACTCTGCCGGTCCCTGAAACCGGTGTAGTAATCGGTGTATAAAAGTGAGGGGGTGACAGCAAGGGGTGCGGGGGGGGGGGGGGGGAGGAGATGTATAAATCTTTATGATAATTTGGGTTAAGAGTTCACTTTCTTGGAATCTCTGTTTAGTTAGATGCTAGGCTAACTACGCTGTGTAGGAAATGTAATGCAGCATCGTTTGTCCGTATACCGAGCCTCGTGGTGGGCATAATTATTTTTTGATTTAATGAAGCTTTCGCTGTCAAAAAAAAAAAAAACCGCATTATATCAGAACAAAGAGCTAGGACGCAAAGAATCCGATTCAAAATTGGATTTGGAAGGGTCTGCGAGCCGACCAAACAAAAAAACTAAAACGACGGGGTTGGATTTCAAATATGGACACATTCTCGGTCGATATTCCACAGTGCCTTTTTATATAATATATAATTTATGTGTACATTATGTGTATTTCTCTCTCTCTCTCTCTCTCTCTCTCTCTCTGTCTGTCTCTCTCTCTCTCTGTCTCTTTCTCTCTCTCTCTCTCTCTCTCTCTCTCTCTCTCTATTTCTCTCTCTCTCTCTCTCTACCTCTTTTTCTCTTAACCAGTCCAATATGCTATCATGCTGTCTTCGTCCTCCAATACTTCAACCATTAATTCCTTCACACATTGACAAGAAGATCATCATGTTGTCTGTCCGGAGCCAGACCTGCGGCAATAAGAGACCGGACTGTGTCGGGTAATCTGACCCTGGGATATTTCACACCTAACTGGAACATACGTCACTATGTCTACACTTATTGCTAATCAGCATGTTGAAAATCCTACGTATGCACCCACAAAACCTTCTCCCCATGTACACTCAAAATCTGCAGCCCACCCTCCACACCCGATTCCCAGCCCTGCCCAACCTCCCCTCCCAGCGTCCATACATTACGGACTGCCCGCCCCCAAAAAAGTTGAAAACTGCTGTTTTGGACTGAAAGGAAGCTCTGCGAAACAAAGACCAGCCTTTGATATCACCCGAGATACAGAATACCGAGACGGACCATTCCTTCTTTCGCTATATATATCTAATTATATATTTCAGTAACTTGCAACCTATGGCATGACTAACTGACCAAACTATACACTCTTCAGGCCTTAAATTTGGCAGGAAGGTGGCAATTGAGATAAGGAAGATGATGACTATAATTAAAAGTTGTTTACTTCAAGCATGTATTAAAAAAAAAATAACAATGTTTATTGCTATGTAACATCTGTATTTTTGCATGTTTGTTTCGTAATTTATATATAGTACTGTGCATGTCATAAAAAGTAACCATATCAATCGTTCACTTTGGTGCGTAATGTTGTCGTGCGCATTTGTTCTGAAGCAAGACTGTAGTTTATTACTTTTATTATACTAGAGAGATGGGGGGGGGGTGGGGATTGTTTATTCTGGGCAATGCCCGGTAGCTCATCTAGTATGTCCATAATTTGAGGGCGTATAAACACGGGGAGTACTACTCACGGAACTCTGTCGTACTACTACAAAACTTTTCCGTTCAGTTATGAAAGGTTGTGGTGCCAATTGTTGGATTGTTGACATGGATGATACGCGCGCAAGTAGACGGACGGAATTTGGCGAATTGAGCCGTCTCCGTAACCTGTGTCTCGGACATAAAAACGAGATCGATCCCTTTTCTAAAATGAAATCTTGCTACTTTTGATCATCCGATGTACATTTTTCAGTACACTTGCACTAGAATCACTCAGTCTCATTCTAAATCTTCGAAGCCCCTTTGCAATGTCGGTGTATTTGTCTGTCTGTGTGATTTTACTACGTTTCTCATGCTCGCTCCATCCGAGAGTTCTGGCCTTGTCTGTCCCACTCTTCACACGCCAAAAAAAGATAGACTTGACCTCCGTAAACTCAAAAATGCCTCCAGCTTATTTCCATTGTTATATTTATCCGTATGTTTAATGGGATCAGGACATAGCAAAAATTCTATCACATTGTACTATCTATCTATCTATCTATCTATCTATCTATCTATCTATCTATCTATCTATCTACCTATCTATCTATCTATCTATCTATCTAATATCTATCTATCTATCTGTCTGTCTGTCGGCCTGCCTGCCTGTTTGTCTGTCTGTCTGTCTGTCTGTCTGTCTGTCTGGCTATCAATCTGTATATCCATCTTCCTATCTACCTTTCTATCTATCTGTCTGTCTATGCCTGTCTGTCTAATTATCTAATCATTTAATTATCTGTCCATATTCTGTCTGAAGTGTCCCATCTCTCTCTCTCGCTCTATCTATCTATCTATCTATATATCTATCTATCTATATATCTATCTATCTATCTATCTATCTATCTATCTATCTATCTATCTATCTGTCTCTGTCGCTGTCTCTCTGTATACATATATATTATATCTTTTCTATTCAGCCCATTATGCTAGCCAGGCCTGCGGCAATAATAGACTTACCATGATGTAATCTGACCCTGGGATATTTCACACCTAACTGGAACCGACGTCAACGTATATAGCGCCATTGCCAATGTATATAACGCCTTCGCTATTCACCATGTAAAACTATTGCTCGTTAGATCATGAAGACGTCTTTCATTCGTTATTGACATTTGGCTGTACATGTCATATTTGTCACCCCCTTTTCTTTCCCTCTCTTTTTCGTTCTTTGTCTCGCTATCTCATCTATCTATCTATCTATCTATCTATCTATCTATCTATCTATCTATCTATTTATCTATCTGTCTATCTGTTTCTCAGTCTGACTGTCTGTATGTATGTCTGTGTGCATGTGTATCTATCTATCTGTCTGTCTATCTATCAATCTGTCTATCCATCTGTCTATTTGTGTATCTATCTATCTATCTATCTATCTATCTATCTATCTATCTATCTATCTATCTATCTGTCAGTATCTATCTATCTATCTATCTATCTATCTATCTACCTATCTATCTATCTGTCTATCTATCTATCTATCTATCTATCTATCTATCTGTTTAATTACCTTGGTAAAAATTGCTACGGAGCGGTGCGTATCCAAAAAAAATGAAATATTGCCCAAATGTACGTTACCCCCGGCTCCCTCCAACACTTAAACCCATAAATTAGAACATCGGTGATTTTAGATCACCCGAAACACTATTGTTAATTAACTTAAACCAATCGCAGCGATTATGAGAAAGCCTTCGACTCTATTGAACATTTTGCCATCACCGAAGCTCCAAGAAAAATCAATATGCAAGAGACTTATGTGAAATTGCTGGAAAACATATACAAAGACGCCAAAGCCAGAGTACACATAGACAACCACGTGTCAGAAACATTCAACGTAGAAAGAGGAGTGAGACAGGGAGATCCAATATCACCTAAACTATTTACAGCAGCAATAGAAGAAATCTTCAAATCATCAGGTCTGGAACTTGGAATAAATATTGATGGAGAACAGCTGAAAGACCTTAGGTTCGCAGACGATGTGGCGCTGTGCACGGGAGACACAAAGCAAATGGAGAAGAACCTGAACATACTAAACAAACACAGTAAAAATATCGGACTGAAGATACACAAAGACAAAACGAAATATATGACAAATTATGAAACAGATGAAGATATAAAAGTGGAAAATAAAGTAATTGAAAGAGTAAACCAATACAAATACCTTGGCCAAACAATTCTAATGGAAAATCAAACAAGCTGTGAAGTGAGTGCAAGAGTAAGAGCAGGATGGAGCTGCTTTGGAAGGTACAGAGAAATTTTCCAAAATAAAGACATACCAATATCCCTCAAGAGAAAAGTGTTCAACCTCTGCGTAATCCCCACGATCACATATGGATGCCAGACATGGACCATGTCAAGACAGATCACCACGAAACTAAGAACCACCCAAAGAGCAATGGAAAGAAAAATGCTAAACATAAAGCTACAAGACAAAGTACCACACACGGAAATACGAAAACAAACAAATGTTACGGACTTGGTGAAAATGGCTCTCAGATTAAAATGGAGATGGGCAGGACACCTAGCCAGGACACAAGATAACAGATGGACAAAAAGATGCACAGAGTGGAGACCGAGGACGGGGAGAAGATCACGAGGACGGCCAGTAGGACGATGGAGAGACGACATCACAAGAACAGAGGGTGCGACCTGGACAAGGAGTGCGCAAGATCGAAGCAAATGGAAGGCATTGTCAGAGGGCTACATCCTGCAGTTGAGGGACAACGCCTAGGTTCAAGTTTCAAGGTTCAATCGCAGCGCAGTCCATTCTGTCCCCGGTTATTACAGTCACTCTCAAATAACATGACTGTGGATTTCACAGTCATAAAATTACGATTATTGTTCGCATAAAAAAAATGTCTGAAATACTATGGAGCTAACATTTAAAAAAGAGAATGAAGGCTGGGGAGAAGGAGAGAAGGAAATGGAAGAAAACAGTATTTTAAAAATCAAGGTTTTAAATATCGATCATTTGGAAGTGGAGCAAACTCTCCGTCTCTTTCCCCCTTCCAGTAACGGTGAAGATGATGTTGTTATGGACATGGTCTATGTAAGGATGTGATTTTTAGTATGTGTTGGGAATGATGTCGGTGCCCCTTGTCTCATAGTCTCTCGTTTATGGATTGTGCTATGAGTAAAACGCTGGATGAATGCATGCCACGCCAGAACTAGCACTACGCTCATAATATCGCGAGCGGGGTTCAGATACAGATGATGCAAACGAGCGAGGGTGAGAGAGAGAGAGAGAGAGACGGAATAGGGGATGGACGTGATTAGATGCGTCTGTAGTAGCGCACACCTCACATTTCTTGTTTTTATTTTACTTCTTCTTGTTTCTGTGTTGTTGTTGTTGTTGTTGTTGTTGTTGTTGTAGTAGGCGTTGGTTTTTCAGAATTTTGCCCACGGGTGACCATACTGTATCGGCCATGTGGTTGCTTTCTTGTGTCTTGTGGATGTTAAATTGTACCTATCGTGATGTTCATATTGTATCTAGCCACTCTGCTGCTACCATGGGTTGCTACTCTCAACCTACCATGGGTGTTTAATAAATCTATTTATCTATCTATCTATCTATCTATCTATCTATCTATCTATCTATCTATCTATCTATCTATCTATCTATCTATCTATCTATCTATCTATCTATCTATCTATCTGTCTGTCTGTCTATCTGTCTATCTGTTTCTCAGTCTGACTGTCTGTATGTATGTCTGTGTGCATATGTATCTATCTATCTGTCTGTCTATCTATCAATCTGTCCATCCATCTGTCTGTTTGTGTATCTATCTATCTATCTATCTATCTATCTATCTATCTATCTATCTATCTATCTATCTATCTATCTATCTATGCTCTCTGTAACTACCATGGGTTTTCATACTGTATCTACCATGATGTTGCTATCGTGTTGCTAAATTGGGTTGCTACTCTCTACCTACCATGGGTGTTCATACTGTATCTGCCATGAGGTTGCTACTCTGTTGTTACCATGGGCGGCTACTCTGTATCTGCCATGGGTTTTCATTCGGTATCTACCATGGGGCTGCTAATGTGTATCTATTCTTGAGTGTTCCTACTGTGTCCACCATGTCGTTGCTATTCTGTATTCATCATGGGTTGCGGTAATATGTCTACTATGTGTGTATTGTCAACCTGTATCCACTTTGGGGATCACTGTGTTTCCTAAAGGTTGTTTCAGCGACCTTCACCAAATGTAGCTCTGTGTCAGAAGCCCTTCCTCAATATTGATATTGTGTACATATTTTTTTTCTGGGAAGAGGGGCACTTGCTTGTGTTGAACAAAACACACGAGTATCAATGTCGAAGCGAAAGTGAGAAAACCATTTCAGGAAAAAAAAACGCCAAGAGAGAGAAAGATGGGACAGTGTGGACGAATAAATAGATAAATATGTTCATAAGAAAGCGACATGAAAAGAACCACAGAAGAAAAAAAGAAAGAGGGAGGGGGGGGGCAAGCGGATGAATATAAACAGACAGAAAAGCTGGATGCAAAAGAAGAAATGACTGAGTGAATAGCAAGACGGAATGAGAGAGAGAGACATGGAGAAATACAGAAACAACAGTAACGCAGGCAGAGAAAGAGAGAGAGAGAGAGAGAACAAGGGAGAATGTCCTATTAATTTAAGAACTGAAAGGAAGGATCTCACTGGCAGCACAGAAATATAGGGTCAATGGCAAGCTCAAAGAAAGACAGAAATGCCCACCTCTATATTTAATCAATAAAAGAATTTCCACTTTTTGCATTCGCAGTTTACGTGGGAGGAATCAGCTGTTTGTTACTTTCTCAACCCCCGTTCAATAGCAGGTTTACGGTGATTTTGTTTATTTTACATATATACCTATATATGTGAGGATTTGGTGACAAATAAATATTACATTTAATAACCATTTCACATATCAATAGAGTAAGTAAGTTGTATCATGCTCTGAATTCTTTTCTATATTTATTGTATTATAATTGTGACACTTCAGTTATGTTATCTATCTATCTATCTATCTATCTATCTATCTATCTATCTATCTATCTATCTATCTATCTATCTATCTATCTATCTATCTATCTATCTATCTATCTCATCTATCTGTTTGCCTATCTATCTATCTATCTATCTATCTATCTATCTATCTATCTATCTATCTATCTATCTATCTATCTATCTATCTATCTATCTATCTATCTATCTATCTATCAGTCTGTCTGTCGGTCTATCTATCTGTCTATCGATCTATCCTAATATCTATCTGTCTATCTATCTATCTATCTATCTACCTATCAGTCTGTCTCTCGGTCTATCTATCTGTCTATCGATCTATCTATCTATCTATCTGTCTGTCTGTCTGTCTGTCTGTCTGTCCGTCTGTCTTTCTATCTGTCTATCTATCTATCTATCTATCTATCTATCTATCTATCTATCTATCTATCTATCTATCTATCTATCTGCCTATCTATCTATCCATCTATTTATCAGCCTGCCTGCTGCCTGTCCGTCTGGGCCCTAGGGAGCTGAGATCTTACATTCTCATTACATTTAAGGTTACTGACTTTTCAAAACCAAGCAAATACAAGGAAGCTCCTGTGTGTCTGGGTCCAACCAGATAAACATTGGCTTTCGTCTTCACGTATACCCCCCGACTAGGAGATACTGACCAGGGTGATCAATTAACACCGTTTTGTGTCAGGTATCTGTAGGAATAATGAATATCTAGCACTTCTCAAGAACGATGTCACCAGAATCTTTATTACTACTCTTAATTACACTTGTTGTTTTGTTCATGTTGTCTCGTCAACAAGCCCAGATCCTTCCGGATAGGAGGCTACAAAAACATACCATCTCTGTAAGGTGCTCATCCAGATAATATTTATGTACTGTTTCTTTAAAATGTTTCGCCTGATTTTTGTTCCTTACGACACCTTTTCCTTCTCTCTTTCTTTGTTGATTTATCATTCTCTAATTATTCCCGTCTTTACATCTACACTGACTGACAGCGTAATATTGCTCAATACTTTTTCAGCAAACCGAATCAGATATGGCACGCCACTTTGGAGACACACAGACATTGCTACATGCTAAACATTTTAGTAAAGTTTCGTGAAACCAACTTAAAACTGTGAGGTGACTAAATCAATTTGATTACGGCAAGAGGTCATCTGTCCAGTCGTCGTTTTCCGCCAGGCCGGAGTTGTGAAAAATGGAAGTGAACCTGCTGAAGGTCACAAAACGTCCACGCCTATCCGAGTGCTTCATCATCGACACAGTCCTCGACATATCTGTCATCACTTTAAACAGCCCAGCTAAGATCTGCACTGACGATTCCAAGATTTGAGAGATCTCTGTCATGATTCGGATGTTGTTAAAACTCACGCAGAGAGTGAGTTGTTGTTTTACCAGGGCCATGAGAAATTGGCTGGTGGCCTTGAACGGCCCTCGCGAATTATAGTTGGTGAGTAAATAAATGTAAAGTTAAACTGTTAGATGCACGCTTGTCGGTTTTAATGTTCGTGATTAATAAGTAATGGAGTAGGGGTGAAACAAGGTGGGGCTAGTTGACATTGTTAAGTATGACTAGACAAGTTTTTGCACGTTAACTGGCTGGTAGAATAGTGCAGACGTATTACTACAATTAAAATGGGGGGAGGTTTCGACCTATGAGATAGCTGAACTAATTGGGCCAGCGGACTAGCACGCTGGGTAGTTAGATAGTATAAAACATCGTGTAACGTTCAGATTTGGTGAATACAGACGAGCAGAAGCATCGTGTCGTGAAGTATCTCCGGTTGACCAGTACCTGAACTGTGTGCTTTGAAGACAAGAAGTCCTTGCTAACGGACTGACTGAGCTCTAGAAAGAAAGGTCTGAGTGGGCTGACCTTTGAAAGCCCACGCTGCGCTATATTGATGTTCGCGCCTACCAGTAGGCGTGACCAATGGTAATATATCTTATTTGTTCAAGCATAATAGAGATCGGAGATAGAGAGAGAACTACAGCCTCATAGGAAGACTAAGGAAACCCCAGCTGGCACTCGACCACGAGTGTCCTGTATCATAGATCTATTGCCATAGTATGATTGGAATAATATAGCACATTGTTCATGAATTGAATAGTGATTGTGCATAAAATATAGTCTTTTGGCAACTGCTTAAATTACCTACAAGCCGAAGAGTGCTTCTGTAGGCTTTGAACATACTGGGCTCTCCTAACACTCAAGCCCATATGATTTAGGGAGAGTTTGCCTGGCGACTGGCCAGTGGCGACTCAACTGTCACTTTAAATTGATATCTAGTTTCGTATAATATACCTATTTGCTATTGATTGCAGTACCTCCATAGTTACATGAATATCATTGGTTAAGTTATTAATTAGAGTTTTTTTGGTTTGAATATATACCCCTATTGTCTTTTGTTTTGTTATTAATATTTATGTAAACTATGGCCTGACCGGCCTGACATATATACGCTCTAGTTATTTAATACTTTTCTTGTGTGGTTGTGTCCGAGTGTGAGTTAGCTGCCTCTCGTGCAGTCGTAACATCCCCAAGACCCTAACTCTGCTCGTGACAATCTCTATCTCTATCTCTGACTAGATTATCAACCTCTTTGATTACAATGCATCTGCAGCATCTGGGCACTTGCAAGATGAAGAGCTCCGTCTCCAGCACTGCATAGAGCCAGGTCATTTTCAAACGAGAAGGCTACACAGTTTTCTAGATAAATCACTAAGGTATCTATACTTCCCCGGGATGGAGATGGGACTCATTTTAGTTGCCTTTCCATCTCCTTATCATTGAGAAAGAAGCTTTAATAATGTAATGTGGAGATCACTCTCAAAAGAGACCAGTAAGCTCCGGATCTGTGAGGTCGGAGTTTGTATCTCACAAGCACTGAACCTGACGAAACTGGTCATGGCACACCAACCACAGGAGGCTACTGTGATTGACTTATTCAACAATACTTGCAAATGAATTTTATGAACAGGAGAGGCCAAGTATTGATGTTTGTTTTTAATGAAGAAACTATAGCATCTGAATAATCAACACGTCTAGGTCATTAATGAAGTTTTGAAAAGCTTTAGATACGGTAATGCTGTGTGTGTGGTGTAAGCGCTTGCGGTTACACGTTGGCAGTGGATAGGAGGGAGGACGATGAAAGGAAATTTGGGACCTTGAGCTGGGTTTTCGTGCGTACGGAAACGGAAAAGGCAACGGAAACGTCAAAATATTCATCAAGTTGTAAAAGGAAATAGTTTTTCCATACGTCCCACAACGGTGTTTCTGTAGACATGAAAACATTCTTCCTATTTCACTGTTTGAATGGGATTTGATGTTTCCGTTGCCTGGTGCGTTTCTGTACACGTGAAAACAGAGCTTTAGAAGGCGCTTGTCTGGAAAAGATTCAGAACCACTGGATTAACACGACTCGCAAAGCGTTACAAAAGATTCCACCAGGAGGGTTCATCAGTGGTTACTGCTTGGCTCAGACAATAGGTTTAGTGAAACGATCGGTCAAACCATTATTATCTCCGGCATTTCCTGAGTTCAAATCAACACAAGAATCGACACTTTCTAGTGCCGAGCTGTCTGAGAGATTAAAGCTTGATCAGACCCAGCCGTGAAGGTCTTTTCAATACGATGTGTGTCATGGGCTTGAAAAGCACATAATAATTCATTGATACTACGAATCGGCACTAACTGGCCATGCTAATTGACCTACTTGGCAATTGGATTTGATATCCATACAGAGTGAGAAGCCTCAAACTCCCCTCCCTCATTTGAGAGCTAACGAGGTAGTCTAATGAGTATGTCCATGACGGTAACCTCTTTCATCAGGTTTGTACTGTTGAGTGCCCGTCCCCAGGGGCGCTGTAATATAATTATTGTAATAGACTGGTGTGAGGAGACCGTGGGGAGACCGACATGACCACACAAGGCCATCAATTTTTTCATATCAAATTTATTTCATTACTGTAAGAGCGCAATACCGCCTTGACCAAGTAACCTGCGACAGCTCTGGGGTTGTCCTGACATGTCTTTGTCCTTGGAAGACCTCTGCCCTAGACATTTGTATCTCTCTCTCTTTCTAGTTTTTGTTTTTCTCGCCGTTGTTTCTGGGCTTCTCGGCTTTCTCAGCCCTCAAAAGGGCCCCTAAAGGATTGCCTTCTTCTTGTCCTTTCCTGACATTGTTTTCCTACCTAGCCCTCAAAAGCCCCCCCCCCCCCTCTCCCCCAATAGGGGTACAATATCTTCTTTTTCTTCCTGTGATTTTTTTTTTCAGGAAGGGGCTGTTTTCTGGGGCACATTGTCATCACTTCTATGGACAGAGTTTGTGTTTTGTCAGTGTGGAAACATTTTATGTTGCTGTGAAGGTGTTGAATTGTTGGATAAACGGGAGAACCAGAGATGAAACCTTCGATGTTGTTATCATAATAAATTATTATGTTTAGACAAGAACATTGATCGTGAAGACCCGGTGAGATTTAAGATAGGTTATATCGCTTGACAAGGCCCACCATGAAGAGTTACACGCAGATATGTTTTGAGCGACGTATTCTTGCCCCATTGCACGATGACAGAGACGACAGTGGCAATAATAAATAGATTCCGGGCACCAGTTAAAATGCTAATAAGTATGCAATCTTATTATTAAAAAAAATAGTGGTGGGAGTAATTCATTGTAGTGCAAGTTTCATCCTATTTTTGCTCAACGCTAGAGCCTAAATGACAGTTTCAACAATTATAAAGTTAATTTTCCTAAGTGTCAGCGACTCGTCCAATCGCTTTTGTATCGACCGATTATGTTGATTCAAGTTTCAGATATTTTTAAATTAAAAGTCGTAAAAATGTAAAATATAATGATCATTGTTTTGGGTTCCCTGTAGCAAGCCCACCGCACCGGAAACGATGTATTAATACGCGTTCAATTCGGGGCACGCAATTTCCCTACCAGAAAAGAGTGGCTAGTGCTCTGGTGCGCATGAAACCTGCAGTACGACTGTAGAATATGGGTTCCGAAGCAAGACAGTGGAATATTATGGAAACTGGTCCAGGTCTGAGAGAGGGAGAGAGAAGGGTGCGAACACTGGTACCTCAGCTAGTTGTTATAAAAAATATAGTGGCGGGAGTAATTCATTGTGGGGCAATTTTTGCCTTTTTTTTTTTTTTTAAATTTTTGCTCGACGCTACAGCCTAAATGATAATTTCAAAAATTATAAAATCAGTTTTCTCCACTGTCAATTAATCCAGCCCAATCACTTTTTGTCGACCGATTGTGTTGATGCAAGTTTCAGGTATTTATAAATTAAAAGTAAAAATTTTAAATGCACTGATCTTTCTTTTGGTTCCCTGTGGTAAACCCACCGCACCGGAAACGGTATTGATGCACGTTCAATTCCGTGCACACAATTTCCCTACCAGAAATGAGTGCGTAGTGCTCGGTGCGCATGAAATCTGTAGTTGAATATTTGAAGATTTATATGAATAAATAAATAAATAAATAGACAAATGAATAAATGGTAAGACCCATATATACATCCCAAAGACTAAGTGTTATTTCCTTACCGATCAGTTAAAGATAGTGGATCTTTGGTTCTTTTGTATGGAAAGTAAAATATAAATGGACACGACAACCAGGCCAGTTATGGAGTTGCTCAGATATCATTATCCCGATGGTCAGTGACAGGTGGCTACAGTATGAAAATCTGAGGGACAGTTGAAGAAAAATCAATATTCACCGTGATTCTGAGTCTGGAAACTGTTTTCATTTCGTCGGGTATTTTGCCATATTGCTGTACGTTCAGTTTTGCCTTTTCGAGAAAATGAAGATTGAAGTTTGGTCGGCAAAATGGTTAAAACGCATTAAACATTACGTCACAAACACATATCTCGAAACGCTTTTAACCAGTTGGAATACGAGAACCACTTTCATGACAAAACCTGAAAATCGGCCAAATGTCGCATACAACAATAATGATATGGCAAGTACACTTTCGATTTATCAGCAGAGTTCACGAAAGGACATGGAATCCGTCGCTGACCACATATGGTGTAACTCGGCAGGTGTTGACTCAGAACAACTCCATCGAACAGGTACGTCATTGTCCTCAATATTAATATCCCACATACAGGAGAGTGCAGACCTCATGGCTTCATTGAGCAAAATAAGCTCAGACTGACGGTTGTAAGTTTGCTATGATCAAGCGGTCGGAGACCTCAATAGAGGTTTCTCATACTTTCATGTTCAGCCTGGCTGGAGTCGCGTCACTGACCTCCCGAGACGTCTCATATTGCTGGAATTTGAACATGACCGACGATCGTCGCCTGAGTTCACGAGGAGACAATGTCTGGAGCACACAAACAAAACATGGACTATAGAATGAAATTGATATGATAAAATGAAGCAGAAACATGACATGCATCGGGGGACACTGTTCAAGAACTCCGATTTATACGAGGAGCTCAGTAAGTAAAAGGAAAATCATCTAAATGATGAAAACTGCCAACACACCATAGATATTCATTCAAATACTTTGAGTATTAATTGCCAGTTTTGAAATCATGGGTCTTCTGTTAGGACTTTATCATCATCGTCGTCATCACCATCATCACCAGCATCAACCACAAACAGCAAGTAGAAAAGGACGAAGAGGAAACAGAGGAAATGTCTGAGGAGATGACTGAGGAGATGACTGAGAAGAACTGAAAGGAGGCTGAAAGGGCCGTAGGGCACTGAGTCTAGACTGCTTTGTCCCTAGCTGTTAAAGAGAGAGAGAGAGAGAGATGTGGACTATGGAGTTAAACGAAGCCTCACACACATTGACGAGTCTGCAACAGATCTGTCTCTCTGGTTCAGGTGCGGCAAAAACTATCTAGAAGAATCATTTTGCTGGAGAGAGGAACCTCGCGGACTGAGTCAAAACAGACTAAACACAGACTGGACTCAGTACGGCACCATGCACAGAGTCAAATCTCTTTTGCCTCGATTTTGATATGAAATATGGACTTTGGAACTAAACGAGACCTCGAGCCTTGCTGAGACTCAAACACGTCTGTCTTGCTAGTTGATTCAAAGAACGTTCAAATGTAAGTGTGGGGCCACACGTCGAGCAATGAGCCGAGCCATGAGCTGCACTGCAGCGAAGCGACGGGAATAAATGCATTAAACCTAAGCAAGGTGTCCACACTACAAGCGATTACCAATATGAGCGACGATAAATAACTTGCCATTTAACATCGCTCGTCGCTCAAGCTGTGTGTCGTGACCTCTTGCCCTCCTGTAGGCGTGAACCTGCAGCTTGAAAATCCATAGCTAGTGATGTGGCCACCCAACCTCCATCGCTCACAACACGACCGTCGCCTGATCACAGCGAGCTGGTAGCGCGGCTCGACATGTGGCCACACTGTAAGTCACAACCGATTTGAAAACATAGATTTGACTCAGTGTGTTGTGGGTCTCATCACCTCCTAAATGTCTGCAACTGGCATGTTTCATTGACGTCACCAAATTGAGATGTCTACCACAGCCATGATAATTATGTTCCGCTGCCGATACGCAAGTTCCATGTCGTCAAACCTTTCAACAACCAGAAAAATATAGTTCTCCGGTGGATCATGACTGGTTTGTTTATTTGAAAATTAATCCTAATTAGACCACAGATGGAAATAGATCTGACATATTAAAGATATTCAGAAAAAAACAGCAGCATTGATCATTCTCCGCATAGGTCAAATACCTTAAAATTGGCTTTTAATATAATACACAAAATACCAGGAATTCATTCGAAAATAGCATCGAGGGGTGATGAGCAAGCCACCACGCTGCAGTTAGGTTTATGGTAAAAATGAGAAAATATTACCGAAACATTTAGAAATATTTCGTTAACATGACAAAACGTGTCGTGGATAGAAACGCGTGTATGATCGAATCGTTCAATCTTGCTGCAAACATGTAAGTGTGCAATCTCCATCAAAAACTGTAGCGGGAGTATTTCATTGTGGTGCAAGTTGGCTCAGCGCTACAGTATGAATGCCAGTATCAATAATTATACCATTCATGTCATCAAGTGTCAACCAGTCTCCCGTGTATCGATCCTTTGCGTTTATTCAAGTTTCATCTTTTAAAATACGTTGTCTTGACGGCTGACAGACAAGAAGTATACACCATAGTTTCCTATATTTTCTTAGCAAATCCGAGAAGACCCTTTCATACTAAGTCCGGTCAGACACACTCAGTTTCTGCCATTATTTCTTGGGTGTACATTTTGCTGGCAGCAACTAGGTGTGACGTTCCGGGTTTAGTATGATAAAATCTTCAAGACTGACAGTGCATCTATCAGAAAATATATTTTTATTTACTCTCTCTTCACCGTCTTCCATCTCTCAGAACTGTTCCAATTGTTCGAATTTTTGACCCTAAAGATGCAACTCCACGTCTTGCACACGTGAGAAATTCGACATTAAACGTTTGCGGCTTTAGTATTGTGATAAGGAGTTAGAATAATATTTAGATTGGTGAACGAAAGAAGAAGAATAAATCGCACCTGCGAAGCAGCTTGATAAATGCCACATCGAATTTTAAACAAGTGTCAAAGTGTACATTTGATAATTATACCTTTTGTACATACTAAAAGATCTCCAGTTTTCAGAAAATGGAGCTAGAACAAACAAGAACGTAGGTAGCTAAATCCCAAAGCTGTCTCAAAACCTCATGGCATCGACCATTGGGGTTAATAAGACAGAGGTTCAGATGCTGAGTATCAAAGTATTCGTCACTGATCATGTGTGAGAGACTAATGGTATACTCAAGGTTTGCTGTAGTAAGACCTATCAAAGCATAATTATGTTATTCGCCACGTATCCTTTGTTGTCGAGTCCACACGGCTAATCCATGCGCTTCCTTCCTGGTTTTCCAGTCTCTTGTGTGTGACGTCAATGAAAGAGAATACACAAACCTGGAAAATTGTAGGATTTCTGTAGGATTCTTGTAAAACAATTTAAAATGAACAAAAGAAATTTAAAAAAAAAAAACTTCCATGAATGCAGCTTCTCATTTACGGATTGAGGTCGTAACTATTCCCCTTTTCTCTTATTTTTACTTTCTTTTCTTCTCCATCTTATCTCGAATTCCTGTCATCACTGATTTCCACACAGCTTTACGATCAGGGCCGCCTGCATAAAGTGCACAGGCTCGATTTGGCGTCTTTTTTTTTTTTAACCCTCTCCCCACTACCATGTGGAATGGTGAATGTCCATAAATAGACCTTGATGTCCTAAGTGTTCTGGAGAAATTTGATTTTTAGAGACTCCAACAACTGAATTTATTGAAAACAACAACAACAACAACAACAACAACAACAACATAACGCGGCCTTGGTTCTTGTATGTTCCAACTCCACTTTTTGCACAACTGAGAAATTTGACGTTAAACGTTTGCGGCTTCAGTACCAAGAGCCATTATGATCAGGAGTTAGAATGAATT
>OZ007569.1:47832600-47967600 GCA_963931925.1 Onchidella celtica
TTCGAGGGCCATTATGTTTCTTTCTCCAAAGAGTTTCAATTTTTCAGTTTTGACATTACAGCTAATATTTGAGAGTGAGCATTAATCAAAGGCCTTGCCAAACAAACGCAACAACAACAACAACAACAACAACAACGACAACAACAACAACGACGACAACAACAATAACAACAATAACAACAACATCAATAACAGCAATAACAACAACAACGGCAACAACAACAACAACAACAACGACAACGACGACAACAACAACAACGACAACAACAACAAATCGTTGCATATATATGCGCTTGCTCAACCGCGGCGCACTGGGATGGAGGGGTTGGGGTGTCAACATCGCAGATTTGAGAGACATAAGTGAAACAGACCAATCCCAACAATGCTATATCCAGACAAGAGAACGCAGCCACATATAAACGTATATCATCAATGAATTATATGGCGGAGACATTTTTCTTCCTTTCCCTTCAACTGAAATCACACAAGCTAAAGATTTTTCCCACCTCCATGCATCTCTGTATTAGAGGTCTCAGAAAATTTCTAAGACATTTCTGCGACATTAAACATTTATTTTTCTATGTTCGTATTTTGTATACCTTTAAAATCCCATTTGGGAAATTTGCCTTCGTGTCATTGCAGCCCAGTCACAAATGGAGCAGACACGTCGTTGCCACAGTGCAGCGCCGGTCAGCGGTTTTTTTTGTTTTGTTGGGGGGGGGGGGGAGAGGGATGAGGGGGGACGGGATAGTATAGGATGAATTTTATTTAATTTTGCCCGGGCAGCGACCTGTTTGGCTTGCTCTTTTCGATTTCCAACTGCCAAGGTATCTTTAACGTGCGCAATGTGCACAAGGGCCCTCTGAGTTTTTCGTCCTTATCCAAGAAGTCTAGGTGCTCGATCCTACCTCCCATAGGATCAGGGGCAGGAAAATATGAGAACAATCCCAAAATTCCAGCCTGCACCGACCGGGATTCGAACCCGGTACCTTCGGCATGAGAGGCGAGCACCTTACCTCTAGACCACGGTGTCCCCATTAATGTTTAAGATTAGGATTTACGTGCAAGAACAGTGGAGCTCTGAAACAGAAATGTTTTCATAAACTTATTTTGTAGCGGCAGCAGGCATTGCACGGAGATAATCCGGCGACTTTGTCCTATTTGTTTTTTCTGCCTGTTAGTGCCGATTTTTGTCTTTGGTGGAGTGTCATGCGACTGGTATCATCTAGATCTGCTTTAATAACTAGTAAACAGAAAAAAAAAGTGCTTACTAGATTTGTTGCTGGCAATAAAGGGCCAGTTTGTGTAGATTTGTTTAAAGGCAAGTTTCCGCTGGTGTTGCAGTATTAAATGAAGTGGTTTTGTTTGTTTGCTTGCTTTCTTTATCCCAAGCTCATTATACTTCCTTTCGGTGCTTATCACAATAGTGGTTGTGTTTACTTTGTTAAGCCTGGTTGGGTTTAGCCAGGACTGTCAGTATTGTGTCAATCTGTCAGCTGCTTTTTTTTGTCTTTTAAGTTGCCATTTGAAAAACAGAGAAAGAATGAGATCTGTTACTGCAATTTTCCATTTGCCCCTGGTCTATACAGAACTTTGGTGTGAGCTTTTTCCCACTTTCCAGCTTCATCAAAGGAAGCGTCGGTTGTCAGTCCAGGTGCCACATCAACAAAAAAAGAAAGGTTTCTAAACTGCAGAGGTTTGTTCTAAGGTGGTAATCATGTTCAACATATTCTTGATGTGGGAGTAAGCCTAGCTGTCACACTTGTATGCTAAGCTCGTAGGAAAATTCGACGGCTGTGCAGTAAACCATCGTAACTTACTTTTAACAAATTTATCAGGAGAAGCTTATAGGTTAAGTAACTTTCTAGTTATTTATCAAACTTAACAGTTACGATATTTTAAAAACGTTATTTCACCCTTAGTATTCAGAATTGTGTGCCTCAAGGTAGGGCCATCTTATCATCATTAGGAGCCCCTGTGCAAAACAATAGGTTACGACCCGCATCCCTACGCAACTACTGAGAAAGTAGCATGCAGGGGGCCCACGGGTAACTGCCCGGTACTCATGCGTGAAGACGGCTCTGCCTCAAGATGGCCGCTGGGGCCACGGTTTTTAAGAAAAGGCCACCCATAACCTGTGGACGCTCGAGTTTCGCTATTTTTTACCCCCCCCCCCTCACCCGCCCCCTTTTTCACCCATGTACCCGCTTCACACACTTGGTCTCATCTAACCCCCCCCCCCACCCCACACACACACACACACACACAAACACCTCTTCCTTGTAGGACAGTACGACCATCGGAATGTTGAACACTGATAATAAACCCCCGATGTTTGAAAACTTCGAGTGAGATCCTGCATAAACATTTGCCTGTTTCATTTTATAATTTTTATGGAAATCCAACGACTTTAATTGCTCGAGAAAGCTAAATAAAACAAAAGCTTTTAATTTATTGCCATAAAAATTGACAAACCTACGTACCCTGTCAAGAATACCCTCCCCCCTGCACGCTTTGCGTACGCTGGGTCTCATCCTCCCTCCCTTTGGGAGAGTAAATACTTTATGACTTGTCCAAGAGGCAGAGATTGGACACCAGAAGGAATTCTTTGGGCTTGCACTCTTTTGAGTTTTGTGTTGAAATGTCCTGCATGGTAAAAGAGTCGCCCCATCCCTGACAAAAAAAGTATTGATAAAACACATCACGTATACAGTTACTGAATGGCTTTACTTACAATAGATCCTTACAGCTGACGAGGTCAATATGAAACCTGACGTTACATGGCGCCGGTGACGATTGGGAGATGGGGTTAGATTGGGAGCAGCGGTGTGTCGAGGTTTGATAGCACTCGAGAGCAATGGACTAATTCCTATGTTTTCTCTGAAATACCCTGATGATTATTGTACTCGAAATGAACTAACTGTAGACTACTCAAAATGTACTTCAATTACCGTAAACACTCCTTCACTTACAGTGCATTGCGGACTAGCACACCATTGCTTATTTGACAGTATTTTTGGGGATTATTTTAGCCCACATATTTGTCATGTTCAGTTCATCTTTTAGAGTGCGGTGCTGAATTTCCAATGACAAAATTGACTTGACTGATTACAACCGAGACTCCCAAGCCTCCGTCTTTTTTTTTTTTTTTAACCATAATCTGAACTTTTTCAATGTTTTCATTGGTGCCTCATTGCAATGTATGGATTGCCTGATCTGCGACCATCATTCAAATGAAGTTTTGAGTGACCCGGTCTCCGCGTATCCCCGAGGGCGACAATAAACTTTTTATAAACTTAGACGAATCAAATGTTTAGCGTCGTGAACACCAGAACTCCGAAGTTGACAAAGAAAGTCGAGATAAATAACACATTAAATTAATTTTAGAATTATATTATGCTAACGACCCCGTCTTTCCATTATTTATGGATGTCTGACCTGCTTTCTAAATAATGGGCAGGTGTCGCACGTTCCCCCCCTCCCCCCCCCCCCATGGCACCTGTACGGTTGTGCTCCTTATAATCATATCTAATTACTAGGTCAGGGCTGGGTACCTGTCTCAGACACCGCTAAATGAGGGCATTGAGAAGCACTCTCTAGGGCTCCACATGGTCTCCTTTCAGTGGAACTAGAACACACAGGATACAGCACCCCCTGAATCTAATTCTGAAGCCTTTGGGACCGGAAACTTTCGGTCAATCGTGGTTCATGTGAACATGGCCTTACCATGCTCATCCAACAGTTCTATTCATAGGCATAGCCTATTTAACACCTTTTTTTTCTGAGTAAGTATGGTATAGATATCATTGTCTGCGTGGATGAATGAATATACAATGTTATAGTACTTTTGTATGCATGTGTATTTCATTAGGAAACAATTTTTTATCAGCCGTGGTTTGTGAGAAAATGCCCATAGCATGCACTTTCGGCAGGTGCTATTCATAGATACAGCCTATTTAACTTCTTTATGTTTTTCGGTGAAAGAGTGGTATAGATGTCTGTCTGGATGAATATGTATGTCACTGTGCTTTTGTTTGCGAGTGTGTTTCATTGGGATACAATGATGGTAAAATTGTACTTAAAGTGCCAAGACGGATTAGGCAGAGTACATCTATCTGTCTGAAACGAATCCAACCAAGGCTGCTGCCTTTAACAGAATCTGACAAGGCATGCCAAAACTGTTCTAGATACTATCGTGATAATCTAGGTAGCTTAACTCGGGAAATGCTTTCATACAAAGACAAAGTAAAGGGATGGGTTTGGTCTCTCTCTCTCTCTCTCTCTCTCTCTCTCTCTCTTTCTCTCTCTCTCTCTCTCTCTCTCTCTCTCGCTCTTTCTCTCTCTCTCTCTCTCTCTCTCTCGCTCTTTCTCTCTCTCTCTCTCTCTCTCTCTTTCTCTCTCTCTCTCTCTCTCTCTCGCTCTCGCTCTCTGTCTCTCTCTCTCTCTCTCTCTCTCTCTCTCTCTCTCTCGCTCTCGCTCTCTGTCTCTCTCTCTCTCTCTCTTTCTCTCTCTCTCTCTCTCTCTCTCTCTTTGTGCAATAAAAGATGATAGCTACAATAAGACGAGACACTCCTTTCTTCACGCCTATGAAAACATCGTGCACACAGTTTGCGCTCTGATCGGTGGCGGGGCCTATGGCCCACTGCATGCAAAGAAGGCTTGACATTAGAATAAATTAATGATGCAGATTTGTTACAATGCTACTGCTACTGAAAAAAAAATGGCAGTTTCCCTATAGCGATTGAAGTTGCAGAATAAAAATTTAAAAAGAAAAACAGAATAAGTGACTTTAATCAAGAACTTTAGTGATAGTTGAACAGTGAACAAAAATGTAATATTTTTCCTATATTGGCTTTGTCAGCCGTGTAGTTCCCGGCATTGAGAAGAATAAGGCTGACGTGATGCTAGCGTGTCGTATAAGGCGACTAAATGGTGATAAAGGTAGTGGCTTCTGAAACAGAGCCACCTGGTCCTCCAGGTTGGGGGTTTGGCGTGGGGTTAACAAACTCACCCTCTACAAACATAGCTGTTACGGAAACACCTACGACTAGCGAACCAAACACCTTGGGAGATGATGGAGCTTCTGGCATAGAACGTTTGATGGCCAGGGGACAAAGCCGAGAGGAATGTCCGCACCATGTATGAGGCAGGTAAGTGTGCCCCAAATGTGAAGGAAATGCAACAGTACAAGCTGCACAAACTGGGAATCAGCGAATCCCACTGGATACAGAAACGTCTTCAAACAGGAGAAAGAATCCTCTATTCAGGAAGAGATCAAGAACCCTACTCTGAGGGGGTTGCCATAATAATAACCAGACAGGCTTGGAAAACATACAGAGGATGGGAGGCGCATGGACCAAGGATTATCATGGCCTCATTTTCAGCCAGAAATAAGAGGACAAACATCAACATCCTTCAGATTTATGCCCCTACAAAAGATACCAAATTAAGAGGACAAAGATTATTTTCTTCAACCGATTACAAGGAGTAATTGATGGCTTGCCCGCTAAAGACGTCAAGATCATTGTGGGAGATGCCAATGCAAAGGTTGGAGCTGACAACACAGGCTATGAAGAAATTATGGGAAAGCATGGACTGGGAAAAATGAATGACAAGGGCGAGAGATTTGCAAACCTGTGTTCTATATCACCTTTCTTGCTCATTCTGGCTATGGACTGGCTTCTGAAAGAAACCACATCTTGAAAGATGAATGGCATTCAGTGGACCCTAAGGAAGCAGCTAGATGGCCTGAATTATGCTGATGATATAGCATTACTGTCACACACCCAGCAAAAGATGCAACCAAAAACATCAGACTTGGAGGTGTTATCAGCATCCATTGGCCCTAGGATCCACCCAGTGAAATCCAGAGTCCTCAAGATAAAAACTACAAGTACAGAGCCAGTAACAGTGAACGGGAACCCCTTGGAAGTAGTTAACAGCTTCACTTATTTAGGCAGCATTGTGGATGAAACAGGAATAACAGAGATGGACATAAAGGCAAGGATAGCCAAGGCAAGATCAGCGTTCAAAGCCCTGAACAATGTCTGAAAGGATCGTGGAATCTCCATCGCTACAAAATGCGAACTCTTTAACTCCAATGTAAAATCTGTCCTATTGTATGGCTACGAAACCTGGAAACCTTCCCAAACCTCCTTGAGGAGGCTGCAGTCCTTCGTCAATATCTGTCTGAGGAGACTTTTGAGGATAGGATGGTCGGATATTAATTCCAAATAAGGACCTCTGGGAAAGGACAAAGCAGAGAAACATCTCCAGCGAAATAGGACTGCGCAGATGGCGATGGCTAGGTCACACACTACGGAAGCCCCAGGATAGCACTGTAAGAAAGTCACTGCTCTGGAACCTGCAAGGAAACAGGAAGAGGGGCAGGCCACGAACAACATGGAGGAGAGGCATGGAGGAGGATATGAAGAGAGGTGGCTACACATGGAATGAGTTGTCAAGGATGGCCCAGGATAGAGGCAAATGGACGGTTGTCGTTCGTGGCGTACACCCTGTAGAGTAGGGTGAAAGGGCGATGATGATGATTGTTACGATTTGGGGTATGCCCTCAAATGTTACGGGGTGGTATATTATGGAATTTAGGTGTTCGACTGCATTTAATAAATATCGAGAGGTTTTACAAATTACTCTGCCATCCCATGCCACATACACTAATAACAATTTCGTGTAAGTTATATCAAGGACCTTGTAGGGCCACAAATTTATTACTTAAAATTCCTAACAATTTCGTCTATCTTACATATTAAAAAGACCACATCAGCAGCATCAAATGAAAATACTATAATACATAACTAGAAGTCTCCTCTAGATTCTTAAAAGATTAGAAAATCCATATCATTCTGACTCATTCACAGTTTACTTAGTAATTATTTATCTTCAGGAATATAATCTGCCTACTATCTCACAAATAATATTCTTATGTCTCAGACGACAATATTCACTCAGTAAATTACTTATAAAGGATCAAACCGTCAAGACACACTGACGTAGTTAAGATGGATCTAGATCTGCTCTAGGATGGGCTGGCAATCCCCAGCCTCATCCAGACACATCAATTACAATTTACAAATGTGTATACCAGTCACTCATTCTAGATCTTAATTGCAAGTAAAAACATTATAGTCTTGCATCCTTTGGTAGCACTTCTACTGGAAAATTAGGGTCAGATTCACGTCATCGTCGACGCACTGTCTCGAAACTTACGATTGGTTCCCTGAAACGATATCAGGGAACTGGAGAAAATAGCTGTGGGTAAATTCCATTGTCTATCAAGGACATAGACATGTCTTTAACAGTCTCATGATTCTCTCAGGCCGAATCTTAAGCCGACGCCCTCGCAGAAGGAAAGGATCTGCATGGAGTGAAGAAACCTAAAGATGGCTCCGCTTATATCTTCTGCAACCCCAGCGAACTGCTCAAATTTGATTGGTGCATCCATTTCGAGCTCAGCTCGCAGTCTATTAATAGTAACAGACAAAGTTAAAGTAGGATGTCAAAAGCTTTCGTAAAGTCACTACACCCTCTACGTTTTATGTACGAATTTATTCACTCCTTATTCGCCCCGTCTTCCCTTGCTAAAGTACACCCAAACCACGGGGTCGAAAACTGCACCGTCACTGTTAATTTATCCATTCGTTCTATCTTGCCCCACTTTCTTTCCATCTCTAAGAAAAAGCGTTTCAAAAACAAACTGTCCACGGGAATAGTTCAAGGACGTTTGCACTGGCTAAAATCAATGATGCCATGAAATAAACAAAGCGTGACCCAGCACGGCAATTCTAGTCCTAACCCTGACATATCCCCCACCCCAGTGAAAATTTTAAATAAAATTTACACGATAGGATCCAAGAAATCCGAAAGTTATTGTGGTAGGGGCTTAAGTAGTACTGTAGAAAAATGAGCCTTAAGCTTGAGAAGAAAAATCTAACTAAGAACGTGCATATTGGATGGACAAAAAGCATACAATTATTGATGCCACGTTCTATAGAATTTATCCTATTTAAACATTCTTACTGCACACAATCAAAATTGTGAGAACATCTATAATAATAATGAGTATATCACTGTATACTGCTGGGTTAAAGTATAACTATTATCAAATAATGAAGCCTTACTGAAGGAATAGGCTCATAATTATATAGTCAACACACACAATTGCTGCTTATATACACATTCACACACAATATATATATGGCCTTTAGCGTCTTTACAGACGGTCTTAGCAGCTAGAATATTCACTTTCACTTTGACTGACAGCTTCTCTCGTGGCTTATTCTACCAATGTTTGACCCGAGAGTGCGATGGCAGTGATTGCAGGTCAGTCTTTTGGGTTCACTTTGGCGAGTGTTTTCATTCCGCCTCTGTCGTTTTGTCAGGTATGTTTCTTTTGCCTTGAAGTCTATTGCGAGCGTGCCACTGCGCAATTTTTGTCTCCATCTGCTTCGATCACTTGCAAGGTTCTCCCATTCATTGGGGTCGATGTTGAATGCTTTCATCGTGACCTTGCAAGTGTCTTTGAATCGCAGATGTGGCCTACCTCTGGGTCGGTTGCCAGTAGCAAGTTCCCCGTAGAGAATTTGTCTGGGGATGCGATCATTTTCCATACGGTGGAGATGTCCAAGCCACCGCAGTCTTTTTTTGCCTAGGAGAGCCTGAGTTGATGGAATGTTGGCTCGGCTCAGAACTTCGATATTTGAGATCCTGTCTTGCCACTTGATCTTGAGAATTTTGCGTAGGCAGCGCAGGTGGAAGGAGTTGAGGGATCTTTCATGTTTGGAGTAGGTGGTCCATGTCTCTGAGCCATACAGCAGGGTGCTTAGGACGCAAGTTTGGTACACGAGTACCTTTGTTTTGATGGTCAGCTTGCTATTGTTCCACACCCTTTTTGAGAGTTTGCCAAAAGCTGTGGCCGCCTTTCCTATTCTGGCATTTATTTCAGTTGTTATGTCTGTGCTACCACTGATGGTTGAGCCTAGGTAGCAGAATTTTCCCACTTGCTCCAGAGGAGAGCCATTCAGCATGATTGGGTTGGAGTTTCTCAAGCCTTGTGTCAAAACTACAGTTTTTGAGACACTGATCTTTAGCATGAATTTGTCACAGGCTTTGGCAAGGCTATTGATGAGAGCCTGGAGCGTGGTTTCATCGTGGGCCACGATTGCAGCATCATCTGCGAAGAGGAGCTCTTGTAACATAATATGCTCTGTACGAGATTTTGCTTTTAGTCTGGCAACATTAAAAATGGAGCCGTCCACTCTGGTGTTAATAAGTACTCCACCTGAACATTGACCAAAGGCATTCTTGAGTAGGGCTGCAAAATATATACCAAATAAGGTAGGAGCAAGAACACATCCCTGCTTCACACCGCTGTTTACAGCAAATGAATTGGATGTGCAGCCCTCAAAGTTGACACATGCCCTCATGTCAGTGTGGAAGGATGCAATAAGTTTTAGCAATGTTGGTGGACAGCCTATGGATTTAAGGACTGCATACAGGCCAGATCGGCTTACGGTGTCGAAAGCCTTTGTTAGGTCCACAAAGCATGTTATAAGCGGCCTGTTTTGTTCTTTACATTTTTCTTGGATTTGCCGAAGTGCAAATATCATGTCAATAGTTGATCGTTTGCTTCGAAAGCCACATTGTGTTTCTGGTAAGACTTTTTCCGCCAGTTGTTGAAGGCGGCAGAGGATGACGCGAGCAAAAGCCTTTCCAGTAATGCTGAGGAGGGATATGCCTCGATAGTTGTTGCAGTCGCCTTTGTCTCCTTTGTTCTTGTAAAGTGTGACAATTTTGGCGTCTCTCATATCATGTGGTATCACGCCTTCTTTCCAACACTGCAGTAACAGATTATACAGGTGTGGTAATAGTGGGCCTTTTAGGTCTTTTAATACCTCTGCAGGAATGTTGTCACTTCCTGTGGCTTTTCCAGCAGACAGGTGGTCGATTGCATTGGAAAGCTCGACTAAGGAAGGTTCAGCGTCAAGTTCGCCCATTATTGGCAGTTTTTGGAGGTGTTCCTCAAAATCTGGTGGAATATTTTTCTCAGTTGAATACAACAGAGAGTAATGCTCTACCCACCTATTCAGTTGTTCATTTTTATCTGTGATGGGTTCACCATTTACAGACTTAAGTGGGGCGCTTTTGGTGATGATTGGCCCAAGGGCTACTTTCATCTGATTAAAGGCGGTTTTCATATCTCCCTTTTCATTTGCCTCTTGTATGCTGTTACACAAGTCTGTCCAGTATTTGTTGGCGCAACGTCTTACCTCCAGCTGAAGTTTAGCTTTTGCATTTTTCAAACAAGTTTTTGTACTCTGATTGCAATTTTTGTTATACTCATTGAAAGCAGATTTCTTTTGCTCAATGAGAGGTAGGAGAATTTCGCTGTTCTGGGCTACCCAGTCGTTGTTTGAAACTTTATGCTGTCCAAAAGACTTGATGGCACAGTCATGAATTTTTGAACTGAGAGTGTTCCATGTTTCATCTACCGAGTCACATTGGGTGACATTATCCATGCTTTCAGCAAATAACTTTTCAAATGACTTTCTATTTGATTCATCTCTGATTGCTGTTACATTGATCTTAGGGATTGAAGGGGCTTTTGATCTGTATATTTTCTTGGCCGAAATTTTGATTTTGCTGACTACCAGTGCATGGTCGGTGTCACAGTCAGCACTGTGGAGGGAACGAGTTATTTTTATACAGCCCAAACTCTTCCTCCTTGAGAGAATAAGATCTAATTGATGCCAATGGCCAGACCTGGGATGGCGCCATGATGTTCTTTGGCATCTCTTAAGGTCAAAGTACGTGTTTGTAACACATAATGAGTTTACGGAGCATAGCTCCAGAAGGCGCTGCCCGTTTTCGTTGATGTTGCCAATGCCGAAGTGCCCAATGCACTTTGGCCATGCGGAGTGATCTGCTCCCACTCGAGCGTTAAAGTCACCCAGAATTAGCAGGCCTTCGGTGAGAGGGATGTTGTGGAGAGTCCTCTGCAATGCCTCGTAGAAAATGTCTTTGGTTTCGTCAGAGGAGGTAAGTGTTGGGGCATAGACACAGATAATGTTGGTAAAACCAGACCGGGTGTTCAGTCTGAGTGTCATGATGCGTTCTGACACTCCAATTGGAGTTGCGATCGAATTGATAAGGGAGTTTTTTACGGCGAAGCCCACGCCGTGGATTCTCGGCTGTTCGCTGCTAAGGCCCTGCCAGAAGAAGGTGTAGTTTTCTTCTTTGACTGACCCAGAGTCGGGAAGTCGAGTTTCTTGAAGGGCAGCGATGTCGATGTTTAGTAGCTGAAGTTCTCGATCAATAATTTGGGATTTCCTGATGGAGTCAATATTAGTGAGATCTTGCTGTTGCAAGCCTGGGCGCATTGTTCTGACGTTCCAGGTACCAAGTTTTAGTATTTTTCTGTTTTTGCCAGGTGCACACTTTACGTCAGCTTTTTGACTTTTGGTCTAGCTCCAACCACCTTATGAAGCAGGCTGACGTGGCGGAACAACACCCAACTGCCTGGGGGCTGCCCAGGTTACGGCGGGCGGTAGTTGATCAATGCAGCTGAAAAGCCGCTCCCACCGACAGAGGGGACCCCTGGCGCTCATCCGTACGCCAAATGGATTGAGCTTATCACCGGTAACTGCCACCTCCCGTGTTGTGCCCATCCGTAACGGATGGCTGGAGTGTCCTCTCCAAATCGGAAATGGGTGGGCTTATAGAGGAGAGACAGACGCTTGCCAAGCCCGAGCAAACGCCTCCTCGTTTTGCTGCCTTGCCTGGGCTATTTTTAAGAGATGGTGCTTTGCCCAGAGGCACCACCCCTCTCTCTGCCATTCTAGTTAAACCCAAGGGAGAGACCAGGTCAATACATTTGGAACTAGTCCGGCTGCAGGAGATGCTGGAAGCCAGTTTGATGCAGTTCTCCCTGACAACCACCTTCGGGTCTCCACTCCTGATTTTCTGTCTGGGTTTACTCCCATAGCCTTTGCTATCATAGCAACACACAAGGCAGTGTGGTATTTGTATTCAGGGTTACCTTCCCCTAGTCTTCCTCTCTCCCGAGATGACCCACAAGACAGTGGGGGTGACAGTAGCAGGCTGTATTGTGTACTGTCATACAATAGCAGAAAACTCTGGCCTGACATGTACACACAATATATTGTTAATTAAAATACTGTGGTATCCAATGGCAGCAGTAGCTCTGGTAGCTTGGTTGGCCATGTCTCCATCTCATTGACCCGCTGACAAGGGCGTCAGGTTTGCCAGAAGTTCAGGTCACAGTCAGGAATGACGCTGGTGGAAAGAGGATATTCACAAAAAAAGGTTGTAAAACTGGTTCATAAAGTAATGAACAAGATAAATGTGAATCCATCCACCGTCTAGAATTGAGGGGGACAAGCACTATCCAACCCCAATACAAGACACAACACTCTTTAATAGGAATTTAAATGAGACGTGACAAAATATCAGCTTGGGAATTGTCACCGCCCGGGATAGCCCAGATAAGAAACCGGTATTCCTGGAGTGCAAGACTCCACCTCGTTAATCGAGCATTTTTAGCCCTGTTAGTCTTTAAGAATAACAACGGACGATGGTCCGTTTCAATTATAAACTCGGACATGAGTAGATATCGCGAAAATGCGTTTACAGCAAAAATGATAGCGAGGCACTCTCGCTCGATAACTGCATAGCGGCATTCCCTATCTAGCAACTTGCGGCTGGCGTATAGACATGGCCGCAAGGTATCGTCTCGTTCTTGTAATAACACAGCTCCCAATCCCTTGTCCGACGCATCAGTGCGGACAATAAATATTTGGTTAATATCTGGAAGTATGAGAATGGGGGAAGTGGAAAACAATTGTTGAACGGTACGAAGTGTATCAGCACATTCGGTTGTCCATTTCACTTTATTAGGAAAATTCTTTCTTGTGAGGTCCGACAACGGAGCTGTAAGCGAAGAAAAATTTGGAATGAATTTCCTATAATAGTTAAGAAAGCCCAATAAACTACGAACTTCTTTCTTAGTTCGAGGTGGTTGGAGCTTTAAGATGGTAGTTATCTTCTTGTCATCAGGAGTCTGAACGCCGTGGGCAATTGTATGGCCCAGAAAATTAATTTTATTATATCCTAAAAACACCTTACTGGGTTTCGCCGTAAGGCCAGCTCGACGAAGAGCAATAAAAACTTGTCGTAGGGCTGCGAGGTGGCCCGACCAATCGGTTTCATAAATACAAATGTCGTCAAAATACGACAATAAGGAATTCATACCCTGGAGCAATATTGTCATCATACGGGCAAAAGTAGCAGGGGCTGTAACTAACCCGAAAGGCATATAGCGCCACTGCATAAGACCCAACGGAGTCTGAAAAGCGGTATATTGCTTGCTATTCTCATCAAGCGGAATTTGCCAATAGCCTTTGGAAAGATCAATTTTAGAAAAAATCGTTGCCCTCGCTAACTGAGCAAAAAGATTCTCCTGGTTGGGAATCGGTTCCGCGTCATATATCGTAACCTCATTAAGTTTACGATAGTCAATACAAAAACGCACGGTATCATCTTTTTTTTTCACTAAGACGATGGGTGAGTTATATGGGCTCGTCGATCGCTCTATCACTCCTAGGTGAAACATGTTACGTACCTCGGTTATTATAGTCTCCTGTGCGTGCAGCGGACGCGGGTATGGTTTAACAAAGACGGGTATATCCGTCTTTAATCTTATAACATGTTGTACCAAAGAAGTATTACCTGGTAGATCAGTAAAGACTGTAGTAAACTCGTTAAGCAAATCTCTTATATCTTGTCTTTGCGATTCAGATAACTCTGGATTTATATTTACATCCGAAGTGTTTTCAGAAGATCGAAGTGCGGGGATTGAATTCTCTATCTTAATAGGATCATCATCGTCAACTGAAACCAAGGCCGCATTGGCCTGAGCAACCACATTTCGGCGATTATTCTGTCGATTATCATCGTCGGAGAAGTACTGCTTTAACATATTTATATGGAAGACTTTGTCCTGTCCTCGAATCTTGATAAGATAATTTACTCGAGAAAGTCTCTTTAGAACTTTAAAAGGTCCCTTCCATGTAAGAAGGAGTTTATTTTTGGTCTCCGGAAGGAGAACAAGAGTTTGGTCTCCGGCGGCCAAGGTTCGCAATCGGCTACCTTGATCACGATATAGTTTATAAAGACTAGCATGCGCAGCTGAAGATTTTTGTGCGAGCTGACATGCGTTAAGTATTCGATGGCGCAAGTCTACAACGTATTGATATGCAGACCGCGTATCATTGTCGTCGGTGTCTGATCCGGCGAATAAATCATGGAGTATGGCCATTGGACCACGCGGCTTACGACCATACAATAATTCGAAGGGGGAAAAACCCGTCGATGCGTTCGGTAGTTCTCGGTATGCAAAAAGAATAGCGGGGAGTTGTCGATCCCAATCACTCGGCTTGTCGGCGGAAACTCGCGCAAGCATACTTTTCATGGTAGCATTCCACCGTTCACAGCAGCCATTAGACTGTGGGTGGTATGGAGACGTCAATCTTTGTTTAATCCCGACTAATTCCAAGACTTTCTTAAAAAGCTCAGAGGTAAACTGTGGACCTCTGTCTGATAAAATTTCAACCGGAAACCCAAGACGTGAAAAAATAGTAATAAGAGCTTCAGCGACATGATCAGCTGAAATGTCTTTTAGCGGAATGGCCTCCGGCCAACGGGTTGCGTAGTCAATGACAGAAAGTATAAAACGATGTCCTCTGTCTGACTTGTGTAGGGGACCAACTATATCTACGTAACGCGCTCAAATGGTCTGGAGACCATAGGCATCTCCTGCAGAGGAGCTCGCGATGCTCTTCCTTTAGGAGTACGTCTCTGACATACGTCACATGTTGATACGAACCGGTTTACATCTGCGTAAATACTGGGCCAAAAAAATTGCGATAGTATTCGAGACTTAGTTCTGGCCTTTCCCTGGTGACCTGCCAAGGAAGTGTCATGCGCGAGACGAATAATGTCGCGACGAAAAGATCTTGGTACCACAAGTTGCATAACGGTCTCTCGCTTACTCCGAAAATTACGATATAATAAGTCATCTTTAATAAGAAACTTAGAGGTATCCGGTGCGGTAGGATCAACCTTAGCAAACAAATGTTTCAATGTGGGATCTGAATGTTGCTCATCATGAAATGCACTAGACGTTATGTTCACTTCAATAGTAGGATTACTCAATGGACTGTCTGCTCGTCGACTCGATTGTAGGCGTGTTGTCGCACAAGCAACACTCTCATCCTCAGTCCAAATTTCCAAGTTACCGATAGGAAACTTATTTACTTGAGGTACATTCCCTATGATTATATCAGCCACCGGATTAGGCAGTACACATGCAGTAACAATACCTGTGAGAAAAGGTGTATCAATATAAACTTCTGCAAGACGGAATCGCTCTACAGATCCGCCAAAAGTAATACAAGTTACATCCTTGTCCAAAAATTGTGTTGGACGGACTAGTGACTGTCGAACGCCGATAGTCGTGCATCCGGAGTCACGTAGAACAGAAGCGCGAATCGCGTTCACGCGGCCCTGGTAAAATGTTAGTTCCCCCAGTTCATGTAGGGCGGACATGACTGGAATAGTCTTTGATTGCGATGAAGATTTAGAATGACCGTCAGTCTCATAAGGTG
This sequence comes from Onchidella celtica, assembly GCA_963931925.1. Classification (NCBI taxonomy): domain Eukaryota; kingdom Metazoa; phylum Mollusca; class Gastropoda; order Systellommatophora; family Onchidiidae; genus Onchidella; species Onchidella celtica. The sequence goes on from OZ007569.1 coordinate 47,848,302, forward strand.
TAGATTTAACCGAGCAGGCATTTGCTGCTTCCATTTTCACGGTACAAAATCTCTGTATGTGGCCTACCCTATTACACCTAAAACACATAGTACGATTAGGATCGTTTCCACGATAGGGAAGACTCTGCGGTCCATTATAATTATGATTATTGTCACAAATCCCAGACTGGGAGATGTAATAGTTTATGACAGGACGACAATCACGAACAGACAAGTTTAACACTTAACAAAACAACCCATCAGACTCACACATTTATTAAACATAATTATACATATAATAGCGCAATTACATACATTATATTATTGAAATGAATTGCCGTACAACGGCCTTATTCTCACACACACTCTCCCTCGGATCCACAATCCGGTAGTTACTCCTAAAGGCACTTCGGCCTCAGCCTCTCCCCTCAGGGTCTTAATAGTACATTAATGGCTCACTGGCACCGCAGTCTCTCAACATCACCTTCCTATTGCCATACAACTTATCAGTTCACTCGCCCATCATCATGGCAATAATATAGTATCTCATTCACTCTCATATCTACGTCCCTGTCCGTGGCCCGACTGCCACGACTTTATGTGCCTCTACTGTCCTGCCCCGACAGTCTCACTTCTGGCCTATGTACGGCCTCCGGCCCTATGCTGGCCTATCACTTGTGCTCATCGAGGTGGCTCTTCGGCCCGTCCCCGACACCTACAAGAATAACATTACATTGGTATAATACCCTACCATTTCTATTCGCTCCACCTCTCCTTACAATCCATGAAGCGTACACACACTAGTTCACCTTCCACTCACCACACATCTTACGGTAACACACCTCCATCGGAGTACACACTACTCACTCGCGCTACAAATCCATGAACTCACTTTCATCTATCGCTCATGGCGCACATTGCTATATCCAATATCAAGGACTTCCACATTCCTCACATATACTTATTCACATCATGGTAATAGACGAATATAATATAATACATCAATCATAATAATCAATCAACGTTCTACATACCAGTCATTACTGGAAAGACTCTTCCACTAGTCTTCTCGACTGCTTCCTTTATGTCCGCCCGATGGGCTCTTATTCACAGGTCCGCTCCGTCGGGCCTTCTAACTTGCAGTGATAGTTATACAGCGCTTTCGCCTCATTCAGACCCTCCCACTACTCACAACAGCACGCTTAACTTGCTGTCTACTGTGAGCCCTTCTTACTCTACACCCGCTCTGTAGCAATCCCCTTAATTGCACTCACTCCACTCATGACAATTATCATCAAAATGCACTCGTCGCGGCGGTCCCTGAGGCCGGTTATATTGTTGGCCTGGATAGTTGCCACGATAATATGGGCGAGGCTCGTAAAAAGAATAACTCTGGTATCCTCGACGCGGGGATACATTACCTCGATTTGGGAAATCTCTCTGTCTAATAAAAGGCGGCTCTGATTGAGAGCGCGGATTTGGGGCCTGACGACGAGTCGGCCTTGAACGATCGTGTACGGTTGGCGCTCCTTTGCCTACGTTGGCATAACACGGTGCTATAGTTGAAGGCTTTGCCAAAGGACGATTTGGGTGGGCGGACGCGTAACGTTCCGCGCATGATGTGATTTCTTCAGAGGATGTCGGTGCCCTCTCTTTAAGGTGGGCAACCAAATCGGAATGACATGCCGTATAGATTTGGTCCTTTAAGACCAAATCATAAAGTTGAAGATAATTTCTGGTAGTTACGTTCGCGAGCTCGATCCAGCGATCTAAATAATGTTTCAGCCGATTCACATAAGTTGAAAAATTTTCAGATGGCTCAGGTTTACATGAGCGAAATCTTTGATGAAAGCCATCCTCGGTATGCTGGAATCGCTTAAGCAGTGCTGTTTTAAGTTTGTCATAATCGTTGGCATCCTCTACTTTGAGGCTATGAAATACTTCTAAAGCCTTACCTGTTAATAAATTAGACAGGCATGAACTGTACATCGCCTGCTGCCATCCGACGCATTTAGCGTGTAGCTCGAACCTATGTAAATATGCGTCGATCCGGTCGAGTTTTTCATTAAATGTAGGCAGTTTTGGTTTGGTAGCATAAGTATTGGTGGCAGTGGTGGGTGTTACAAGCGATTGTTGCTCTAACTTTTTCATTGCGAGTTCATGCTGTCTTTTTTCTCTCTCCACAGCCTCTTTTTCTCGTTCTCTTTCTCTTTCCTTTTCTCTCTCTCTTTCTTTTTCTCTTTCTCTTTCTTCTTTTTCTCTTTCTCTTTCTCTTTCTTCTTTTTGTCTTTCTCTTTCTCTTTCTTCTTTTTCTTTCTCTCTTGCTGCTACCCGATCCTCGCGATCTCGGTCTTGCTGTAATTGTCGCTCGCACCACGAGGCGCGTTCTTCTTCTGGTATGCCCAGAACTTTGGCAGATTCAAAGTATTTAAGAAACTCAGCCATGATATGTTAAAGTCTGTAAATAGTAAGTATTTACCTACTAATTAAGGGATATCGCGGTATCAATTATATTATATGAACAGTTATTGACTGTTAATATTAATTCAGTGTCTTATGTTAGCACTGCTTCGCGAAAAGAACGTTCTATCTCTCTCTATAAATTACAGGCAGTATCACTTAAACTGCAAAAACTTTATCTCTCTCTCTCTCTCTAAATATGAATTCTAGTAAGGCAGTGCCGTCTATCCGTTGGTCCCACTGCAATAAAATATATATATCGCCTTTACTGCGATAATTTAATGTATTGAGTGATCACTCTCAAAATTTATGTCTCTCTCAACGCGACGAACCAGTGTCCTCTGTTATCACTGTGAAAAATGAATCGCTCTCTCAATGCGATGAATCAAAAATATATCTCTCTCTCAACACGACAAATTTGAAATATCTCTCTCTTCTCAAAACGCGGACACGCAGTGTCTTCTGTTACCACTGCAAAATTATTCTCTCTAGATCTATCTTCAACGTGAAATTGTCACGTGAACAAAAATTTATTATATCTCTCTCTCATATGTCAATACCAGATTACAATTCAACGTGGTTTTAGCACGTGAAACACCTCAGGCATATATTGTAAACATATCAATGTTAGTATAGTAGTTTAAAGTTTATAATAAGCAAAAAGAAATACAATAAACAGGACGTATACTGACAAGTAAAACGAACGATAACAGACCCTACAAGTCCTAACTTATATTACAGAAAGTTTAAGAAAAAGACAGGAGAGACATCTTCCTAAAGAAAGGGAGGAAGTAAAAGAAACGCCACAGTCTATACGAATAATGGATCCCTAAAAGAACTATTCACAGTGAAGCAAATCCCCCCGAGTTATTATAAATAGCCACCAAGGCACTCCAATATCCTTCGTAATGGCAAAGAAGATATGCTAAACTATGATCCCAACCAACCTCCCGCACTTAAACTAAACATATAGTAAATAGTAAAATGGCCTGGAAACACACACAGAGCGGAAAGTACGTCGCCCTCCTCAAGACTGTTAGTTAGATGGATCACTTATCTTTCTTTTTGAGGAATTCAGAAGGTAATTATCCTTAATCCATAGCTCCAAGCCCAAAACTGTATTCCTGTCTGAGGTAGATCTGTAAGGTGAAGATTGTCTCCCTCGCCGGTGTCCACGGGTCAATGGGATGTTGAGTTCACCATATGAAATTGAAACACAATATTAAATTAGTACAAATTGCGTAAAATCGATAATAAAAAGACCTGAAAACATAATATTACAAGAGTACAATATTAAATGATGGAATAAAAAAAATACAATAGGTTTTAAAATAATCTACCTATGGCATGGCGTTATCTAAAGTTCTTTAAGGGTCCCTCTCCAGTGTTACGATTTGGGGTATGCCCTCAAATGTTACGGGGTGGTATATTATGGAATTTAGGTGTTCGACTGCATTTAATAAATATCGAGAGGTTTTACAAATTACTCTGCCATCCCATGCCACATACACTAATAACAATTTCGTGTAAGTTATATCAAGGACCTTGTAGGGCCACAAATTTATTACTTAAAATTCCTAACAATTTCGTCTATCTTACATATTAAAAAGACCACATCAGCAGCATCAAATGAAAATACTATAATACATAACTAGAAGTCTCCTCTAGATTCTTAAAAGATTAGAAAATCCATATCATTCTGACTCATTCACAGTTTACTTAGTAATTATTTATCTTCAGGAATATAATCTGCCTACTATCTCACAAATAATATTCTTATGTCTCAGACGACAATATTCACTCAGTAAATTACTTATAAAGGATCAAACCGTCAAGACACACTGACGTAGTTAAGATGGATCTAGATCTGCTCTAGGATGGGCTGGCAATCCCCAGCCTCATCCAGACACATCAATTACAATTTACAAATGTGTATACCAGTCACTCATTCTAGATCTTAATTGCAAGTAAAAACATTATAGTCTTGCATCCTTTGGTAGCACTTCTACTGGAAAATTAGGGTCAGATTCACGTCATCGTCGACGCACTGTCTCGAAACTTACGATTGGTTCCCTGAAACGATATCAGGGAACTGGAGAAAATAGCTGTGGGTAAATTCCATTGTCTATCAAGGAAATAGACATGTCTTTAACAGTCTCATGATTCTCTCAGGCCGAATCTTAAGCCGACGCCCTCGCAGAAGGAAAGGATCTGCATGGAGTGAAGAAACCTAAAGATGGCTCCGCTTATATCTTCTGCAACCCCAGCGAACTGCTCAAATTTGATTGGTGCATCCATTTCGAGCTCAGCTCGCAGTCTATTAATAGTAACAGACAAAGTTAAATTAGGATGTCAAAAGCTTTCGTAAAGTCACTACACCCTCTACGTTTTATGTACGAATTTATTCACTCCTTATTCGCCCCGTCTTCCCTTGCTAAAGTACACCCAAACCACGGGGTCGAAAACTGCACCGTCATTGTTAATTTATCCATTCGTTCTATCTTGCCCCACTTTCTTTCCATCTCTAAGAAAAAGCGTTTCAAAAACAAACTGTCCACGGGAATAGTTCAAGGACGTTTGCACTGGCTAAAATCAATGATGCCATGAAATAAACAAAGCGTGACCCAGCACGGCAATTCTAGTCCTAACCCTGACAATGATGATGATGATGATATTGGCTTTGTAAAACACGACTTCCGTGCATTCGCCGCTAGGTAGCAGTGCGAATTCTGTGAAAGCTAAATACGCTGGCTGTCTCATCTTATTATTATCCAGTATCTTTGGTGCAATGAAAATGTGTGCGCATGTCAGTCGATTCATGTAGAGAAAAGAAAATGGTGCATAGTGTCTTCCACAATACCTATACATTATTATGCATGGCGCCCTGGATTCGAAAAAAAGAAATGAATTAAAAATAAGGTTAATGCCGGACTGGTTGTATTATGTTACTTCTAAAGTTGCTATCTTTGTTAAATATCGTTATGGATAAACACTGGCTAAACAAAGACAGTTGGAACTTTACGTTTCAGTGAAATGCATGCTAATCATTCTCTACCATACTGATAAAAATAAATTTTTAAAAAACCTTTTGAAAACAGATTTTGGTTCATATTGAAACAAATTATAGTACTGACGAGTACAATATCTTGGTAAGAAAACTTGTTTAAAAGATATAGTAGTATAGTATATATGACATTGCACGTGGGTTGCTCTGAGCTGTAATGAAATCAACACCACTACCACCAACCACATCACATCAGCCACAACAACACCCCCACGCTAACAACAACAACAACAACACCAAAAGGTATTATTGTACCATACCCGTCCATATTATAGGAAACATGAGTTTTGATTGATCTCCCCAGGCCGTTAGCGTGTAAAAACAAGTTAACCCTTTAGGCCCCATATATCACCAGTGATACACAGAAATGTAACACTCGGCTGCAGTCTCTCTGTATCTTTCTCTGTTTACTTCCATGTGTATTATGCTGTTGCCCCTGGGCGATCTAGCAATTTGGTGAAACAGGGTGACTGTCATTTAAGACGGATATGAATTTCTTTACACGCGCATTTGAGTACAACGAAAGTTGGGAACAGAGACCTCATTTCCTGACTGAAGCTCAGGCCACAGACTGTATAATATTGTTTATCTTTTGCAAGAGTTTCCTCCTCAGAAACGATGAAGATGTTCAGAAAGCATAGTAAGTTGTTGAAGTTGATAACAGATCAGGCTGGCCACCAGTGAAAACATCACACCACTCCAAAATATTAGTTAAAAAGACAGAAGTCTGAGAGTTCAAACTGTAGGTGAGCAAATTTATTTGGACAAGGCAAAAAATGATGCATAATTATGCTGAACCGAAAGTTATGTGCCAAAAATGGTCCGAAATGAGCTGTCAAATGAACAACGTTATGCTCGTCGGCAGGGGTTTGTCAGTGAAACAATAATCATCTCATTATTACCCGAAATCACCTGAGCATCTATTATATATTTCAGTAACTTGCAACCTTTGGCATGAGTAACTGACCAAACTATACACTCTTCAGGCCCTAAATTTGGCAGGAAGGTGGCAATTGAGATAAGGAAGATGATGGCTATGATTAAAAGTTGTTTACTTCAAGCATGTTTTTTTAAATAAATACCAATGTTTAATGCTATGTAACATCTGTATTTTTGCATGTTTGTTTCGTAATATATAGTATCGTGCATGTCATAAAAAGTAACCGTATCAAGCGTTCAATTTGGTGCGTAGTGTTCTGGTGCGCATGAGTTCTGAAGCCAGACTGTAGAAAATTACTTTTATTATTATGAAAGAGAGAGAGAGAGAGGGGGGGGCACATGGCACATGATTGTTTATTCCGGGCAATGCCCGGTAGGTCATCTAGTTCATCTTAAATCATTATTTGCAAATCTTGGCTCCTTGGGATTTCTGCCTTTCCTACGACCATAAACTGTGTGCTGAAGAACCCTCCATGTCGATAGAGTATGTGAAAGAAAGCGAACGCGATGGGGCTCCACAACGACCATAAAGAACATATTAATCTGCAGAACTACTTTTCAGTGTGGCAGTGTCTTGTGTAGCTTTGTGTCGCCCCAGAAGAAAACTTTTGAAGGGATTGAAGTTAATTTTCTTAACCTTTAAATGAGAGAGAGGCAGAAAGACAAGGAGTGAGACAGAGAGAAAGAGAGAGATTGGGGGTGGGGGGGGGGGTTGAAGAGAAAGACAGAGAAAGAGAGAGAGAGAGAACGTAAAACAACAAGAACTACTTTTCACCGTGTCTTATATAGCTTTGTGTCACCCCAGAAGAAAGCTTTTGAAGGATTGAAGTTGATTTTCTTAACCTTTAAATGAGAGAGAGAGAAAGAGAGAGGGGGGGGAAGAGATGGACAGAGCCAGAGAGAGAGAGGAGGGGAAGAGAGAACCAGAGAGACAGCGAAAGAGAGAGAGAGAGAGAAAACGAAAACCAATAAGAGAAAGAATATCATGAGCGAATTTTCCCACTCCAACTTCATGCCGGATGGCAATACAGAATTTGCTAGAGAACGAGACACAAAACTAGCCAATATTTCACAGGGAAAGAAAAAACAACAAGAACAGACACCATGAAATATGGGCAGACGTGTCACACAAAGGATTGTACCGGCGTGACAAAGTTGATCCTAGTCCAAAGAAAATGTAGAGAACCGATAAAAACATTATTATTGAGGAAGAAAGGAACTCTTAGTAATGTGATAAAGGAGAAAGTGACAGTGTGGGCGGAGGATGCCTGGAGATTATTACAAACAAACTAAAAAAAAAACAATGCAGGTCAGAGTGATAACAATGAGACGAAAAGGACGAGAATGAAGACTGGGGATAAAGACGAGACAGATACCTGTAGGACAGTGATTCTCAACGTGGGTGACACCGCCCAGGCGAAACACAGAAAGGGGCGACAAGGGGGGGGGGTGGGGGCGATAAAATGAGGATGGCAGTGGGGTAGGAGTGGTGGGACCACTCCGTGGGACAAGGTGGTCTAGAGGCAAGGTGCTCGCCTCTCATGCCAAGGGTCCCGGGTTCTAAACCCGGGCAGTGCAGGCATGTTGGAAAGTGGATTTTTCTCATATTTTCAAGTCCCTGGTCCTATTGGGGGGTAGGATCGAGTACCTAGTCTTCTCGGATAAGGACGAAAAAATTCGGAGGGCCCGTGTGCACGTTGCGCACGTTAAAGATACCTTGGCAGTTGGAAATCGTAAAGAGCAGGCCGAAAGGCCGCTGCCCGGGCAAAATTGAAATTAATAAATTAAAATTTATCCATATCATCCCCCCCCCCCCCCCCCGCCAGAACAAGAAATAATAAAACACAAGTAAAGTGAGGTGTAAATGCCAAGGGCAGCGAACCTCCTAAAATAAAGACCTCAAATCCTGGTAGGAGTGGTGGCGAAAACCTTAATGGAGGCGGACATGCGGGCAAGGGGTACGGAAGACTGAGCCGGTTTTTCACCTGTTATGCAACGCATTGCCCAATAAGCCGCCGACCCCTGTTGGAAAACTGAGCCGGTTTTTTGTTGTAGATATCGACTAAGTTGTTTTCGAACTTTAGATCGATTAACCTGATGTACCAACCCTAAAGCACTGGACTGTATAAACATGATAGATCTTTGGATAGACTCAGTATGCTAACACACAACACGTGTTATAATTACATGCATTTAATTCTTATAAAATTCACCTGAAAAAAAAAAGCAAAGAAACAGTCTCGATAAGTGGCAAACGGAGGAGGTTGTCTAGTCGTTAGAAAAATTAAGTTTAATCGCTATGCCAAAAACCGGCTCAGTCTTCCAACAGCTTTTACGAGCTACCTTTGAAGTTTTGAACAATAGGATTAAAAATCCGGCTCAGTTTTCCGGTACCCGCGGGCAAATATAGGGCAGCCACGTAACTCTTCAACAACACCCTTAAATGAGTGTTAAAAACAGAAAAAAAGCCTGTCTTTTTTGCCCATAATTATTTTGATAGAGAATGGTTTCTATTTTATTATAATGAATTATAATAATGAATGGCATTTATATAGCGCATATCCATTTAAAATGCTCTATGCGCTTTACATGAACCACAGAGCAGAATGGAGCGCCTGCGAAGCGCTAACACACTACACTGCTTCTTCCTCTCTCCCTGTCTCGCTCACTCTCTCTCTCTCTCTGTGCCTCTCTCTATCTCAGAGCAAATTTCTTATCGTCATTATATGAAAAAATTAACATGCTAATTTGTGTGTCATTGTCTTCTTGTGAATGCACATGTTGGGTTTGAGTAAGGATTTTTTGGGTGGTGTGGGATGGATTCGGATTGTGTGTGTGTGGGGAGGGGGGAGAGAGAAGGGGGGGGCGATGGGAAAAAAATGGAGCTTAAGGGTTGGGGGGGGGAGGGGGATTGCCTGAAAAAGGTTGAGAACCAGTGATGTGGAAGATATTGAAAGGCGAGCAAAGTGTGGACAGAACGCGCGAGCAATCTTTAAGCTACCGGCTCACCATGCCATTTTTATTTACCGTACCTCTTCATCTTTACTGGCAGTCAAGACATAAATAATATGTCAAAAGTAGCTTTGTTACGGCAGAAGGCGAGTAAAAATATGTCGGCCAACTTATGCAAGAACGAGTTGTTCCTTAACAACTTACAAAAATTTAGGGGTGGAAATAGCAACAACCATCGATTCTTTGTTACTTTTATTTTGCCTGGTTTTTGCCATTTCCATCGCGTGAGTGTTTGTAAATATGTGTGTATGTGAATGTGTATTTGGTTTACATTTGCGCACGTGGGCGTTTGCATTGCTTGTGTGTTAAGGTGTTTACAGACAGACAGGACAGTGGAACAAGCTACGGATAGTCTTCAAAGCAACGAAAGTATGTCTCCGCAAAGAGCCTTCTTGACTTATATTGGTATGAAATGGAAGTAGCTTGTGTATTTGGAAAGGGCAGTGTTCGGAACGAAGCTCAATAGCATTTACTTTTTCATTTATTTAAGAGGTCATGAAATATTGTAACAGAAATTCAGGTCTGTCAAACTTGCTGTGGAAAGTGTTGAAGGATTGGGTGACTAGTGTCTAAAAACTGAAAGTCAAGGATGGTTAACTGAAATTTGTAAGACCATCCAGTTTGGTGTCAAGTGGGTGACTAGAATATAGGTACATGATTTTGAATTCAACGGCACGGTCACCATCTAGTTTGGTGTCAAGTGAGTGACTAGAATATAGGTACATGTATTTGAATGCAACGGCGTGGTCACCATCCAGTTTAGTGTCAAGTGGCTGACTAGAATATAGGTACATGTATTTGAATGCAACGGCGTGGCCACCATCCAGTTTGGTGTCAAGTGGGTGACTAGAATATAGACATTTGAATTCAGATACCATCCAAAGATCAGACTAACACCCGAACTCATGACCTGGGTGAGGCCTGCCCACCTTCCCCTTTAGAGTTCAAATTCATTTAAGTTTATTGTAAGCCCGGTGGCCAATTCAAAACATGACATGCAAGAATCATGCACATAAAGTTTGAACCCGCATCCACACACACACACACACACGCACACACACACACACATATATACACACACATACACACACACATATACACACACACACACAACGCACTCGGTCATTCACTCTCTTCGCTCCTTACTGCCTAAGACAATTTATAAATTTATTTAAAATAACTAGATGAAGTTTCCGGCATGACCCGTAATAAACCTGTGAACCCACCATTCTATCTCTCTCTCTTTCTTTTTGATCTACAAAACTTCCCAGATTACTACAGATTCCATGCTGTCCAGAGCGCTACTCACTCATTTCTGATAGGGAAATTGTGCACACGGAAGTGAACGCGTATTAATATCGTTTCCGGTGCGATGGCTTACTACAGGGCGCCAAAACAAAGATCATTGTATTTAACATTTTTACAACTTTTTATTTAAAAATACCTAAAACGTGAATCAACACAATCGGTAAATACAAAAGCGATAGGACTGGATTAATTTTATAATTTTTGAAACTGTCATTTAAGCTGTAGTGTCGAGCAAAAAAAGGGGCGAAATTGCACTACACTGAATTACTCCCGCCACAATTTTTTTTTATAATAAGATATATGTTAAAAATAACTTGATTGATGAATGGCAGCAGCAGCCGTCATTGTTCAACCTCCCCCCTCTCCCCCGGTCTTTCCCCACCTTCATTTGTCGTAATTTACTCAACATGAAATATCACCAAGATTTACATGCATATTCCCATAAAGAATAATTCAGTTTTCAGTCCTCACCAGGAGAAATCCCAGAGTGGCTCGTTTGGTACTTTATGGCAAAATGTTCCAAACATATATATCTCCTGTCTACCGTGCATCGATGACAGAAAATTTATGAATTTAAAAATGCTTCGTCTAACAACTAGCCATGATGGTAAAAATTGTTTCCTTATATTATTGAACTTTTTACACAATAAATTCATCTCCCAGTTCATTACAAGTTTCGTATCATCCCAGATTCTACTCCAATTTGGGTTTCTGCCACGTTCTCCTCTCTACCATAATGTTGTGAGAGCCCAATCTTATCGTTGCTATAGGTATCCTTAAGTGCATCTGCTTTACTTCATGTAAATAGTTTTCTGGGTAAAAGTCATCAGCTAACTGCCTGTGTAGCGAACATTAAGCTGAGTTTTCATAGGTACGCAAACGGAAACGGCAACGGAAACATCAAAATTAATCAAGTGGCAAAAACAAAGAACGTTTCCATGTGTGCGGAAACAGCATGAAAGTATTCTTTCTATGTCACTACCTGCAGGGCTTTCTGACGTTTTTCGTAGCAGTTTCCGTTTCAGTACACGTGGAAACCCAGATTTAGAGTGTAACGAAGTCAAAAACCAGGACGCTTTTGTTTGGCAGAAAGTTATTCCTCTGAAGATCTCCTGTAGCCTCGCTCTCCTCAGCACTTCAATGTCTCTTGTGTTTAGGTCTTTATTTTAGGAGGTTCCCTGCCATTGGCATTTACACCTTCCTTTTTCTAGTTTTTATTTTTCTTGTTCTTGTTTCTGTGTGGTTTTGTGGTAGGGATTACTCATTAGAATTTTGGTCGGGCAGAAGCCTTGTTCGGCCTGCTCTTCTAGACTTTTAATTTTAACCGCCAAGGTAGCTTTAACGTGAGCAACGTGCACACGGGCCCTCCGAATTTTTCGTCCTGATCAGAGAAGACTAAGTGCTCTATCCTACCTACCGTGGGATCAGGGACATGAAAAAAATGCCAACATGCCTGCACCGACCGGGATCGAGCCCGGTACCTTCGGCATGAGAGGCGAGCACCTTGCCTCTAGACCACCATGTCCCTGTACTATGTCTCTTTATTTCGGTCACCACTATTATATCTAATGGCCCCTGCACTCAAGTTGTTAATAGCAATGAGTCTAACTGTTGTACGTAACCGAGTCGGTTTGAGACCCCATGCCAAGAATACTTGAGGATCGTTTATTACAACACAGAACAATGCCTACTTTTCTTTAGGTAAGATATTAAAAAAAAATGAAATTACATCTATCTATCTATCTATATATCTATCTATCTATCTATCTATCTATCTATCTATCTACCTACCTACCTACCTACCTACCTACCTACCTACCTACCTACCTACCTACCTACCTACCTACCTACCTACCTACCTACCTACCTACCTATCTATCTATCTATCTATCTATCTATCTATCTATCTATCTATCTGTCTGTCTGTCTGTCTGTCTGTCTGTCTGTCTGTCTGTCTGTCTATCTATCTGTCTATCTATCTGTCTATCTATCTATCTATCTATTTATCTATCTATCTATCCATCTATCTATCCATCTATCCATCTATCTATCCATCTATCCATCTATCCATCTATCCATCTATCCATCTACCTATCTACCTATCTATCTATCTATCGATCTACCTATCTATCTATCTATCCCTCCGTCCGTTCATCGGTCCGTCTGTCTAAGTATGTATGTATGTACATAATGTAGGTATGTATGTATGTATGTACATAACGTAGGTATGTATGTATGTATGTACGTAGTGTATGTACATATGTATGAGAAATAGGAGCGCCACAAAAGAAAAAAGGAAGGAAGAAAATGAAGAAAACAGGAAAACACAAAGAAATATAGAAACACCCGGAAAAAGCCGTTAGAAAGGCAGAAGAAAAACTGCAAGATAGTCAAAAGAAAGAAAAAGGTTAGCAAGAAAAAGAACAACCTCAGGGGAATTAAAGAAAAGGGTAGAGAAAGCAGGTTAGAAACAAACGAAAAAAAAAAAGATAAAGAAATGACGTCAAAGGAAGAAAACAAGAATGAAAGAAAAGAACAGAAAAGAAAAAGAAATGAATACTATGGATAGAAGTCAAAAAGAAAACAAGAAACAAGAGAAAGAGAGAGAGAGAGAGAGAGAGAGCAAGAAAGAAAGAAGAAAGCTGTCAACGTCAACAATAGAATTAAAGAAAGACAAAACGCAATAAATTTTCAAAAAATGGTAAGAAAGACAAAAATTTTAAGGTATTTGTTTTCATTTTATTTTCATTTTTTTTATATCATTTTTTTTTTTTTTTCGTGTTCATGTTCAATGTCAGCAACAAAAACATACCAAGAGCACCAGATACATTTGGAATTATTTCATGGAATCATTGCGCTTTGAATAAATATTGCACATTCTGACTATAATCTAACATTCAGCACCATAGCAGAATTTCTTTACGTCATTTTCTCAGTCTCAGGCTTCAAATTCTTACAGACTCTCTAGTTTAATCAAACAGAGTGTACGGTTTAATCAAACCATTCACACTTATGCCTTGCAAATTCCAGTCAAACTAGTCACGTCTAAATACTGCTCAGTCTTATGACACAGTTCTCACTGGATTATTGGTAGAACTCAGTCAAACCACTCACGTCAATGGGCAAAACTAAAAAGTCTGTGCTAGTGAATTCTAGCTCCATCCAGCCACTCATGCGTACCTTAACACCCAAACAATTATATACATTATTTTGGAATGTAATCAAAGTGGACCGAACAACAATAGCTCTAATCCATGTTCCATTTTACTGGAATTAAGATATTAGCAAGAGCATATTATATCTTAAGAGCCCACGACATCGCAGGCAAAGGATCGGTTTATCGATCTGTTAAAATGAACAAAATAGCCGCTTACACGTGTAAGCCTTTGAATTCTAATTAAGAAATTGTTCAAATGAGGCGGTTTTGGGGGAAGATGGGAAGGTCAGGTATCTCTGAAATACTTGGGGCGTGAAGGTTCCAACCAGACCTGGGCATGGTCTTTCAACCTTAATTTTGAAGTGTCTTTCTAGGTCATTGTGTTCACGATAGCAATAATACTGGACCGACAGAGAATATCAAATTTCTTGTCATACTAATGAGTATGACTATTAAATTTTAAAATTTATATGACTATCTTATAATGATGATGATGATGATGATGATGATGATAATGATGAAGATGATGCTGATGACAAATATTGAAGGCAAAGGTAGAGATAAATGTCCACAGGGGTAATGCTCAATAATAATACTGGTCCTTTGAAAGCACGGCAGTGATCTCGTTTAGACACACGTTTTCACATATTCATTCTCACTCGATATATGGACGGCATTGGGTTAAACTGAATGGCGAAGGCATCTGATAATAAATTATTATTATTTAGGGTGTCAGTCATGAAAAGAAAAATAATATTTAGATCTATGTCTAAATATTCAAGCTAACACATGAGAGGCAGTTTGAACGTCAGGAAAACATGTTTCCATCCATGTAACAAACTACACATTCACATACATCTTGGATTTACAATAGAAGATAATTTAAAGTGTATGACTTTGGTCTTTAATTTCTCACACCCGCTGTGTAAAACTAGTAAGGCAAAGCTAAGGCGGTTAAAGAGATTTAAATTATTGAGCAAAAGAGGCTTGCTCAACAGTGTAGAATAAGGCCCATATAATTATAAGGCCCATACAACCTATTGATGTGTTTAGATAAAATCTGGAAGAGAAGCTCGATGTAATGTAAATACTTTGAGATTTTCAAGCCATTCTTAATTGAAAATGAAGTATAAATGACGATATGAGATTTCAGAGTTCGCCAGCGCAGTTACTTTTGTGGCATGATGCATGTCTGGGGCTGACAGGGAAATCTGGATTTTTAAAACTTATACTATATCATCATCATTGTTGTTGTTGCTTTATTCTTTGGATAAAGGTTAGCGCAAAAGAGTACTTATTTCCCCATAATTCATTACTTATTAACATCAAATGTATTATCAGAGCGTAGTTGTCAACATCTATTTTGAGGTTAGCACAGTCATATTACAGCAGAATGACACCAAAGTATGAACTTATTACAGTGGTAGTCATTTACACAGAAACTGGCAGAAGCATGTAGTTATACATTATTTCATAAACGTAGGTGATGCCCGTACAGACTCAAATACAAAACAACAAATGTCATCATCCTGACTAGAATAGTCTCAGTTCTTCAAGGATCAGACCTTTTTTCTGGGAACTAAAGCGTCCATATGGCATCCCTCGCGCCTGGGCGCTACTGGGGCTCAATGCAAAGTCACCGTGGTCATTGGCAGCAACGAAAATCTCAGGTGGGCAACGGAGATCGGACTCCAATGGTGAGAAGCAATTACATATGTTACCACTGTCTGTGATCAATCGTTTCGGCTGGAAAAGGCTCATTGGGTGGAGCAATGGTTACTTGAACAATGATACTGATAACATTCTAGCTCCAGATCAGCGGGAGAAGAAACGGCCTATGATGTTGACCTTCTTCTTTCTGAATTTGAGTGCAGAGAAGACAACATGCTCGAACACTTCTTTAAGTCCATCTTTCCTTTTGGCGGAGCACTCGATGTAGCAATCAGCACCGATAGCTTTGGCCATTGCTTCACCTTCTTCTGTAGAGACCTCGCCTTCAGTGCCATCTCTCATGTCAATCTGTGTGCCAACCAGAATGACGGGACGTCTACGCTTTGTGTGCCTCTTGATCTCAGGGATCCAGGAGTTACAGACACTGGAGAAAGAGTCGCGGTCTCGGACAGAGAAACATAGCACCAGAACTTCGCTCTCTTTATATGTGTATGCTCGTAATTCTTCAAAGTCACTCTGAGGAAGACACAAAATGGAAAAAACATTTATAAAATCTGCTGCAACCATACCAAAAATATAACAAAATCTGCTAGTTCATTGACCTAACCTGACATTAAATCAAGACATTACTTCCTTATCATTTAACATAAGTCAATTACTCCGTAAAACCCTGAGCATGAAAGGTAGTAATAAACTTGAATACTTTCTTAGGTGTTTACCAAACTCTCCACTGATAAGACTAATCTCGTACCTATACGAAATGAAGTATTTACTTTTCCGATAAGACTATTACATACAAGGGAAATTCCACACATGTCTTTGTTTACAACTTGTCACTGTCTCAGCACTATTTGAAGAATGCGCGTTCCATTCTCTAGGTCACGTAAATTCTTTTGACGCAATCGCGGTCAGTAAAGAGAGTCGCCACATTCCTTAGCGCTATGATGAAGATGGTATCGCACAGCTGGCCGACTGCTTCAACCCGGGGACACATACACGTCCTCAGTATGAGCTTTAGCCAAGGCATGCGAATTCCTTTTTTATGATCCGCGGCTACAGCTTGGTATGACCACAGCCACCATGTGTCATCTTAAGCTTAAGTGTGACAATAAAAGTGTCCACTGTTTTATAGACGTCAATGGTCATTGCTCTCTTTTTTTTTTTTACTAAATGTTGCCACTGCGGCGGATTTTTTTTAGATAGGACAAGAATGATTGGCATCCAAAATGTCGAACTACTTTAAGTGCTACAAAAGTTTACAGTAAAGGGTGATGTCCCCCGACTTCTCTCGGCTGTTGTCATATATTAATGTAGGCCTATATATTTCTGAGTTAGGGCAACGTCTGTCTTCACCTGTACCCAATGTGTGACAGGTTAATGTGGAATGACCTCAAAGCCCAGAATGGGTGACGCCTTGTACCTCTGTTTACCTGAGTGAACTAAGTTAGAGAACAATCTCACTACAAAAGAGGGACTTAAGCACTGAGAATATCATTTCTCCTAACCATTAACCAGAAGTCAGTACCTAGTACAAAAAATGACTTTTTTTTCTCGTTATTTTTGTAATGTGCTGTAATATTGATTTCACAGTCAACCAGACTCTCAAAAATGCTTAGGATTGCTGTCCAAATACTTTTTGCTTTTATATTATGAAAGAATTGATGCTTACCTGGCCAGCAGTATCGAAGAGACTGATAAGGAAATCCTGTCCGCCAACTTGAAGGGGCACTGAAAATACACAAAGGCAAAAAATGTCTTAATTTGCTGACATAAATAATCATGTGCATGTGTAAGACAGATGACCATTAAAAAACAAGCAGTAGTGACATTTTCTTGTATTTAGTTAGTGTAAAAAGTTACTGAACATCAAAATGTTATGGATTTCATGTGAGAAACAGTTTGAGTATTGCATGTTGTAGTTCAGGTAATGAAGTAGTGATTGACTGCACAATGAAGACATAGGTAATCATAATGGTGACGACAATGGTGGTGGTGACGATAATGATGATGGTGATGGTGGTAGAGAACAGTACAAAGATAATGAAGAAAATACTTACCAGGATAGTTATCGAAGACAGTGGCAGTGTATGTATCCGTAAATGACTTTTCCGTGTAGGATAAAGTAAGGCAGGTTTTGCCTACCATGCCATCACCTAGCATGGCGCAGTGCACGTGTTTGTCGGAAACTCCAGCCATCTTCATGATAAATCTGGAGTGAAATCAACAAGAAGTAAACACAAGAGTTCGTAGATGAACAGATCAGATATAATCTCTGGTGAAGTCTGTAGTTGCTATTGTCCACGTTCACTGAGAGTGAGAGATGATTAGTTTAAGCAAGAGCTAAGGAAAACGTCGCTAAGATCAGCTGGTGAACTTGGAAATCCTTGGCGCGCGCCGTGGTTTTATACCAAGTCCTGGATGTCTTCGGAAAGAGAAAAAAACTGTCACCAGCCAATGAAATCGCTGAACTAGGAGGACATGTCGGAGACAGGGGAAAACAGTGGTGGCGAGAAGCGAGGCCACGACCTGTTGTCAGCCAGGCGAGTGGGCTGTGGACGGCTCTGGTACCAAACGCTGGCCGGCGCAGTAGAATGTCTGCGGTGACAATTAAGTCGTGATCCTAGGTGAGAACAGGAATTGAGAGAATGTAGGAGTGGAATGAAACCACGTTTCTGGACACTGGAAGACGGAAAAACTGAGAGAAGTGGGATAAACGAGCTGTGAGAAATCAGCACGGAAATGTAAGATGGAAAAATAAATTCAAAGATAAACAAGATGACATGATAAACGTGGGTAATTCCGAGCTTTAAGGACAAAAAGATACAGAAAATGATAAAGGGAGAATGAGACAGGTAAATAGATGACATAAATGATATCATGATATGTTTGAAGTATATGGTTCATATAGTTAGGTTTAATATTTATGGACCACGAAAGAGAGTATAACTACATGCTACATTTGAACTTTGCGAAGAAAAAAAAAATAACATAATTTGCATTTTAACGGTGGGGACAAGAACTCTGTGATTCAATGGAATGAACGTGCAATAGATCTCTGAAATGTATGGGCACCTTCTAAATAGTGTAATAAACCTTTTCCATTAAATCTCTGAGATTTAGGCTCGGAGAGCACTGAGTCATGGCTGTTTTGTTCTTGAACTTCTTTCGAATCAACTAGCTAGACAAACCTGTTCCACTGTCACTAGTGCGCGGCATCCCATTGAACTTCATAATTCCATATAACCGAGACAAAACAGTTTTGACGTACTGCGCTGTGGGCCTTAAATTCTGTTGTGGGAAAAGTAGAAAAAAACATCATCTATCTCGCTTATTTGTCTCCATGCTTGACACAAGGAATGCACCATTGCATCATTAACCATCGGCCCATGATAGTGATTAGTCTTGTGGGCACAAGATTTTTATCAACTATGGTAAGAACAAAAATATTGAGAAGTTTGTAGCAAAACGTACCGAAAGTGAGAAACTCACAAAAAAGCTAGCAAGGTATGAAAATCCTAAATATTTCACATTTCATATCTAAACATATTAAAGAACTCAAGTAATATTTTTGTTGTTGTTTGTGCTTATGTTATTGTTAATTAATTATTTTTTTTTTAAGGAAACAACTTGGAGATGAGTAAGTTTTTATACAGGGACAAAACAGAGACCTGTGAATAATAGAAGGTTCATTAATTAATAAATTAATAAACTATCATTTATTGCCAATCCTCTGACAGTGTCAGATTCATTTATCTATTGAAATTACGTCTTCCTTCCCGTTAATTGACCTTTGTTGTTTGATTTGTTTTTGTTTGTTCTTGTTTCTTATTGGTGCGCTGAGAAAATGGACATTTCTGTTGGCCATGAACATTTTTGTAGAAAACGCCTGTTGCTCAAATCGATTTGTTTGGATAAATTTTTACTGAAATGACATCATGAAAGAACTTGTTTTGTCTCTTTTTCTTTTGTATTATGCGCAGTTTGCATCTTGTCTTACATCTTCAACACTCGCAAGAAAGCTATCATTGATTTTGTTCTTTACTATAAATAATTACATTGTTGTTTATTTGTTTAGTTATTTTGTATTATTGTGCGTTATTTTGTTGTTGTTGATTCTTGTCCTTGGGTGTCTTTTGTAAATATTTCATTGCCTACATGTTCTTTTTATTCACACGCCTAGCTTTTGGTAGCTGTTTTTAATATTCTACCTTATGTGTCTTTGTTATGTCTTCATAGTTACACTTGTGTTTGTGTTTTCTGTATTATTTTCAGTACAGTGTTGTATATTCGCACAAGTATAAATTAGGTGTGTTTCAGTACTGTGCTTTTATACCTAAGATTATAGATAAAATGACCAGTCTTTTATTGCACTATATTGCATATCCACGTTCTGCGTGTTTTGTATTTCATATATCATTATCTTGACGGTATTGTTGTTTTTTCTTTTGTTTTTATTGACCTGTATTACGCACCACATATTATTTTTGATTGAACAGTTGTGTGTATGTTGCTCTAGTTGTTTTTTCTACAGCTGCGTGTTTTTCTTACTCCTTCCGTGTGTTGTTATTCCTGTCGTGAATGGACCTTTGTGAGATTTATAAAAAGAAGGAAAAAGAAAGATGGCTCTGCAGATCAAGGGAAGTAACACATACAAATAACCAAGATTTCTTCCGTTCTTGTTTATCGCGCGAATTTCTTGTGGACAGTTTTATACCAAACAGCCCTGGTTAGTCTTTGAGAGACACATGCACACCTTCACCTCGTTCTATGAGTAATCTGATATTTTGTAGAATTTAGTGATCAGTGGTTAAAAAGCCTTTCGTGATTTTAATAATGGTGATTATGATAAGGAGTTAAAGTACATCGGAACTGTGAAACAGCTGGATAAGTGTCACAACGCATTTTAAACAAGACTTTTAGTGTCGAAGTGTGCATTTGTTATACTTCTTCCACATACTAAAAGAAACGTGCACAAAAGGTTTGATTAGGATATTGCCGTTTTAAGAGAAAAAAAAACACAGTATACACGAAAAGCGAAACTTCATAGCAAGAAAAAAGTTGGCGTTGAGGCCCACTTTATCCTGTGTTCAATTATCATTTTATGATGACGAAATGAAATTATTAATCGTTCAAAATTATCACGCAGGTGGAGAATAGAGCACCTTTATGCATAAAACGATGTTAAAAAAGTGAATTTAAGCTAATTTGGTGCACACGGTCTTTTCCAATAGAATGTTGTCAGGGGCGCCAAGTCGAATAATTATTACAAAGCCAAAGAGGGAAAAATACTGCGTTGTGTTCAATGTTCATTGGCTGAGTGTATGAGGGTACAGACAAACAGATGAACAGAATGGAAAATTTTACTGATAGGCCTATATAGATTAGGGAAAGGTGAGAATGTATGTGAACGGAATATTAATAGACCTTTTATCTGTATTACCACACTTCAAGCCTATATTTGGTACCAGGCAAAGACCGCGAGAGCCTACCAGAGTTCCACAAAAACTGGGACCATAGTGGGTTCCCCGCCCCTCGACCACCCCACCCCCTCCAAATATACATACAAAATGTTTGTTGTTTACAACGGCTACAGGCGAATGACCGGACACTTCAGGAATTGTTTTTAGATTTGTCGACAAAACATAAAGTCCTTTTTTTTTAACCTTAGGAATTCGGTTACTACTGCTACCCCTACAATGACTTAAGAATTTTCGATAAACTATAGATAAGGCCCAATGTTGTTGTTTTTTTCTCAGCCGTACTACTTCGGTTACTACTGTGACTCGTACATCTTCGACTGGACAGGTGAGGTATGACAAGATAAGAAAGTAAATAAAGATGTGCAGCAAATAGATTTCTACGACTGTAAACTTCATCTTGACTTTGCCTTATAGAGTGCTAATGTACCTGGCGCTGCCCGAGATAAATGTTTTTGTTTTTAGTTTCAGTTCTGGGTGATTACAATAAATCTGCTTCTCCTTTCTCGTTCCTTTAAATTTGGTTTGTTTTCCCAATTGTTTGTCTGTTTATTCTTAAACTGTCTCATCTAATTGTGTCTAGTATCTTTGGTTTTATTGACCCTATTTGCACGTCAAAGCCGTACGCACCCAGTTTGCAGGCATGAAAAAACAATGAACTGCGCACTGGTAGTTTGTATAATAGTGAAATACTAGGAAGTGATGACATCAAGGACTCACACGTTCGTGATAAGGAGAACCGGAGGGGAGCAGTCAGCGACACAAATCAAACTCAAAAACAATACTTCCTCACAATTTAGAGCCTCCAAATGTAAAAAAAAGAACCTTCTTCGGGGCGAAAGGAAGTCATCTTCAAAATTTCATGTAACTCCGAGCTGTCTGAGCCAGTAGTTTTTGGGAACACCCAAACACACATTCGCTTTTCTTTACGTAGATGAGGCTATCCTAAAAGTACGTATGCTTGTTCTGGGTGATTATTGACCCCCTCCCCAACCCCCTTCCCCTATGTACACTTTCATTAGCTTGAATGCAACCACCCCCCCCCCTTCCCCTTGTACAAACATAGGGCCGTTAAAGTGTTGAATTTCAATGACACGACATTGGTGTTTGAAACCTTGAAATAGCATTTTGCACAAACTATTGGACTGTTTCATCAGAGATATGATTTTCATATTAATCCAATAGCTTAATTACCCGAAAAAAAAGTAAATAAAACCGAACTTTTGGATTATTATAATAATTGCAAAGCATACATAATATGCACCCAAGGCCACACCCCGCCCCCTCACCCTCATTGTGCTCTTTTTGTTCGCTGGAGGCAACACCCCTCTCCCTCGGAGTATTTCCATACCAGCTAGAATCTCATAATCGATATTATACTTGAGCTAGAAGTTGAACACGTAAGCACCTAAAAACGTCGTGACTACGTGACCAAACATCATGATATTTCGTGTACTGCCTCATTTTCTTTTTCATGGATAATTACGTGGCTACATCCACTTTGGACGAAAGTCAGACTTTAATCTTATTTATTTACCATTTTTGAGCGGCAAAAAAAAAAAAAAGAGACATATTTCATCAAGTAAAGTGTTATCAGAATTTTGCTCTTCGCCTCTCCTTAAACACTGCTGGTCGAAAATCAATGTTATTCCACATCTGTGAATTCTTCAATTATTGTAGCGTAACATTAAGTTCTGTTAGTCTTTCCATGGAATCCAAGAGCCGTTATTACTGTAGGACGTAGGTCTGGAGATACAGTCGAGCTTGCTACAAAGAGTTTGCTAGATGTATCTTGCTCGGGTCAGCTAGTCCATTCACTGGGAGGCTTGAAATTGATGGCGAAGAAAGGCAACATGAAAAGAGTAAATACACGAAGAATTGCAAGATAGTGATTGTGCCACAAGCAACTTTCTAAAGTTAGCTTCATCTCATTTAAGGAAAGCCAAGATTTCAGCCAGGTTATTTCAAGACACTTTGTTTGAGGATTCGAATTAGACTGAAGCAAGGGCTAAAGAAGAGGGTACGGAAAAATAGGGGACAAAAGGAAAACCCAAGTGAAGAAACAGATATTCGACAGAATAGGGTTATTTCTCAGACTCACTGGCATATCTATTTCCACATCCAGACAAAGGTATATATTATTTAAATCGCACTATATCAAGAAAAGTTTTCATAAATTCCAACCCATTTTATTTCAACTTCTATTTGTAGAATAATTACCTTAAACGGCGTCCTCGCGGAATAATTTGCTCAAGACAACAATAAGATTTTTTTTAAAGTCCAGTGTTGTAATAAGTATTAAATAGTTTATAAGGGAGACTGGAATTTGTACATCTCATTTATTGTTTGCCCTTGCAGCTTGGCATGCACTGTAATGGCTTTATTTTTATATCATCATGAAATGAAAAGTTTGTATTAACAAGCCGGAAAAAGGGACAATCTAGCGGCCGCCGGCGCTCTGAGATCGAGGAAACCCGTGCTATGCACTGTATCGATTTCGAGGAAAGACCCAGTTTTCTATGGCAGTCCGTCTGGGACAGAGAAAATAAAAGGGACCGGCTAATTGATTAATGGAAAGCACTAGCTAGCAGGAAGTCGGGTACAGGAACGCCCAAGGTCGGCATGACATTGGCTCCAGATATTCCCACCCCCATCGAATGTCTCACTTTTTCATAACCCAGACAAAAATGATTAGTAAAGATGTTAATATTAGGGGGACATCAAACAGGCGAAGTTTCGAGTTGCTACATTTCATCCAATCAGTGATATAAAGAATAGAACAACAAACAAACAAAAAAAAAAGAACGAGAACAAAGTAGACATCTTTCAATATAAACTGAGATCAAAGAGAGATCTTACACAGTGTCATCAAATGGCAAACGATAATTCCTCCCCCCCCCCCAACCCCTCTCGCGGCCTTTCCCCCCATATAGGATGTTACGAGGCTCCTATCCTATATGTTACGAATTTGGGAGAATCCGTCTACTTAAGGTTTCGACTGCATTTAAATCGAGAGGTACTTAATATCTAATCTTTCGTACCATGCCACACACTAAGAACAATCTGAATAAGTTTCATAAACAGACCTGCAGGGCCACAAATTTAATTACATTAATTACCCTAACAATTTTGTCTAGATCTATTATATAGTAAAGACAACATCAGCAGCATCAAATCCAAATTCAATAATACCTCACTAGAATTCTACTCTAGATTCCTATAATATTATTATACTTCTGACTCACTAACAATCTAAGTACTAATTATATATATCTCAGATCTGGTCTGCCTACTATATATCAATCAATACACTAATATGGTCTCTGGCGACAATGTCATCTCAGCCATTGTGCCTAACGCTTATAATAATCGAGCCCGTCAATACAAACTGACGTAGTTAAGTCTAGAGATCTACTCTAGGATGGGCTGGCAATGCCCAGCCTCATCCAGACAAATCAATCACAATTCACAGATGTGTATGCCATACATTCATACTAGTTGCAAGTCTATGTATATCTTTATCTTGCATTCTTGGGTAGCACTCCTAGTATATGCGGCAATCCTGTCCTACTGGATAACTTATGTTCAGCTCCTCGTTCATGGTTGAGTCATCAATAGACAAACACTTACGATTATTCCCTGGTGTTAGAGACCAGGGAACGATGGACAATAGCGGTGGGCATATCTCATTCAGGCATATGGATTCATCTCAAATGTCTATAGTGGACTAGACATGAGTCGTACAACTTTATGATTCTTCAGGCAGAATCGTGCCGACGCCTGCACAGATTGGAGTTTTCTGTATGGAGTGCAGGATATATGTCTGGGCTGACTTTTATACTGTCTAGCCACCTGCAACTACCGTCCAAATCCCTAGATTTCATTGGTGCATCCATGCGAGCTCATCTCGCAGTATTAATATATTCTATGTGGGAGTCGGTCACGGCCTCGCATTAAAACAGACAAGGTCAATTTAAAATGTCAAAACAACTACTGAAATCTTTAAACCCTCGTGCTTTCTACATTTTATGCACGAATTTCTGAACGCGACTAAGCGTCTTAAACTATCTATCCTTATTCGCCCCTTCTCTTCCCTTCTAAGTGTTCATCAAAATCACGGGGTCGAGAACGGCTCTGTCACTCCTAGCTATACATTTATTCTATCTCGCCCCACTTTCTTTCCATCTCTAAAACAAAAGTGTTTCAAACAAACTGTTCACGAGAACAGCTCAAGGACAAATTACGCTGGTTAGAATTAACAAGTCGTGAAAATTTACTCACTGAACGTCGTGACCTAGCACGGCATTTAGAAGACATTGTGTTCGTGACATAGGACTAACAACGATCCAAACACAAAGTAACAAGAAACCTTGCTGAGACATTTTTTCCTAATATCTCCGATCTCCGGCCATCTTTGGGAAATTTTCTAACATTTTCTGATCTGTCTTCGTCCATCTCTTGGACAGGTTTTAACTTCTTTCCTCGACGATTCTTGGGATAATTTAATATCATTTTTGTTTCCCTCGAGGATCACGAGAGAACATTCGATTTTTCCAGTGCCTACAGATTCATCCTCATTGTAATTAATTTCTTCCAAAATAAAAATGACAGAATTGTGCGCAGCGAGTCTAAAGAACCCAAAGAAACAATGGTGAAGAACCGTTTGATAGCAGCTGAAGGAAAGCAGATAGTATGTATTTATAGAGCTAGAGATCTCACTTCCTCCAAATCGTGAAACTCGGTCGCTGAGGTAAACAAGAATTGAAAGAAACTGCCTTCACCAAAGATAGTGTGCATATCTGTTTACTGCGGTTTGTCCATATGTTTGGGCTATTTGAAACTATTTAGAGCCGTTTGTAAGCTCTTACGCCCCGTGGAAATGCACAAAAGGGGCATTGTTTACCGCAGCGACCTACTGTCCGCTCCATGCAAACAATGGTTTGGCGGCGCCTACCGTGTTTTGCAGTGCAAATCGACCAATAGTGAAACCTCTTTATACATACATACTCTCTGAGGAAAGGAAACACAACTTAAGAGGCACGGAGAGAGACAGGGAGGAAGAGAGAGAGAGAGAGAGTGCAAGACATCAGCTTAATTACATCATGAAGTCCCGTATGGAAGTCTATCTATCTCTTAAAAGTGGTAAGTCCTTGCCTTTCATTCGCACTCCTAGCTAGGGTGCTGCGGACACTTGGAATGCAACAGGCAGTCAAAATCTTGCAAATAAAATTATAATTCTTTAAAATGGAAAACGAACTATTTATGCGTGCATGTATATTTATTTTTGGGGAGGTCATTTGATATTTGATTGGTTTGTTGTTACCTTGATGGGCTGATAAGTTTGTGTTTGAGTGTATGAACTGGATTTGGGTCTGGAACAGCTTAGGTGGTTTTTAGGTGGCTTTTGTCGCTGTTTGTTTGGTTTGCTGAATAGTTGTTTCTTTGATAGTTGCATTCTTTGGTTGAACAACAAATCGTGTGTTGGGTTGATAATGTTGATGTACCAAGGGTGGATGGATGGGGAAAATATGCTCTGAAGTTTGAGGATGTGGTGGGTATAAGGTTTGCGTGTGCGTGAGAGAGAACTAGGGTAGGGTGTAACTAGAAAAGGTAAGGCAAGGTAGGGAGAGTTTAGAATAGATTGAGGCTTAATGGTTTGTTAATTTCTACGTTGGTTAATGTTGATAGACTGGTCGCTTCTCTAGCTTCGCATGTTTGGCTCTACCATCTTGCGATAAAATTATCCTTATACTTTTGCAGATTTTAGCCACGGCCGTGTTACCATCATTGTGGGCTCCTGGGCAAAGCGATTGGCTGTGGCCGGACCCGTTTCAAAAACCAGTGTAATTTTGCATGCATGGGGCCCCTTGAAACCTTAGGACAACGGGGAAACTGCTCGGTGTGCCCATGTGTTTAGACGGCTCCGATGTTAGCGAGTGAGAGGAGAGCACACCAGACTGTTCTCAGTAGCTGTTAGTAGTAGTGATTTGCTACATGGACTATGAGGCACTGTCAATATTACATACTGTAAATGACAGACCATGGTCATGCAACCATCAAGCATTCTGTCTCAAAACAGAGTCCCTGAATTGTAATCAGCCATGGCTCACATACAGTATCTATTTTTCAACAAAGCAATCCTATACAAGACCGTGTAAAATCTATTGCTAATCTGTGGCATCCGCCACCACTAAAGTCTGGGATATTTCTGCAGCAGATGCAAAAGAAACGCACACACACTAAACTCAAGCCTTTTTCAAACACCATAAACTGTACAGCACTTGAATAGATTTAGTTATATATCATCAAGCTTTACATATATATATCGAAGAAACACGCCTGCATTTTAACCCGAAGTTGTGAGCATTATTCCCACACAACTCACTGTCAGTCGTGGTGCTAATTTCCTCAGCCTGGAAATTTCGACATAGACATAGATCGCGACTTTAGATCTTGTTTATTCTATCTCCATTTTCTGAAAGGTGGGGATCTTTTAGTATGTAGAAGAGGTAAACTATAGCAAATCTCTAACATTTGTTTAAAATACGTTGTGGCACTTATCCAGCTGTTTCGTGGTTCCGATTTATTCTAACTCCTTATCATCGTACTAAAACTGAAAACGTATAACGCCCAAATTTCTCTGTGGAATTGGAACATACAAGAACTAAGGTCATGAGATGCCATTATGTTCTGTCCATGGTGTTCCTTTTCTCTAAGTTCCTCTTCCCATCCTTGACATGATAATATCCCCATCCAACAAAAAGTACACAATTCTCTTCCACCTTGCCAAATAATGCATAAAAAAGCAACTACAGTCATTTGTCTTGTGTTACATTATCGTCTCACAACAACGCTAACATCATCCTATCTTCTCCGTAATTTAATCTCAATGACTCTTCTGTACTTCATATCTCGAAGCACTGGTCGAAGTTTTTATTAATTTCGAGACAGAACGGAAATTTACCAAACCAACTGAAGCTTTACAAATGAACAAACTTAAGAGTTTTTTCCCCTGGCCTTATCTGAATTTTCATGAAATTTCGTCTCTTTAAACGTCTCTCTGACGTCATGGCCTGACACTGGAATATTTATATGGGTTCTTTAATGAGCCAGGACTTAAGAAATGTGGGCTTTCGGTCACGGACGGGGATAACTTAAATTCTGAACTCTTACATGTTTTTCTAGTCACCCAAGAGGAAGGGCGTTTATATGAGGTACAAGTTTTACTCTTACAATGCAAGTTTTCAAAGCAAAAAATAGTGGGAGGGAGACCAAGTGAGTTATAGTGGATGTCGAAGAGCTACTTTGGCTTCCATATAGCGTCAGAGGCTGAAACATAAAATGGTATTAATTCTTTAATTCATGCGCATGTCTTAAGTTTGCGAAGGGATGGACAGAGTTATTTGAGAGATGTGCACGTACGGGCGTTGAAGTTATGAGAGTTATATGAAAGTTGTGCATCCAAATGGCCACTCACGTATTTGCTGTCAGAGCTAGCTCTTCAAGCATGCAACTTATAGCACACTCGTCGGTGCCTTGTCTCGGCTTTTTAATCCTGCATATCATCTCAAAGAATCACCGAGAATTGTTCCCATGGGTAAACCCCAGTGGGCTTGGTTATGCTGATTATATCTTATCTTCTCTGGAAGAGGACGTGTCGGAAAACCCGTTCCTGAATAATGATGTCACGACGACATTGTCCCACCCATATGTAATTAATGTGTTCTTGTAAGTTTGCAAAGGTTTTTTGAGAAAGAGGCAACTTCAATCAATTTAAAATCTTCGCCTAACATTTTTCTTACAATAATAGCTGATGCTGAGAGATTTTATTTAGGAATGGAAAGCACAGACATTTATAAACACACGTAAGACATCTTGAGAGAGTTCAATTTGGGGTTGTTCCGTGCTTTAAACGAAGTGAAAATATTTAAGGTTAATCAAACGTATTTGGAGTGCGCAGATTTTAATACATGGGAGTATAAAGATGCACTGAAGGATTTATCTATAAACTTTTGTTAGTTGAATTTTTCCCACTGATTTCATCTTTTGTCTCTGTCTTTGCTCAAAGTCTTTGTGTCAGTCTCGGTTTAAGAAGACCATTGTAATATTTTATTCACGGCGTATTTAAGTAAAGCCGACAAACTAAGGACAGAATGAAGTTGTAGCTGTGCTTAGGTGCTTAATAATAGTTGTTATTTTTGAAACATTATTATTTCCAAGGTAAACAGACGTCTGGAATTGAATAAATGATCTTCAGAATCACATCTCACTGGCTAGATTTGTTAGGCTTTTTATATTTTAACATTGTTGATGGCATCTTTACTGGACACAGAAGCCAGAGAACTGCTCTCTTAGATTGTTATAAAAACTGAAGGTCGCTCGGAGCAAATTAATGTTGACCCACCCTGAACATTTTACCAGAAACACAGATTTATAATAAGAACAATCGTTACTTCCCCTTCGGTGCCTTACTTCCACAATATTATTATTTCAATTTATTTATTAATGGAATTGTATATAGTTTTTCTTGTTTTGTGCTGTTGTTGTTTTTTTGTTTTTGTTGTTGTTGTTGTTGTTTTCTGCTCTTCCCGTATGTCACTTATTTCTCGGCACCACTTTTACATTCTTCTCCCACTTTATTCGTCTAAATTCTCGTCATCTCCTCACCGCTTTCGCCATGTTTCTTCCTTATTACCTCCTCTCTCTTCATTCTAAGGTCACAGAAGACAATGGAGCAAGGACAGATGGACAAATAATTATGACAGGCTCCTGCACTGGGCTCTTTCGCATGTCAGCGACTCACACGTTTACACGACCAGTGTGCCAAAGCTCTTGAGATATCATAAAAACCACAGAAAAACTGTGGGGTCGCAGCAGGGCTATAAGCAAAGTCAAAATTGGGCAAAAAGAAAAGGTTGTATGTTGCGAAACCCTGCGTCTGCGTTTCGCAACATACAACCTTTTCTTTTTGCCCAATTTTGACAAAGCTCTTGAGGTTTGCTTTTACCTAAATATGATATGAAGGAGAAACCCCGCAAAATTTTATTTCTAAAAATTTCGATGGGCTTGGAAGGTTTGCTGGGTAACATCAGAACATACTAGTAAAGGTATTCAAATTTTTCTTTTAAATCACTGCTCTCTTTTAAAACTTGCCTTGAAACGTTTTATCACCGGACCAAGGAATAATATATCATTATTATTTTTTTTTTATAGTGTTTCAAAATCGGTCGAGTCCTGTGGCCGTATGCATAAATCTGGTGTAAATCCGTCAGTTTTGCACCATAGTGCAAGCTTAGTGGTGGGTACCACCAATTTGGTGTAAATTCAAAATTTATTCGGAATGCATGAACTAAAGTTACACCTACCTCTGCCTATGCATCAATTGCCGCTTACCGCTTTAACAAAAAAAAATTGACAAGGCGCATGCACAAAATTTGTATCGGCCAATCAATGCTATGAGAAAACAACGCCGATCAAAACAAAACTAAGAGATTGAGGGTGAGTAGAAATCCAAGTGCTTTTCCTTGGCCCCTGAAGTCGTATGTTGGAATAAAATATTACTTACTATCTTTCTTTCTTTAGAGCGAACGCCTCCTTGCCATGCTTGTTACGCATTGTGTCGCTGATTTAATCGACCCCGGAGAAAGAGTAAAGTTTCGAGCCGTTTACACGTGGTTGTAGGCTTACATAAAAGTTCATGCATACCGGGTAGCATTTTGCACCGACGCTAAAGGCTTACACCAAAGTGGAACCAGTTACGCACAGTTCCTGTCTACGGCCACTGGCCTTACAGCTGATGAAATATTTTTATATTGAGAAGTTCTTCTGACGTGCGGTTAGTTCCCCCTTCTGTTCTTGTTCCTTCTTTGTTTGTTCTTCTTTTTTATGGTCCGGCTTTCTGAAATTATTCTTCTTATTCTGAACCATTGAAAGGGGTGGTCAGCCCTTAAAAAGATTTTTTGGCGGCTGGTGTCGAGGAGACAGTTTTGTCTTTGTTACTGCCGCGTTGACCTTCTCTTCACTTTTTTCCCCCCACGAAATGCAGATAGAGCCATAGCTACCAACAGATAAACCATTTGGCACATATGCCTACAAATACAGACAGCTGGGTGGTGTCAAAACAACAACAACAAAAATGATATAAAACTCATACTCATGTTTAAACTTCGTCATGACAACAGGTCAGTCGTCAGCTAAGCGTTGCAGGGCATGAGCCGAGGTGATATAAGACAAGACTGTCACAAAATGTCAGAGGTATTAAACTTTTCTAATTTTGTGCCACCCGACACAAAAACCGAGGGAAATTATCAAGTAACGATGTTTTCCCAACTCACTTCGTACGTCAGCACCGCTGACATTTTCCTGAGCTTCAATTAAAAGACGTTCTGAGTTCTTCGACTCATCTAAAATTGGACATAGCTGAGCTTACAATGGTATCAGGGAAACCTTTAATTGAATCGCATGTTGCTGTGTTTGTTGACCATCAAGCCGCTGTATAAGCTTTTGAGGAACAGGGTTTTCTGTACCGAGCTGAAGATCATAGCAGATCATGACTGAGACGCGCGGCGTTTGCATCCGTGTTGATCAACAAATTTTTATGTGTGACTTAATGCAGAACCTGATTAGGAGTTTTCATGTCCCTAATTAATTATCTAACAAATCAAGCCAATCATAGCATCAGATGTCATGCAAGTGAACCTAATACTAGTAACAGCAAAAATGAAATTTATATAACTGATTTTCAAAATATTTGGACAAAGTTACCATAGGTTCTGCGAGTGAAAATGGCAAAGCAAAAAAAGAAAGGTTGTCTATTGTAAACACTAAATCTTTTTTTATTATTATTATTGTTGCCCTGCTGCGACTCTCCATATTTTTTATGATTCAAATGTTTTGCTTGTGCAATTTTGATTTACTGGCGTCAATAAATTGTTGTGTATTGCAAAATCGTTCGAAAATAATAATAATAATAATAAGTCATTTCTATAGCGCCTGATTCCACAGAAGAGTGCTCTAAAGCGCCTAACAGTTCTCTCAGTCACACAGCACACATTTTCATCAACCTATACATAATCACTGTCTCAAGAATGTTACATATCCTGCGTATACGCTTTTGTAAACAACGCTGTTTTTAAGTTTTCTTTTTAATTAGATCAAGCTGTTTGAATGTTTCACATGATCAGTCAAGTCATTCCACATTTTAGGTGCACACACCGAAAAAGCTCTTTCTCCCATGATTGTTCTTGATCTGGGCGCTACTAATAAATTTGCTTCTGCTGATCTCAATTTTTTGGGTGGAATGTATTTTTCAATGAGCTCTGAAAGATATTCTGGTCAGCTTTGATTGAGGCATTTAAACACAATGCATAAAATCTTAAACTGAATACGCTCTCTAACAGGCAACCAATGAAGGTTTTGGAGAACTGGTTGAATGTGTTATGATGTTTTAGATAAAGTAACAAGTCTAGCAGCCTTGTTCTGGATCTTTTGTAATCTATAAATAGTTGCCTCGGGGATACCAACGAGCAAAAAGTTGCAATAATCTTGATGACTGACAATAAATAGTAAATAATAAGAGAGAAAATGAATAATTATTTTCAGGAATAAATAATCAGACGATAACGTGTTCAGAAGATTATGTTTCTATTCAGTTCATCGACATTTCGATGTGATCCGTTTCTAATCATCATTAGACACCAAGGTTTAGTTCATGTTGTATCTTTCGTGGAATTTTCTTCAAGCTGAGTATTAACTGATCAAATCTAAAGCTGTTAGGATAAACAAACAAGACGTTACCAGTACATCAGACCGCAAGTTCTGACGTCAATTGATGTCATAGTTCAAAGCCTCTGCCTCACATTAAGGGATGATCTTCAAATGCTAAAAGTGGTTATGGGAATATTCTAAGGCAAAAACAAGTGTGTCACTATTGCAATTGAAGCTATTTAACGGTGTGGAGTTTGTAGAAGGCCAGGAGACAGAAAATTAATTATGTCCGAGAAAAATCTTCGTGACATCTATGGATCACAATGGTAATCTTCATGTACCAGAAGCAGTTACGGAAATGTTATGAGCCAAACCAATTATTGTCATTATTGGAACAGAAACTACCTTGTCATGTAGTATCTGTACAAAGAGATGTAAAATGAGCAGTGTCGAAGTAAATCTTTTTGTCAAACACGATGCAGATAAAGAATGAGTCTACGAGAAGTACCTGGTGTAAAAGAAAAGGTCTGCCACATAAAATGGGAAAGAATTAAAATTGATCAGTTTTCTGTGGTGGACTTCCAACTTCAATATTTCTTTTTTTTTTCTCCTCTGTCATTGGTAATCCTGTCGTTTGCAGATCGCTTCAATTTTGCTTTAATTACTTTAAAATTTTACTTAAATGGAGGAGGAGCACTGCTTGACAGATCACAACTCAAATTAGGGAGGACATAGACGGAACATGCCAAGAAAATGTATTTCATAGCGCAGTGCTCGTGGCCCTTAAATAACTGTAGATTCCGGTTTCATCTGAGGGTTCTGTCTTTTATTTACACACAAAATTATACTTGACACATTCAGAAACATGCCCAAGTTACCGACACTGAGAAATTTATACCACGACAAATACAAAAGCGGGATGGCCATATCGGACAACTGAAAGATAACAGATGGATAAGGCATTGCACTGAATGGAGACCTAGAAAAGCAGAGAGAACAATAGGACGCCCCGAGAGAAGATATAGAGATGATATTGTACAGACAAGTAGACAGGAATGGTCAAGACGGACGGAAAACAGAGAAGAATGGAGATCACTGGTGGAGGGCTACATCCTGCAGTGGACGGACAAGGCCTACCAAGAACAAGCACAAGAATACGTGGTACTTAAATACGACAGATTCGGGACTCATCCGAGGGTCCAAAACTTTTATATTATGCACATTAGGACAGGAGAGTAAGGAAAACAGGAAGACAAGGGAAATGTTTCAGTAACAAACTGACCGATACTCGAGGGGGGGGGGGGGGAAGGGGGGACGAGACGGAAACTTCAGTAGGAGGCGGGGGCTTCAAAAGACGTAAAATTGTGAGACTCTCAGGGGCGAGGAGAGCAGGAACTTTCGAGTGCATAACCTTGGAAGATAATGAAATGAGAACCAGACAACTTGGGGGGGGGGTGGGGGTGGGGGGGGGGCAGGCGAGGGGAAACAGCTAGAATGACATAGGTTACCAATTATGATGACATCAGCGGGGACGGACAAGCTAAGACCTGAAGGGTCCACGTAACAAAGCTGACAAAACTGATGACTGACATAGATGAGCAAAAAAAAAAATATATCCCTCTCGTTTCATATTTGTTTTGTGAACGTATCTTCCCTTTCTGTTTGGCACTTGCTTTATGAATGAATGGTTTCTCTTTGTTGTTGGTGATGCTGTCTTGTGTTCTTGTTATAGTTACTGCTGTCGATGTGTGCGTGGCATCCACTATTTTGGACTTAAATCCTTTAGTGTTACTTTCAGAAGAACGACGTATATTTTGTTGTTCCTAGTTTTGGTTGTGTTGTTGTGATCTCCAGGTTTCTCGGGGTTTTACAGTTGCTGGCCTTTGTGTTTCTTTAAATAGTTATTGTTTGTTGTTGTTTGTTGCTGTTGTCGTTCAAGATATTATTCTATTTTCTGGACAGTAAAGCTGTAACCTGAGACGCTGATGATTATCATTCTGTGGCTACCGCTGCTAACAATGTGGCTGCTGACAAATAAGCTACCAACTGCTGAATTACCAGTGTCTACAGGGTAGCGCTGGCTGCCATTATTATGCGCTCCAATTTGAAATGGCTTAGGTTATGAAAGAAAAGATTTAGATGCGGACTAGTTTTAATCATATTGAGAAGATTATCTTTTGTTTCCTTTTACGGCAACTCTTGCCTCCCGTTTCGGCTGTCTCCCATCAATCCATCAGGCTGTTTTCTTGTTGCTTTATTATTGTTTTTCTCATAGGGGACGCCGTGGCCTAGAGGCAAAGTGCTCGCCTCTCATGCCGAAGGTACTGGGTTCGAATCCCGGTCGGTGCAGGCATGTTGGAATTTTGGGATTTTTCTCATAGTTTCCTGTCCCTGATCCTATGGTAGGTAGGATCGAGCACCTAGTCTTCTCGGATAAAGACGAATAATTCAGGGCGCCCGTGTGTACGTTGCGCGCGTTAAAGATACCCTGGTAGTTGGAAATCGAAAAGAGCAGGCCGAACAGGCCACAGCTCGGGGAAAAATTCTAAAAATCGAATCCCTGGCACAACAAGAAAAGTAAACACAAGAAAAGTGAGGTGTAAATGTCAAGGGCAGCGAAACCTCCTAAACGAAAGAGCTACACACGTTGTTGTTTTTCTTTTTGGGGATTTTGGTTTCATTTTTGTTTGATTTGTATTGTCATTTTCCAACACATACAACTCGGTACTCCATAGTGAAAATGAACCTCTCCCTCGGGGTGAAACAGACCCAAGGCTGGTGTGGGCGTCAGACTGGTGGTTCGCCGTCCATAAATTTTGCTTCACGCTAGGACAATAGGCACTGCCCACATTTTGACCCAGCCTTAGTCTGTTTCCTCCTTATCCATGACTTCCAGAAAAGCCTAACAAATTCTTACAGATTATTCATCAAATCATCTGTACCATCAGCAACGTCACTGATAAATTCGAACGATTTTTGATGTTTCAGCTGTCTTTTCATTCCCTAATGTTTGTCACTGTGATGAGCTTAGCTGTTGGAAACATTTATGTGTGTGCTCACAGTAAGAATGTGTT
The DNA here is from genome assembly GCA_963931925.1 of Onchidella celtica. Classification (NCBI taxonomy): domain Eukaryota; kingdom Metazoa; phylum Mollusca; class Gastropoda; order Systellommatophora; family Onchidiidae; genus Onchidella; species Onchidella celtica. The sequence continues at coordinate 47,884,149 of OZ007569.1, forward strand.
TGAGCTATTACTTTGAAAGGTCAATGGGCAGGAGTAGTGAAGTAGAACGTTTGGTTTTATTTTCTTCTTATTTAGCAAACTAAATTGTTGCATCATATAAAGAAAATCTGTTTCTAATGTAGAGGGGCAAAGCATGTGAAAAGCATTCATAGGGGAAGAGAGGGGAGGGAGGGTAAAAAATCGCCAAAATTAAGCATACGCACCTTAAGGATGAAACCCCAGAAAACCCCTATTGCCTCATATTGCCTGTACTTCTTCTATTTCCTCGCCACCTGCACTTCGTCTTCTTCATTCATCTGTAAGGTTTCTCCCTTGTCATTATTTTTAATTAGCGTTGTATCTTATGTAATTAGTGCACTTGCTTCACTGTCAGTGTCCTTTTTAATTGCATACAGCTTACATAGCTGTTAAATTGGTCCATTATTCCTGGAGTGGGAAAAAAAAAAAAGAAAAAAGATGCACTGGTCATCCGGATATTGAAATGCAACTCTAATCTTATTATAAAAAAAAATAGTGGCGGGAGTAATTCATTGGGGTGCAATTTCGCCTCTTTTTTTGCTCGACGCTACAGCCTAAATGACAGTTTCAAAAATTATGAAATTAATTTTCTTAAGTGTCAACTAATCCAGTTCGATCGCTTTTGTATCGATCGATTGTGTTGATTCAAGTATCAGGTATTTTTAAATAAAAGTTGTAAAAATGTAAAATATAATGATCTTTGTTTTGGCTCCCTGTAGTAAGCCCACCGAACCGGAAACGATGTATTAATACGCCTTCAATTTGGTGCACGCAATTTCCCTGTCAGAAATGAGTGCGTAGTGCTCTGGTGCGCATGAAATCTGTAGTAAGGCTGTAGAATATGGGAAGCTTTCTAGACCTAAGAGAGAGAAAGACAGAACGATGGGTTCACACAGGTTTATCCCGGGTAATGCCGGGAACTTCATCTAGTTGTTCGAAAAAATATTTGAAAGTTACACTATTCGTTTGGCAAGGAGTTCGGATTGTCAGAATCGTTGTTCGACAACCCTGTAATCCCCACCGGCCGATGCAGTGATCTAGTCGTTAGAGCTCTTGGTCCAGATGAGAGATGTTAGAACCCTACTGCGGGGGTTTGGGGGGGGGGGGGACATTTCATGCAATAACTAATTTTCTTATGACCTTTACAGGGCAACAACAACGTGTTGGAAGGGGCCTGTGGGAGAGGAGAAGAAAAACTTCATGGGGGGTGGGGGGGCCTAGGAGGGTTTGGTCTAGTATATTTATATAACCTCCCTGTGCTGATGGAAGACCTGCATAAAAGACAGGGTAAAACAAAGGTAAAATGGCAGCAGCTGTGACTTGACGAAGAACGAACTGGGTCCAGCTGCTATTTTCTACGTGAAATAACACAGACATATTAGCAGCGCACGAGGTTTTATCCCCGTGTGAGATGTTCAAATCCCTCCCCAGTCTGAAATGTGCAAACCCCTCCAGGCGTCATTACTCATTCAGTTCCAGCTCCAGGGGGGCGCCGGGCGGAGGTCATCCTCCACGACTAACTCACGCATTCGTCTTCAGCTTTACCCACTACCTAGTCACATTATACGGCTTGGTGTTGTGCTGCAGTCCCATGGCATTTGCAATCTCCTCGTAGACGTCAGAATGGAGATGCACCCAAAGGCAGCACACGACGGAGGCGCGATATATAGTCTCTGTTTGAGCACAAAACTGTGGGGTTGAAATTATTGTATTTAAAAGTTTGTAACATGTATATTTCGCAATATAATTTTAATATTTCAACAAGAGAAGCCGGACCTACATGAAACAGGCTATCGCTGTTTTTTGTTCTCTACATGTATATCAAAATGCCATAGTCATAGTTAGATCTTTGGTGCAAAGCTTGTTCCAGTATTAACGTATGATTTTATTACGGGGCCACACGTAAAAGCAGGAACAGTGTGCAGGTTTCATATGTCCATTCATTGATTATTTTCCACCCACGCACATTCGCCATCTCCTTTCTCTCTTTCTTTCTCTCTCTTTCTCTCTCGCTCTCTCTCTCTCTCTCTCTATCTTTCTTTGTCTCTGTCTTTCTCTCTTTCACTTTCTCTCTGTGTCTCTTGCTGTCTCTCTGTCTCTCTTTCTCTCTCACTCTCGTTCTCTCTCTTTCTTTCTCTCTCACTCTCCCTGTCTCTCTCTGTCTTTCTCTGACTCTCTCTTTCTTTCTTTTTCTCTCTTTCTCTCTCTCTCGTTCTCTTTCTCTCTCTCTCCCTCTCGCTCTCTCTCTCTGACTTGGTCTGTCTTTCTTTCACTTTCTCTCGTTCTCTCTATCTATCTTTCTCTCTTGCTCTTTCTCTTTCTCTCTTTCTTTCTCTCTCTTTCTTTCTCTCTTTCTCTCTCTCTTTCTCACCCTGCCTCTCTCTCTGCGTTTCTCTGTCTCTCTCTCTCTCTCTCTCTCTTCCTGTCTCTTTCTCTGTGTCTCTTTCTCTGTCTTTCTTTCTCTTTCTCTCGTTCTCTCTCTGTATCTTTCTCTTTCTCTTTCTCTCTGTCTATCCTTCTTTCTCTCTCTCTTTCTCTCCGCCTCTCTCTCTCTCTCTCTATTTTCTCTTTCTCTTTCTCTGTCTCTGTCTCTGTCTCTGCCTCTGTCTCTCTCTGTCTGTCTCTCTCTCTCTCTCTCTCTCTGTCTCTCTCTCTGTCTCTCTCTCTCTCTCTCTCTCTCTCTCTCTCTCTCTCTCTCTCTCTCTCTCTCTCTCTCTCTCTCTCTCTCTCTCTCTCTCTCTCTCCTTTCTGTACCAGTCCTTATTTGATACGAGAATTTTTTAATATTATTTCCTTGAAATACACTAAGCTGTAGTATGAATTATGTCAGTATTGTTGTTTCCTTCAAGAATCAGTATCGATGAAAAACCGTTCCGTCTTAAAATTTCTTTACGTAACTAATGAGTTCAATCTGTGACGAAATGACATTGTCAACCCAAATAAAATCTGATATGTGTGAAATCGTTTTCGTGACAATTATCACTTTTTTATAAGGTTGCTGCACGTGAGGTGTCACCGCGACTACACCAAGACATCAATATTAAAGAAGGAAGTAACATCCAAAGGCCAAAGACCTCGTTATGCCACTGTTCCTGGACATTAATCAAAATATGTCTAAAAGAAGAAGTTGTGTCAAAGATACTAGAAACGATAAGATGAGACACCTCCTTCTTTGTACCTCTAAAAAAATTGTGCACCCAGTTTGCGTGCCGATCGGGGGCGGGGCCCATGGCGCATGGCATGAAAAGAATGATAGATTATACTGATAATGATAAATTTATGATGCGAATTTGTGACAGTGCTACTACGACTCAAATAAAAGAAAAAACAGCCAGCGTTTTCCCACAGCGATTGAAGTTATAATTACAAAACAAGTGACGTATATCAAGACCTGCACCGTGAACAAAATTCAATATGATCCCTGTTTGGCTTTGTAATACGCCGCTATTCATGACTTCTGCGCATTCCCCGCTAGACGGCGGTGCGAAATCTGTGCACGCTAAACGGACTAGATGTCTCATCTAATTGTTTCTCATATCTTTGGTTGTATGTAGCAAATCCTCGATGTTTTAGCCGCAAAAATGAGATCCATTTTAGCCCAGCCCTGATAAAATGAAAAAATATGATAGAAAAGTTCGTGGGGGTTTGTGTTTTTTTTTCGCCTTTCTTTACACATTGCTGGGCTGTCCAGGTTAATTCAGGAAATCTAAGTATTTCAGCCTGAAAGTGTGAAGTAACAATAAGTCATTGCAACGATTCCAAGTGCCATTGTTAAGCTGACTTAGATCTAGATCTACAGTTGGTCTTGGTACAAGAACTTGCAAGATTTATCTTGCTGTGATTGGCTAGCTATTATACTATAGTATGATGTTATCAACAATAGTAGACACTGATAAACGTGTATGGAAAAGTCTGCAAATCCGCATGAAGAACAATACACTCGCTATTAAAAGCCTTTGCCATGTCACGGCCTTAGTTCTCTTTTGTTCCAGATCCAATTTTTTGCACAACTGAGAAATTCAACGTTAACTGTTTGCGGCTATTTTGAAAAGGAGTTAGAATAACTCGGAACTGTGAAACAACCTGATAAGTGCTACAAGGTATTTTAAACGTGCGTCACAGTTCCATTTGTTATACCTCTTGTACATACTAAAATATCTACAGTTTTTCAGAAATGGAGATACAACAGACAACAATTAAGGTCTCGATGCAGTCACATGTACAAGAAATTGGGGTGCCTTATTTTTCTCGCATGTATTTTTGGGAGAACTATGATAATATTCGTTGAGCTTCATATCAAAAACGAACCAAAGCGGTCTAGACATGCATGTGCAGCGACAATATCAGTTGAGAGAAACACAAAACCAAGATACGATTGCAATACTATTACGACAGCAAGTTGCATCAAATCCCCTGACTCGTCATAATTTGATCTCTTCGCTGTTTCGGTAGAATTATGAGTTAGGCTGGACGGCCACATGCGTAGAGCTGGCCGACACCAGCACTTTTTCAGTGTCGCGAATCCCGACTCCGACGCCATGACTTCTCGTTGGAGCCGATGCCGACTCAGGTCCACAAATATATATAGTATAGATAACACCACTGCCCCCTAATATCAGGTAAAAAGAAATAGGTCATGATTGCAACTCTACAAAGTTGCACGTGTAGTGCTGGGCACGGTTCCGACACCACAGGTCCCGGCTGAAAGGTTCCCTGGTGTCGATTCCGAGGTTGGACTCAGGCACTGACCCTGAGAATTTGCATGATGCAAAGGTGAACAGTCAAACTTTAGTTTGCTGTCTTCTGCCTGGTGCGGAGCACTGGTACAGTGCTGTGGTGTCGGGGAGGGGCGAGGAGGAGAGGGGGGGCGCAGAATTAATTCTCTAAATATTTAAAATCTTTGTAATTCACGTTTACACGTATTATATGTAAATTAAGCAGTGGTAGTGAGAAGGAAAACTATAGAACCGCCGCATTGTCGGCACTAGTGCCGGTACCGATGCCAAGTTCCGTTGTCGGGTTCCCAAGCTGAAAGTCAGTATCTCAGGAGTCGACAACTGGTGTCGGAACCGTGCCCAGCACTACACATGCAACTTTGTAGAGTTGCAGACACGACCTATCTCTTGTTACCTGTTATTAGGGGCAGTGGTGTTATCTATACTATATATATTTGTGGACCTGAGATTTTTCGTTGCAAAAGACTTCTGAACTACTCAACACTCAGACTTCGAATTTTATATGGTGCGTCAGAATGGATGTAAGGGTGCACAGTTTTTAATAGTTATTGTTATTGTTGTTATTGTTATAATTGTTGATATTATTGTTGTTGTTGTTATTGTTGTTATTGATGTTGTTGTTGTTGTTATTGTTGTTATTGCTGTTGTTATTGATGTTGTTGTTATTGTCATTGGTTGTTATTGTTGTTGTTGTTGTTATTATTGTTACTGTTGTTATTGTTATTGTTGTTATTATTGTTATATTTGTTTTTGTTACTGTTGTTGTATGTTGTTATTGTTGTTATTATTGTTGTTGTTATTGTTGTTGTTGTTATTGTTGTTATTGATGTTGTTGTTATTGATGTTGTTATTGTTGTTGTTATTGATGTTGTTGTTGTTATCTTTTTTTTATGTTGTTGTTGTTGTTATTGATGTTGTTGTTGTTATTGCTGTTGTTGTTATTGTTGTTGTTGTTATTGTTGTTATTGTTGTTGTTGTTGTTGTTGTTGTTGTTGTTGTTGTTGTTGTTGTTGTTGTTGTTGTTGTTGTTGTTGTTGTTGTTGTTGTTGTTGTTGTTGTTGTTGTTGTTGTTGTTGTTGTTGTTGTTGTTGTTGTTGTTGTTGTTGTTGTTGTTAAAGGAAGAGAAGGATATTTGGAAATTCTGGCTAAGAATGCTCAGAGGCATGGAGTGGAACAGTTTAGACCTGGCAATAAGTATTTGTTTACAGGTTTTAGAAGGAGAATATTCACTGCACCAGAATTTGTTCATTAAGTTTTCAAGACGTATAGTTAAATTTCCCGAAAATCTTCATTTTTGCTAAAGTACGAGGGGGGGGGGGGCTTTTATATTAATATTATTATTTTATTATAATATTAAGAAAGGAGATACGCACACACGTGAGACAAGAGCAGATTGCAGTGTGATAGGAATTTGTCCGAAAATGAGACACATTTGCAATACGGTACCAAGTCGCAGGTGCGCGCCGAGCTTGAGTGTCAAGAGAGAGACGATGATAATTTATTTATAGCATGTCACGCTGATTTAATTTTACTAGAAGTGCCCGAAAGATTTCAGCTGCTCATGGGACGCAAAATGGCAAATTCTAGCATTTAAATGACGAAGTCCATCCCTAACCCTGTCCTTATCCTCAATCCTGTCCTTGTCCTCATTCCTGTCCTTATCCTCAATCCTGTCCTTGTCCTCAATCCTGTCCTTATCCTCAATCCTGTCCTTGTCCTCAATCCTGTCCTTATCCTCCAACCTGTCCTTGTCCTCAATCCTGTCCTTATCCTCAATCCTGTCCTTGTCCTCAACCCTAAATCTTATCGAATCCCTAAACTTGCCCATTACCCTTTTAACCAAAAAACAGGAGGAAAACAAAAGAAAATCTGAAAGAATAACTAATTAAGGCTGTTTTTAAAGACTATTCCCGGAGCAGCTCTTTAGCTTCTGGGGTCACAAAAAGCTTCAAAATACACACCCCTAGCGCAAAAATAACTACGGGGACGTACGTACTTGTAACAACATTCTTCCGATGAATATCTGCTCTTGTCGTTACCACCCTTTTTACTTCGGTCTTGTCTCTCTTTCTTGATTGTTCAGTTCATGGTTAGGGTCCAAAGTCCAGTTCATTAAAAAAACGATAAAATTATGAGCAGGTCAAACTGGACCCTTACCTGAGATTACAAAGATAAGCTGGCACAGGGAACCGAGCGGAGGACGGCGACTGTTTCAAGAGTTGGAATCCAATATTTTTCCACAGGTCTCTTTCTCTCTCACTCTCTCTTTCTTGTCTATCTCTCTATCTGTCTCTCTTTCTCTCTGTGTCTGTCTCTCTTTCTCCTTCTCTCTCTTTTTTCCCTCTCGGTCTCTCTCCCTTTCTCTCTCTCTCTCTCTCTCTCTCTCTCTCTCTCTCTCTGTTTCTTTGTCTATCTGTCTCTCTTTGTCTCTGTCTATCTTTCTCCTTTTCTTTCGCTCTTTCTTCTCTCTGTCTCTCTCCCTCTCTCTCTCTCTCTCTGTTTGTCTATTTGTCTCTCTTTGTCTCTCTGTTTCTCTTTCTCCTTTTCCCTCTCTTTCTTCTCTCGGTCTCCCTCCCTCTCCATCTCTCTTTCTTTCTCTTTGTCTCTTTGTCTATCTGTCTCTCTTCCTCTCTGTCTCTGTCTCTCTTTCTCCTTCTCTCTCTCTCTTTCTTCTCTCGGTCTCCCTCCATCCCTCTCCCCCTCTCTCTTTCTTTCTCTTTGTCTTTGTCTATCTCTCTTCCTCTCTATCTCTGTCTCTCTTTCTCCTTCTCTCTCTTTTTTCTCTCTGTCTCTCTCTCTCCCCCTCTCTCTCTCTCTATCTATCTATCTATCTATCTTACATATATATCCATTTCCCATCCTTGACCTATTCCCCCATTGCATCAATGATCATTCACAAATCATAAAGCTTGTGCAATTTGCTATCTATCATTATGGAGCCTTGTTTTTAGCAATATTCTCTTGCTTCTCAACAAATTTCCCGTTTTTCTTTTTTCTAAATATAAACTATATGAAGATTAGAAGAAACCAGAAGGGGCCAGAGATTCTGACGAATACTTGATGTTGTTCAGTTTTGTTGGCCTTGAAAAAAAAAAGGCTAAATATAACTAACAGCTCAATAGAACTATAACGGTCTTGTACCACCACGGCGTGATTTTCCATCCCCCTTTCACCTGCATCCGCTGTCAAACAAAATCAAAGCTGACCAAAAGCGTGTCCTATAATTATGAAATGTCTCATATCTGGTTCGGAATGTGACTGTGTATTTTATTTATTTTTTTCAGTTTTTCACAGAAACGTCAGGGTCAGTTGTGATTATTTCCAACATTTTGGATAATGTCGTGACTGGGTGCGGATGTGGTCCAGTGAGACTGAAAGACCCAGGGGTGGATGGATGGCTGGGTGGATGGATAAATGGATGGAGGGATGGATGGATTAGTGAACGAACAGATAGGCAGACAAATACGGATAGATAGATAGATAGATAGATAGATAGATAGATAGATAGATAGATAGATAGATAGATAGATAGATAGATAGATAGATAGATAGATAGATAGATAGATAGATAGATAGACAAACAGACAGACATATAGAAAAATAGACAGACAGTCAGACAGACAGACAGACATACAGACAGACAGATAAACTCAGCACAATAAGTCAAGGAACAACTTACATTTTCACAAGTCAAAATAAAACTTCAGAATCTCGCAAACCCGTTATGTCTAATCAACCAAACTGTAATGAACTCTTGTTAAAACAAAATCGCGACCTCGTTTACAATTCAAATTACACAGATGTAATCTATGGTCTCAAACACAGATTTGTGGAAAAAAATGAATAAATTGTGTTCAACCGTTTTTGAGTTGTCATTCTTTGAAATTTTGTTCCTTGACTTATTGTGCTGAATTTAGATAGACAGATAGATAGATAGATAGATAGATAGATAGATAGATAGATAGATAGATAGATAGATAGATAGATAGATAGATAGATAGATAGATAGATAGATAGATAGATAGATAGATAGATAGATAGATAGATAGATAGATAGATAGATAGATAGATAGATAGATAGATAGATAGATAGATAGATAGATAGATAGATAGATATTTGGCCTAAAAAGACGGATGGGTGACATTCTCTAAGGACAGGCAAGAGTGACCCTATTGTATAATTATTCCCTACAAGAACACCAGCTCTAGAAGTATCGGAAAGATAAGGAAATGAGCGATCGCTGCTTTTAGTCTCCTGCGCCTATTTCCGGGATTGCTTTGTGATTGTGTCCGAACCAAGGTAACTACAAATAACAAAAGGGAAAACAAAAAGGAAGTACCTGGTCATATTGCTCCACTGATATTATTGATTGTACCATGGACCGATTTGATTGGTCCACTTCTGCAGGAAAGGAAACCTGACTGGCTAGGTGAATTGGCTACCTTTCCTGACAAAAGGAAATCCCTTTTCTGTTGTTCATATAAACAGGCAGTTTATCTCAAATATCATTCTGTCGCGTTTTCTCGTGGGACACCGTGCGGTACGAGGTGAAGAGACCTAACTGCAGGTAGAAAAACTGTCATAGTGTCTGTCGCGCTACATTTAGAGATGAACAGCTGTACTATAAAACAGGACATTTCTGAGGTGTCACAATTCTACCATTTACACGTATCTAAAAGCACAAACGAAATCACAACAGGCAATTTAACATGTTTAAATATCTCATTAAGTCATCCATTTTAATCAACTGCATGCAAAATAGCAAGGCTTTCTAAAAAACAAAGTGAGTGTTTGGCTCCAAGGTTCTGTCCAAGCACTAGGAGATTTCTCAGCATAAATTCTGAAGTCAGATATACAATATTGAAATACATTTTTTTTTTTTAAAGGAGAGAAACTGTAAGTTGTAGCATTCTGTTCCCATGTTATCAACGGTTAATTTCAGACTTTCGGTGACCAGTTTACGGTTAATTTCCGGAAACCATTTCCCTTTCTACAAAATAGAACATTCGCGAAGATGCCGGCCTCCCCATCCAGACAGCCGAATGCCTTGCTCGGGACCAACTGCATGGAATCGCCGATTTCTTGGTATGCAAGTGGACAACACTGTCCTACCCCGTCAGGTCAGATCAGATAGATCATAGTAGTCTCCAGCTACCTCTAATCATAACTTTAGATTTTATCCTAATTTTTTTTCCGAAACTTTCACCGTCCAGACAAAACCACATTTGTTCACAAAGCCCAAATACGTCATTTTGAAGTTGTAAACGTGAAAATTGAAGACTGTCCACAGTAAGTGATCACAAATATGGCGACCATAAGAAGCCAACGACATTTTGTTGTTGAAAAATTGAATGGGCGAGTCTAAATATGCTCGGTATTGAACAGACAGTTGATTGGCTGAAATAAATCAGAATTAGGATTTCATGCAAGAGAAAAATGAGACAAGTACAACGTGAGAAAATTAGCAAGAAAGTTAATTAAATTGAAGGGGAATACATCTGTACACGTCTGTACGTTTAATATTCAATTCATATAGCTTTGTTCTAATTTGTCTCTGCACTAATTTGACTCTGCACCAAATGACTGTTTTTCAAATTTTGCAACCTTTTAGCTCCCAAACTGCTGAGTCACACGATCTGTGTATGATTCTGATCGATGGTTATTGATATGGAGCCAACTTCAAGGCTAATCTATGGCAATGGTTTTCAGCCTGTGATATCATGGTTATCTGTGAGGGCTAAATGAAAGCATTCTTTGGACTTCTTTTCTCCTGCTATTTCTTAAAAAGATATAAATTACAGAACAGAACATTAAGATTTTCTTATTTCAAAATCGTCGCGGAGCAAGGGAACTGAGGAAAGTTCCACAGCGTAATGAAGATTCAACAATGGTACACGATTAGAACAATGAGTAAGCCACCCCCCCCCCACACACACACACACACACACATGGCATAATCTGATTGCAGAAGAGAAAGAGACATGTACCGTAGCAAAGATTTTGAGAACTGCTGTTTCTCTCGTGTCTCCTTATCACGAGAAGAACAAGGCCAATCCAGTGTATGACACCGAAGAACTTGTTTTCGTGTCTGGATAGCTCAGCTGATGTTGACTGGGACATTTTGCCACAGCTGATTGGATAAAATAAAATCGGCATCCTGTATCGATAAACACTCATAATGGTGTGTTTTGTTCTTGTACTTATGCCCTTGTTATTCTTTGATATGCGTACATATATGTATGAACAATCCGGCATCTGTTTGAGTAATAATGTGTATGAGCACGAATGAACAAGTATCGAATACTCCCGCCCCCCACACCCTCCCACCCCCCCCACCCCTCCTCAGCACCGCCAGTTGGAAACTAAAAAAAAAAAAAAGCTGTTGAACTCAAACATATTATATGTATTTCCTTCCCAGTGCCAACCAAAGGCGAATATTGGCCGGTACAAAGAGATAGTCTAACGTTTAGATAATCTGACGGATTAAAATCTACATTTAGACTTCCTGACAGACTGAGGCAGAAACTCTACATTTTAGTCTTCCTGACAGACTGAGGCAGAAACTCCACATTTTAGACTACCTGACAGGCTGAGGCAGAAACTCCACATTTTAGACTACCTGACAGACTGAGGCAGAAACTCCACATTTTAGACTTCCTGACAGACTGAGGCAGAAACTCCACATTTTAGACTTCCTGACAGACTGAGGCAGAAACTCCACATTTTAGACTACCTGACAGACTGAGGCAGAAACTCTATATTTACTCTACCTGACAGACTGAGGCAGAAACTCTACATTTAGGCTACCTGGCAGACTGAGGCAGAAAACTCTACATTTTAGTCTTCCTGACAGACTGAGGCAGAAACTCTACATTTTAGACTACCTGACAGACTGAGGCAGAAAACTCTACATTTTAGTCTACCTGACAGACTGAGGCAGAAACTCCACATTTTAGACTTCCTGACAGACTGAGGCAGAAACTCCACATTTTAGTCTTCCTGACAGACTGAGGCAGAAACTCCACATTTTAGACTTCCTGACAGACTGAGGCAGAAACTCCACATTTTAGACTTCCTGACAGACTGAGGCAGAAACTCCACATTTTAGTCCACCTGACAGAGTGAGGCAGAAACTCCAATTTTAGTCTATTTGACAGGCTGGGGCAGAAATTCTACATTTTAGCCCACCTGACAGACTGAGGCAGAAACTCCAATTTTAGTCTATTTGACAGGCTGGGGCAGAAATTCTACATTGAGTCCACCTGACAGACTGAGGCAGAAACTTTACATTTAGCCTACTTGACAGACTAGGGCAGAAACTCTAGACTAATTAACAGACTGAGGCAGAAACACTACGTTTAGACTACCTGACAAACGGGGGCAGAAACCCCAAATTTAGACTGCCTGACAGACAAGGGCAGAAACTATAAGATACATTTAGAGGACCTGACAGACAGGGGCAGACACTCTACATTTAGAGAGGAAGACATTGAGGTGAATATTGGCAAACAACATATTATGGCACGTTTTGTTGTTGTTGTCTGCTTTTTGTGTACATCTATAGAAACGTCATTCTGCACTCCCTCTGAGCATTTATGCCCTGCGCCCCGTCAGCACTCGAGATGGAGATTGTCATGAAATGGCAATAATCTGCTCACGGGCCAATGAACACATAGCGGAAAGCGATAAGGTCATATGCTCTTGGAAAAGAAAGGATCGCGGGGCAAACATTACCAACACGAAGCACACTAAAAAATAAAAAAAAATACTTCCCCACCTTTTCAAGTCTCTAGATCTAACAAAAAAGAACTTTGTGCGAGTTAAAACAACGGCACCTTTCAAATATCAGGCAAGTTCGAGCTGTAGCCTATGCGCGGCAGTGGGTCTTGTTAAAGAACAGAACGACTTATATTTTTATAATAAAGATTCTGTGGGGTGTTTATTTTTTTAATGAACCCATTCGATAACATCAGCGATTGATCATGAAAACAGCATGTTTGTTGCTCTCCTGCCAATTATAACCTTGTCCATGTTGCTAGGAGATCCTAGCCATGCTAGCCATGCAATTGCAGCAGCCTCGGGGTTATGCGACCCAATGGCATGTAGAAAGGAAGGGGGGATGAAAGAGGGGAGAGGGGCGACGGCCACGGGGCATCCGTTTCGGGGAGTGTCCAATCAAAGGGTGAAATTTAAATTAAGTTGTTTTTTTATAATTTGAAGTTATCGCTGTTAACTTCGGTGTACACGCTGCCCTACAGTCCTGTAAGTTTATTTCGTCTGTTTTTAAATATTTAAAAAGTCTCCCTTTTGTACATTCTGAGTGCAAGGCCCTGTACTTGAGTCTTGTGCCCTACAATCAAGGAGCTGGGCCCCGGGCATCACCAAACCTCTGCAAACCATTGGTACTACGTCATTCGTGCTTTCTAAATGGCTGGAGTAGATGATACACGATGGTGAGGTAAAGGAAAATTTTAACCGTTTGTTGTATAACAGCTTTCCTATGACAGGCATCTGTGTGGGTCAAGAATGTTTTTTGGGGGGCAGGGGTATAGTGGTGAACTCTCTGTAACAAGCAAAAACGTATCGTGATGTGAGAATAACAAGGTTCTAGACGACATTCATTCTAAATGCCAGATAGAACCTCGTTATTGTCTGGTCACGATATTGCTATGGGATCTTGCACTGACACGAAAGGTTAGGTTTTGTAACAACAAAAATCACGTATTCAGCACATTGTTTGCAGTTTGATAACGTGTTGCAGTGATATGTTATCCCCCTCCCCCCTCCCTTTCCCAGCCATCTAATTCCAAGAGTTCATTCCCGGGTCCGTACCAGCTGGACAAGGAGAAACTTTGCTAAGAGAAAACAAATTACATTGAAGGGTAGCGCATTATTCTACAGTATAAGCCATTACTGAACAGTGAAAACAATTCAGTATTTTCACTGTTTGGCTTTGTTATAGACTACATTCTCCTGACAACATTCTACATTTACTTTCATACAAGAAACAGATGTTTCATACTACTTTGTAGTGTGTATTAAGTATTATTTAATCCCAAGAAGTGTAGTCACAATTCAGTAGGCTTCAAGGACTGGTACAATCGTGGTATCAACATTGAAAGAAGAGTTAGGAGAGCAAATTCTAAGACCTTGTGCCTGAGTTTATTGATTTACTTTATGATATTTTAAAAATCTTGCCTTGTGTGTTCTGCAAGTTCATGGAAATTGAATTCACATATTTATGGTGTCTGAGTGTAATCTGTCTATTTGAGTAAAGAAATAAACGTTTTTTATGAATGTCCTTCATTCCATTTAATTAATTATATTATCTAATTATCTTCTTATTAAATCTCTAAAATGAATAATATTAATTCTGTGCTCATACAAGCAAATCTGAGCAAGTATCCATTCTTATGGCCGACTCATTTCCATTTTACTGGCATCTCAGATGAAATGCCAAATGATCTTGTGAAAATAATGATTTGCCCAAAATGCATTCAATACTCTAGGTCAACACAAGCGGCAGAAATATCCAGGCTACTATTGAGTAACCTGGTACACATTGTCCTGAAAGAACGTCCTGGTCAACGTCATCGGCCAAATACATAATTTGCGTGACTCAAGACCAATGGTTCTCGGAGTCCCAAGTTACATTTCTCCACTAGAGATCCCAGATTTCCTTAATTTCTCCCCATTTTGAATGTATGTTGGTAGTCCATCGATTCCGATGAAGACGTAGTCTGTGAGCTCATCGATGGGAGCGCATGTGGCTTCGCAGTCCTAGACTCGATGCACAGAGGCGCCCGCAGGTATCGCAACGGTAATCTGTTGTTTGAGCTGCAGCAGACGCTTTTTCCATGGCGTCTGTCCGTTGCTGCTTTATGACGTTGTCTCCTGTCCCGTTCGAAACTAGATGTCGCTCTGTAGATGAGCGACCCCCATGCCTGTCTGTTTGCAGCAGTCGTTTCGAGCTCACGTGGCTGGATGCCGCTCCATTTGAGGTTGCTCTTTAGAGTGTCCTTGTATCTCAGTTTGGGTCTTCCTTGTCTGCGTGAGCCCTGCTTAAGCTCACCATACATGAGCTGTCTGGGGATGCGGCTGTCGTCCATTCTGATGACATGGCCAGTCCAACGTAGTTGGGCCTTCATTAGGATTGACTCGATACTTGATGAGCCAGCCCTGTCTAGCACTTCTTGATTCGTAATTCTGTCCTGCCAACGGATGCCCATGATCTTGCGCAGCGATCTCATATGGAACTGTTCTAGTTGCTTGATGTGTCGTCGATATAAGGTCCATGTTTCACACCCATAGAGTAGTGAAGAAATGTCTACGGCTTTGTAGAGCTTGACCTTTGTTGACAGTCTGATGCCTTTCTGTTGGAGGACTTTCACTCTCAGTCTTCCAAGTGCTTGGCTGGCCTTTTGGATTCTGGAAGTGATCTCTTTATCCAGTGATCCGTCTGCTGAAATGACGCTGCCCAGATACTTGAAATTCTCCACGCATTTCAGCTGGATTCCGTCTATAGTGATGTTTGGTTGGGGCCGGGTTGTGCTCGGGGCAGCTTGAATTAGTACCTCCGTTTTGTCCAGGCTGATTGTCAGTCCAAAGAGCCTTGATGCCTCTGCAAAGCGGTCGACAATCACCTGGAGGTGATTTTCCCTATGTGCCATGAGGGCGCAGTCATCCGCAAACAAGGCTTCAAGGATGAGTTTCTCAACTGTCTTAGTTCGAGCGGAGAGACGTCGGAGGTCAAAGACGGATCCGTCCGAGCGGTACCTGATGTACACACCCAGATCCAGGTCTTTCACAGCATGAAGTAAGACCTGTGTGAAGAACACGTTGAACAGTACAGGGGCAAGTACACAGCCCTGTTTAACTCCATTAGAGATGTTAAAGGAGTTTGTGTAGTCTCCGTTAGAGAGGACTTGACCAGTCATGTTGTCATGGAGAAGCCGTATCATCGTGGTGAATTTGGATGGGCAGCCCAGCTTCATGAGGATGGTCCAGAGAGCTTCTCTGTTGACTGTGTCGAATGCTTTGGTCAGATCTATAAATACTGCATATAGATCCATCTGTTGTTCGATGCACTTCTCCTGGACTTGTCTTACAGCAAACACCATGTCTGTGGTGCTGCGACCAGGACGGAAGCCACACTGTGCCTCAGGCAGGATGTTCTCCGAGATGCTTGCAATCATTCTGTTGAGGAGAATGCGGGCCAAGATCTTTCCAGCAACAGATAGCAAGGATATCCCCCTGTAATTTCCACAGTCTGCCTTCGTTCCCTTGTTCTTGTATAATGCCACTATAGTGGCATCTCGGAGGTCATGCCGGCATACATTCTGTCTCCCATATGGTCAGCAGAACGTCGTGGAATGCTCTGGCAGCTGTAGTTCCAAGTGTCTTGTACAGTTCTGCAGGGATTCCGTCTTTTCCTGGGGCTTTACCGCAATTCATCTGTTTGATGGCAGTCCCGACCTCATCTTCACTAGGCGGGAGGTCAAGGTCATCTTTTAGTGGCTTCTGAGGTATCTGCCGCAACGCTTCATGATCGACTGCAGATGGCCGGTTTAGCAGCTGGCGGAAGTGTTCCTCCCATCTTGCCCTGATACCTTCTTTGTCTTTGATCATGGTTGAACCATCAGCTGACATCAGGGGGGCTATTCCATCCCCAGAAGGACCATAGAGGGCCTTGATGGAATTGAACAGCATTTTGGAGTTATTGGCGTCAGCGTACTGCTGCACTTCCTGTGCTTTCCTGTCCCACCATCTGTCTTGCATATTGCGGAGCTCTCTCTGGGCTCTGGTCTGGCAGTCCTTGAATCTGTCGCGCTGTGAGAGACAGTTTGGGTGATTCTGCCAATCTATGTAGGCCTTTCTCTTTTCATCCAGCAATACTTGCACGGCCTCATTGTTGTCGTCAAACCAGTCTTGGTGAAGTTTCCTCTTTGGGCCGAGTACTGAAGTGGCTGTTTCCGAGACAGCTTCTTTGAACTGGTTCCACTTTTCCTCCGGTCCACCAGTTAGAGGTCCCATCGTTTCAAACTTTTCGTCAAGGCTAGTCTGGAATTCCTGCTGGTATTTGGTTGAGAGAAGTCTAGCTGTGTTGAACGCCGGTCTGATGAGCTTTGGGCGCTTGGGGTGCGGAGGCACTATGCGAATGTTGAGCTTGGCTCTAACAAGTCTGTGATCTGTCCAGCAGTCTGCACCACGCATTGCTTTGGTGATAAGGACATCGCTGCTGTCACGTTGGCGGGTGATAATGTAATCGATGAGATGCCACTGTTTAGATCGTGGGTGCATCCATGTGGTTTTATACTTATCAGCCTGCCTGAACATGGTATTAGTTATCAGCAGGTCGTGCTCCACGCATTTGCTCAATAGTAGGAGGCCATTGCTGTTCATCTTCCCGACTCCATGCTTCCCCATCACTCCCCTCCATTGGTCATAGTCTCTGCCAACTCGGGCGTTGAAGTCGCCTAGCACAACGAGTTTATCAGTGGCAGGTGTGGCACGCAGCAGAGTGTCCAAGTCAGCATAAAACTGCTCTCTGATCTCCTCTGTGTTGGTCATGGTGGGGGCATAGGCGCTTATGATGGTGAGAGAGCGCTTGTTGCTGATGGGAAGACGGAGCTTTTTGAATAGCCAATAGTAATCAACTAACCATTACAATTGTTACAGTAGTAAGCATTGAAACCATTTAGAAAACAATTAATTTTTTATTGACTGCAGTCAAACGATTTTAAAAAATCCTGAGTATACACCATCAATTGATTGTGAAGTATCTAAATACAGCCTACATTTTTTCCTCCCCAGTTCCTCCCATGTCTAAAATCCACACCCTCTCCCCCTCCCCCTTTTTTCACGTATAGTTTTGAAATTTCTCCTCTGGGAGCCAAAGTGTCTCCAGTTGGAGAATCAGTGCTTACCAATAAATTAACTGCAGCACTGGGGGTGAGCAAATCTGCACGTCCACAGCCAAAGGAGAAAAGATCGTGGGAGAAAAAAAAAAACAGAAGGAAACTGCGACAGGCACCCATTTTATCTAATGGTATCCTATTTAATTTTTTTTCTTTACTTTTTTTTTTTAACTTCAGAACAGACAACCCATTACCAGACAATCATTGTCATCGTGCACGTATGCAGCGTTAGCGTTGTACTGATGTACTGAATGAGGAGCTACTTATCGATTTTTTGATAAATCGAATTATCACACTGATAGAGTTCCTCTGGCAACTCCGACGACAATTGTTTGAAGGAACTGATCCAGTTTATACAACCAGAATGTTTAGTTGGTGATTTTTTTCCTGTGAGATCGTTCCTAAAATTTGGTTGTTTGTGTTTAATTACTTGAGCTAGCTAGGCCGTTGATTTGGAGAATATAGAAATGTGATGTGATATTTACTGCTGATTTTCTGTCCGCCATATGTAAAGAGAAGCCAGGAACGCAATTTCCGATCATACTTTTTTATTCTACCGGACGAAAATGTGTTTCTTTCTTTGCCGCTAAAAAAAAAAAAATCGTTATTAATTAATAATATTAAAAACTGACTTTCGCAGGGGCGGATCTACTATGAAACTAATGAAGCTAAAACTTCAGAACCACTACTCCCGGGGGGGGCCCTGAAGAAAATGTTCTCAATGGGTGAATTTTGGATGTTGCCATATTGTTGCTGGTTGCGAAGGGACCCCTTGACAAGCTTCAGAGTCCCCAAAATGTAGGTCCTCCTCTGAACTTTCGTCCAAAATGGGTGTATCCTCGTAATTTATCGTCAAAAATTGGAGTAATACTCAAAATTTTATCATTTTTTATCACGGGGTGACGAAGTTTTAAGTGCTTACATGTTTCCCCTCTGGCTCCATTATAGTATGATGTGGACTTGGTTGTAACAATGTTTAAATAACAGCACTGCCATCGTAATGAGGTTGAGAATGCTATGTGTGACCTGGATATCTAATGACATAATGACTGTATTCTACTGTTTAGCTGGTTAGGGCACTCGATATTAATTCCAAATGGCTCTAGACAATCACTGGCGGGCTGTTGTTTTTTTCCATTTCTCCTCATTATTGAATTTTATCTTTAATTTTTTTCTCTAGTCAGGATACATACAAAATATTTACAAGAAGTAGATTATTCTAACATCTGTTTTGTCTGGTCCTGATAGGCCTTGTCTGCCCACTGCAGGATGTAGCCCTCCGCCAGTTATCTCTATTCTTCTGTGCTTTCCTCCCGTCTTGTCCGTGCCGGGCCACCTGTCTGCACAATAAAATATCACTTTCTCCATCCTCTCCCGGGCCGTCCTTTTGTTGTCTTTCCTTGTCTCTGCCCCTATTCAGTGCAAACGCATTGTCCACCTGCTACCTTTCATTCTTTCGTTATGGCCTGCCCACTTCCATTTTTGTCGTAGTATATTCCACTATTTAGAACAATTATAAACACAATGATGGT
This sequence comes from Onchidella celtica, assembly GCA_963931925.1. Lineage (NCBI taxonomy): Eukaryota > Metazoa > Mollusca > Gastropoda > Systellommatophora > Onchidiidae > Onchidella > Onchidella celtica. The sequence continues at coordinate 47,903,353 of OZ007569.1, forward strand.
AATATTGTCACATATCCCAAATATTTGTTTACGTGGTTACATGAGCATCTAGCAACGAAAGCGACCAAGCTTAAGACACGGACATCTCACGGGATATATTCACAAAAGTCAGGAATAATAGCGTTTTCTCGTGTGTGGAGGTTATTATTTTCAGTCCCTTAACAATTCTGTCTGACAGCTGCACAATGAAATAACTGGTCTTATGAGGTCGTTCTTAATTATTTCGTTTCAATTCTTAGTCTGGCATCAATGAACGGTCCAGTATTACTATTACTATAACAAGCAATGCAACCTGTAACATTTGAACGAATTAGGTTACTTCAAAAATATTTTAAAACGAAATAAACAAAGATTGTTCCCAAGAAATAAAAATTTATTTTTTTTCTAATGTCTTGATGTCATGTCCTGGACAATCAAACAACAAGATTCAGGGCCGCACTGTATTCCTATGAGGTTTCAGCCTGTCGGATCAAGTGTTTTGATTGTTTCTGTCCTGGCTAAAATGCTCATTCAGGTGTATTTCATTTATGGGATCAACAGACCTTGAATTAGAGATGACAAGGCTTTTCATTTCGTTCAATTATCTCCAGCAGTTCAAAAGTTACTGCCCTTTAGGCGCTTCTTGCAAGACTTATGGGGCCTAGTATAGATCAGCCAGAAGCAACAGAATAATACTCATGAATGCAAAGAGAGAAAGATACAGAAGATCTTTGTTGTCCTCCGCAATTCGCCTCAACAAGACACAAGACACAGATGTGTGCCATATTTCACTACGGTCTTTACCATGTCACTTCATGTATGCCTGTAATTGAGTTATATATATTTCAGTAACTTGCAACCTTTGGCACGAGTAACTGACCAAACTATACACGCTTCAGGCCTTAAATTTGGCAGGAAGGTGGCAATTGAGATAAGGAAGATGATGGCTACAATTAAAAGTTGTTTACTTCAAGCATGTATTTTTAAAAAATAACAATGTTTATTGCTATGTAACATCTATTTTTGCATGTTTGTTTCGTAATATAATTATAGTACCGTGCATGTCATAAAAAGTAACCATATCAAGCGCTCAGTTTGGTGCGTTGTGTTCTGGTGCGCATGAGTTCTGAAGCAAGACTGTAGTTAATTACTTTTATTATATGAAAGAGAGAGAGAGAGAGAGAGAGAGAGAGAGAGAGAGAGAGAGTAGCACATGATTGTTTATTCCGGGCAATGCCCGGTAGGTCATCTAGTTGAGTTATGATTGTGTTTATGTAATGATGCGAAAAATGTGTGTATTTTTATATGTGCACGTCAACGCTCTGTGGAAGAGAATTTCCCCCCATGGACTAATGAAATGATTCGATTCTTATCTAATCTATCTTTTCTCACTCCGAGGCCTAACTAACGGTTGCTCGTGATAGAGGGTCATAAAGTTCTCGTGATTGAGGGTCATTATTTTCAATCCTTTAACAATTCTTTCCGGCAGCTGCACCTTGAAACATCGGATCTTTAGAGCTCGCCCATAATTATTTTGTTTCAATAATATTCTCGGTGTGGAACCAGTGAATGGTTCAGTTTTACTGTGAGATATAATTAAAGATTTAACTAAGAGAGAGGTATTACTTTCAATCCTCTAAGACTGCCAGCTGTATTTTGGAACATCAGTCTGATCTTGAGAGCTAGTCTATAAATATTTTGTTTCAGTAATATTCTGGGTCTAGATTCAATGGATCAGTTTTACCCTGAGACATAATTATAGGTCAGTTTTTTATGATGATGGCGTAAATTACCTATATTCACTCAAACACTTTCAATGGGATTGCCACCTAAAAGCATTCCTGTGTATGTGCTCAAAATACTCACTTAAAGTCTTAAATGTGAGCCATACACGTCTATCTCTTATATATATACAGGCAATTTTATTTAAATTGGTCTTTGTGAAGAATCGACTTGATTCGAAGTTATGGCCTATTTAGCCACACCTGTTTTCATTGTAATGTATATTTAGAGTATTGGTAGCCACTTAGATCCTTTTAGGACATTAAATTCAATGTAACATCAGCAAACAGTTTGTTGTGAAAATGGCAATAATGATTGTGTCCGATGACGTTCGATGTATTAGATGTGGCTTATACTTTTCAAGTACCTTTTTTTTTTTGCGTTACCGTGAAGCATTAGATTTTAGATGGAATCATCGACTGATTGTGTGGTGGAAAAACATGTAAATTACAATGTTGTAATCTACAACTGGGACAAATGAACACAATTTTAGACTGACTTTCGTGATCTGATATACGTATTGTTGGAGCTTGCCTGGAACTGGGGAAGGGGGAGAGGAGGGGGAGAGAGAGTGGGGAGGGGGAGAAAGAAGGAGAGACACGAGAGAGAGAGAGAGAGAGAGAGAGAGAGAGAGAGAGAGAGAGAGAGAGACTAGCTTCAGGAAACATGAAATTGAAATATGACAAATAGGGAAAGGACATTTCTAATAATAAAAGAAAAGATAAAACTATGTGTTTTGATGATGGCTATTTTCCTAATTTTCATGGCCCGATAATTTTTTTTTTTTTTTTTTTAGTTTCCTTAGTTTTACGTGACGTCATGAAAGCAGGAAGCGCCGGGAGAGAGCGAGTTAAAAGGCTGTAAATCAATGAGTCCATTTTCCAGGCCACAACTCAAAAAAAAAACCCACTGTTTTCGACAGGCCATTGTGGCCGGTTTGCGTTCCAAAGACGTTGGCTGGACAGAATTCGGTCAAGTGTTTGAAGTAATGTATTGTCTTTAAATAAGGATAGTAGAAAGCTGACACCTTTTTCCTCCCTGTTGTTGTTGTTTGTTGCTGATGATGTTGTTGTTATTGTTATGACGGCGTCTGTCTCAGTTGAGCCTGGTACTCTGTTGTTGGAGACAGACAATAGTGTTTTTGTAAAAATGTCGTTAGTGTTTTGGTTTTTTTCAGTATTTTTGTTTGGTGTTCTTCCCGATGGTGGTGGTATTGTTGTCGTCGTCGCTGATGAGAATGATGAAGATGTAGCCAGTCATGAAGAGGTAGAGAGAGATTGAGACAATGCTATGGTTCGTCATCTCCCCGCTGTTTTATGTTTGTATTACTCTGTCTTTATCATTACTCTTGCTATTGTTGTCGTTGTCGTCGTCGTTGTTGTTGTTGTTGTTGTTGTTGTTGTTGTTGTTGTTGTTGTTGTTGTTGTTGTTGTTGTTGTTGTTGTTGTTGTTGTTGTTAATGCTGATGATGGTACCACTGTCGTCATCTCAATTAAGAGTGGATCTGGCGAAATCGGGTTAACGGCGAGATATTCAATTCACAAATAATCAAGACAAAATATCTCTAAGACGATTTCAAGCAGAAACTTGGCTAATCTTCTGTTTTATAAGCAAATCTCAATTTCCATTGGAAAATGTTCCCCTTTTAGAAAGGTTTGCTCAGAAATCTGGTTTTTTACCTTAATCCCGATATCGACAGATCCACTCACAATTATTATTTAGTCTTTATCATCTTTGTTTTGTCATCGACAGTGGCTCCTGAGGATAATGATGAGAAGTAAGACGTAAAGATCACTGAAGGTGAGAACGGAGGGCCCTGAACTAGCAGTGAATGTTACAGTGAATCGCTAGATTACTATCTACAGCCGAATATTGTATGTTTTCAACAGAAACCCAATTACATCTGTTTAAATCATTTACTTAACCAAGACAAGGTCAACATCTGTGACCCGCTACAACGTCATGGGCAAAACACGCTGAGGATAATATTAAACACGGGATTTGGGAGAACTGTACGGGTGTAATGTACTATAAGCCCGGAACGGCACAGTCAGCTGCTGGCACACAAAATATGCACGCCACAATTTCCTACATTATTTTAGAAAATCTGGGGAGACCCCATCATGCTAAGCCCGGTCAGACACAGTCAGCTTCCGCCATTATTTCTTGGGTGGTAGGCTACTATGTACATTTTGCTGGCAGCAACTGGCTGTGAAGTTCCCGGCTTAGAACAATCTCCCCTTAAGACCAATGCAAAAAGATGTTGTTACGAGTATCTACGTCCCCCAAGATTTGTGTGTGTGTGTGTGTGTGTGTGTGTTTTTTCTTTGCTCTAGTGGTACGTATTTTAAGGCATTTTGTGACTCCAGAGCTAGAGATGCTCCTTAGCAACAGCCTTAATTAATTATTCTTTCAGACTTTCTTTTTGTTTCCCACCTGTTTTGGGGTTGAAAGGGTAGCGGGCAGGGATAGGGATTCGATGCGATTTAGGGTTGAGGATAAGGACAGGATTAGGGATAGTACTTATACTCACGCGCCCCTAGTGCAAAACGCTTGGCGTGCGTACGTACAAGTAACAACAGCCATGTAAAAAATGTGCCAAGGAAACTGTGAATAACATTGTTCCTGTGAGGGGTGAACTAAATTAGCCCCAATTTTGAATGTCTGCCGTTCGTAACTTGGATGATTTTTAAAGCGTAGAATGGATGCGAAATGCAGCGCCCATTTCGTGACATCAGTGAAAACGCAGAATGTACAAGTTTAGATCTTGCGCAATTTTGACAGCCATTACATGATGAAGAGGAAGGGAGATGGAGGGAGAGTAGAAACGAATAGACAGAAGATAGTTTATGGTAAGATAGAATGCGTAGGTGGTAAATTTAGTTAACGGTTCAGACAGACAAACAGACACACAGATAGATAGATAGATAGATAGATAGATAGATAGATAGATAGATAGATAGATAGATAGATAGATAGATAGATAGATAGATAGATAGATAGATAGATAGATATATAGATAGATAGATAGATAGATAGATAGATAGATAGATAGAAAGCTAGACAGACAGACAGAGATAGATAGATAGATAGATAGATAGATAGATAGATAGATAGATAGATAGATAGATAGATAGATAGATAGATAGATAGATAGATAGATAGATAGATAGATAGATAGATAGATAGATAGATAGATAGATGAATAGATAGATAGATAGATAGCTAGACAGACAGACAGAGATAGATAGATAGATAGATAGATAGATAGATAGATAGATAGATAGATAGATAGATAGATAGATAGATAGATAGATAGATAGATAGATAGATAGATAGATAGATAGATAGATAGATAGATAGATAGATAGATAGATGGATAGATAGATGGATAGATAGATAGATAGGTTAACCTCACCACTTTCTCGCATTAAGTTCTGTCTGGCTTAAATCAAATTACCCCGATTTTTCTTTGTCGTCATCTTTATTTAGCCGTCCTCTAGCTGTGTAAAAACAAAAACACATCAAACTGCATGTCCACATTTCAGTTCTAGTAATATCTTCTCTCCTCTCTGAATTAACTTTTAATTCGGGCAGTTTTCCTGGTCAAGGGCATTGCGGAGAAGGGCAGGGCAAATTGAATTGAGCTTTCAGCGCCAATATAAACGCTTCCCGTCTCTTCAGCGAATTTCCGTTTCCTCCATTTAGATTGATTTAGAATCTCGGCCACGCTATTGTTGATTGTGTTGAGGTGTTTTTCCGGCCTCACCAAAGGTGTTTGACTTTAACAATTCGTTCACGGTCCTCAGATCTATGACTGATACCGGTAAATGGGTTAAACAAGGTTAAACATGAATGTACATTTGTACTGGTGAGGGTAGTGCCTGGTGAAAATAGAATAAATTCGGCAAAAGACAGTAATATAAAGATGATCTATTATATAAAAATATTCAGCAAAAACCCCGTTGAATACCAAACATAAATAAAGTACTCAAATAGACGGTGGAAGGCACAAAGTGGCCCTTATTGTGCCCAATCACTGTAAAACCTACACAATAACTTAAACTCAACCCAGGTTGTTACCAACAGACAAGGAAACTACTGAACGGGCTTTTTTTTTTTTTTAATTTAGTTTGAAGAAGTGAAATACGGCTGGGGACCAACACCACAGACTAATAAAATACCCAGACTGGATGAGCCCATTGTGTGACGTCACAAAACAGCGAAAGGTCATGAACCATCCGCCACATTAGGTTTACGGTTGCGACCGACGCTTCAACATAACTGCAATGCAGCGGTCGCTAAAAGTCCATACGGTCATCATTTACAACAATAAAAAAAAAAGGCAGCTGTAGACAATAAAATGAAAGGATAGCCAAGTTAATGCATTATTAATACATGTACAACCAATCTTGACAAATAAAAAGAAATTTCTACTGCAGATAGAACTAGAATCGGAATTTCCCGAGCGGCGGCCACGTTGGTTATACGGCCGCATCTCATTAACTACCGTAAAAAACGACACAGCCCGAAGATTGTGTTTCCAGTCTGGTTGATTTATTAGTCTGTGACCAACACCAAGTAGACCGTAATAGCAAAGATACTAGAAACAATCAGCGACGAATGCGTGGTACTGATGAACAAAGCAGTAATTTACAAAACCAAATGGTAAAATATTGAATTTTGTTCACTGTTCAGATATACCTGTTGGCCTTGATTGACGTCACTTATTTTGTCATTTCAACTTCAATCGCTGTGGGAAAACTCTGGCTATTTTTTTAGGGTCTTTTTTTTTTTGTTTGAAGTCGCAGTAGCACTGTAATAAATCAGGATCATTAATGTATCATTATATCACGCATTCTTTTCATTCTGTGGGCCAAGGGCCCTGCCCCCTATCAGCACGAAAACTGTGTACACGAATTTTTTAGAGGTGCGAAGACATAACAGGGGTGGCTCATCTTATCATCTTTGATGTACATACATACAATCAGGCGTGTCCGAGGAATAATCCGTGGAATGTTCAGATAATTGAATTTGCTAACTGGCGAGAAAGTTTAGGCGGCATGTTAAGAACGGGGCACCATGTGCGCGTCCACTGAAGAAAATTCTCGGTGCGCACTAAATCTGGCCATGAAGATGTGGAAGAGCCGTTTTTGAATTCTACTCTGCTAAATGGCCAAACTCCATTTTTCACACTCTGAAACTATGCAACCGCCATACATATGAACGTTGTTCATTCAAGTATAGTAATTAAAAATTACGATTGGGCACTCATATGCCCCAGTGAATAAAAGAGTCGTCTACTAATTCCACTTCCCTTGGAAACGGGGATAATATTGCAAGCCCCAGGGTTGCCGGTCTCTGGGTTTGTCCAAGATCTTGGGATTTTTGGGGGTTACCTTGGCATTTTTTTTAAAAAGATCTTGGGATTTTTGGGGGTTACCTTGGCATTTTTTTAAAAAAGATCTTGGGATTTTGGGGGGTTACTTTGGCATGTTTTTTTAAAAGATCTTGGGATTTTTGGGGTTTACCTTGGCATTTTTTTAAAAAAAGATCTTGGGATTTTTGGGGACTGTGTATTTGTTATTATTTCTTTGTTTAAAAAGTTACGAAATTGCCTGTCCCCTTACGATGCCCATTGCGACTTTAAAGATGAAAAATTCCCTAACGGACTAAGGGGCAGTTTCCGTTTGCTTGTGTATGAGGATTTCTGCATCATCCAAGGGCTATTCACTGACATTGTTTAGTTTGAATTCAATGTTTCCCGAAATTGTAAATTTTAAATGTATTTTTCTGTATTGAAAAAAAGTTCTTGGGATTTGTTCCTCATGTTGAGATTTTTTAAACGCCCCCACCCCCCCCCCCTCTTTCCGACAACGATGGTTACAACCTTGTACAGGACCTTCCAATCTTTCAATGAAATTTAAAAACCAACTCCACCGAAACGGAATAAACTAATTATTAAAATGTGTCTTTCCTCCCAGCCTATACTACAAAGTTTTAAAAGTTTACATTAGAGAGAATTAATATGTATCGTACTGATGGTTTGGGAGATGACCGGGTCGAAAACGGTAGACTCGACAAGAGACTAAAATATAGAAATGTGCACACGAAGAAGTGTTTCATTTTCATAAGCACATCTGGTTTTCTTAATTGGTTTTTATTAAATCATACGAAGTGGCATCATAAAATTATAATACCCTCTCATCTCTGTGCCTTTTGGAGCATTGCTGGAACCGTCCACAGAGTTGCAGTTCGCCAGGCAATCACAAATACTAAATAGATTGATCAATACTAACATTTCTTTGTTTCCATATTGCAACCTAGTTCCTACAAATAAATGCCAAGGACGAATAGAATGGTAATGGTAATATAGTAGGTCTGATCGGTGCAAATCAGATTTACTGCCCTAGTTACATTGTTTGTCACCATTAATTGCCTTTAGACAGTTTCCACTTAATTTGTTCTCATAACAATTGGCAAGCTTAAAATGGGTCATCTACTAGAATCCGAGGGGTTTGAAATGCCACGCAATTTACTGCCTAATCCATAAGCTGATCAGGGTTTTACCATTACATATCCCGACCTTAGTTCTTGTGTGTTCCGACTCCATTTTTGCACAACTGAACAAATCGACATTAAAGGATTGCGGCCTTAGTTATTATGATACAGAGATAGCATAAACAGGAACTGTGAAACATCTTGAGAACTGCCAAAACGCATTGGTGTCAAAGTGTGCATTTGTTATACCTCTTCCTCTTACTGAAATATCTCCAGGTTTTGTTGTTGTTTTTTTAGAAAATGGAGATAGAACAAACACGGACTATGGTCACAATATAAAATAAACGTAGTTATTATTTCCGAAAAAAAATGGTAATCTTGAATCGGTGTCACCTGAGTTTTGATCATATCTTCAGCTATTCTTTAAAAATCAAACAATTCATTTGAAAGCTTGTTTTTTTTTTTAATCCTTAATTCTGGGTAGAAAATTAATCACTTATCAATATCCAGTGTTCAACTTCCAATCTACAATACAAATAATTGCATCCCGACACGAGCTGTTTGTGCCAGATGAGATCAGTGGTTCCCAATGTAAGTGACCTGTATAGCGGCATATGGACTCTCTTCTCCAAAACGCCGTAGGTAAGAATGTAGGTCAAAAGAATGTCAAATTAGGACCGTTTAAAAGTTAATTATCATGCATTCATTAATTAGCTTTTAATTTTGTGACGTCGGTGTCATGACGTTATAGAGGTGTCTGTAAACGATAGAAACGTTTGCAAACAATCTGAGTGCACAGACCTAATTCTTGGCTTGGATACTTTAGATGATGTTCATAGAGTTAGAAATAAAAACATTTTCTTCATAAAATTATATCTTAAAAAATGACGTGTACGACACCGAATGGTGAACAGAGAGGTTGTTTACAATAACCAGCAAAAGTCAATATAGGTAAGCAGAAGCTCGGGGGGAGGCAGAGCACTAAGATAACAGTTTAAGAGAAAATAAGTATTAGGCGGACCAAGGTTGTAGAGCCTAGTTAGTGCTCAGAAAAGCAAAGCGGGGGTGAAAGAAGGAAGAAAGAGAAATGATCAAGATGGGACTAGAACCCGCGACCTCAAAGTGTACCGTTAACAGGTAGTTTTCGTAAATGCGAACATGCATGTTTTGGATAAAAGCACTGCATGCTTAAAGAGAAGTCTCATTTTGAACACGGTTTAACCAAAGAATTGTTTGTGATTTTTTAACACAAACAAGCAGTCACGGTTTTGCACTAAACAACTTTGAAACTCTTTGTATAGTTACTTAATGCTATATTGAACTTCCTCAGATTTTTATGAATAAGAAAAAAAAAATTCCGTTGTCCATGGTTTTGATGCGTTTTCCAATGTATTACGGGCCGAAACTACAAGTGTAGAGGACGTGCATAATTTTAAAATACGTATCCTGCTATTTCATAGTGGGGCATTTCCATGAGACACGTATAAAAATGCGCTATGAAATGAAAAGTATGCACGAGAACTGCAGAACCCATGAATGAAAGAAAGTTCCTTCGCGGAAAGCGGCCTTAGGCAATAATACCGTCCTACAATGCGCAATATAGCCCCTCTCAAATTCTTAATAGGTTACCTCAGATATTCGAAATGGTGTATCGGAACATGCAGTATGTGAGATAGACATTCACGGAGTTCTCAGAACTTATGAAATATCACTTTATGCAAGCTTCAGTCGAATAACCAAATACTTGAAGACCTTCCTTCTGTAGTCACTTTTCTCCCCTTTCACCTTTTTTCCTTGCCCATCTTCCTCCCTTGGTCACCTTTTCTCCCTTGGTCTTCTTTCTTCCTTGGTCACCTTTCTTCCTTAGTCACCTTTCTTCCTTGGTCACCTTTCTTCCTTGGTCATCTTCCTCCCTTGGTCACCTTCCTCCCTTGGTCACCGTCCTCCCTTGGTCACCTTCCTACCTTGGTCTTCTTTCTTCCTTGGTCACCTTTCTTCCTTGGTCAGCTTTCTTCCTTGGTCACATTCCTTTCTTGGTCACCTTCCTCCCCTGGTCACCTTTCTCCCTTGCTCCCCTTTCTCCTTTGGTCACTTTTCTTCCTTGATTACTTTTCTCTCTTGGTCACCTTTCTTCCTTGGTCACCTTTCTTCCTTGGTCACCTTTCTTCCTTGGTCGCCCTTTCCCCTTCGTCACTTTTCTTTCGTGGTTAGCAAAGATTTCAGTCTCAACGTTAAAAGAGAGGGAAACGGTTAAATATCTCTCGGAGACGTATCGTGCAGTGAAAGAACGATACACACATAATTATATTGCTACCTCCATGTTATTCACACTCCGAAATATTATCTTTGACCAGGTCAACGACAAGCATGCCCGTTTATTATCTCTTGCAACTTCCTTGTCTCTGAAATGCCACCGGATTAAGACATGCACTCTAGTTGGCCCTCTTTTCAAGGTCATGGACACCCCGTGACATCTTCAGATGATTATGTTTAATTTTGCCTTTTGTAAATTGCCACGATTCGAGGGACGCCAAGATTAGACTTCATTTTTCTTCCTGAGGCATTTTATATGTCAGGAAGTGAGAAAGAATCCATCCGGCTAAAAACATTGAAACATTGAATTCAAACTAAACAATGTCAGTGGATAGCCCTTGGATGATGCAGAAATCCTCATACACAAGCAAACGCAAACTGCCCCTTAGCCCATTAGGGAATTTTTCATCTTTAAAAAAGTCGCAGTGGGAATCGTGAGTGGACAGGCCATCAAATTCGTCCCACAATATCCCAGATATTGGAAAACAGACAAAAATTTAAAATTAACTTCAAACAAACAATTCTCGAAATATCATAAAAACCACAGAAAAACTGTGGGGTCGCAGCAGGGTTAGAGGCAAAGTCAAAATTGGGCAAAAAGAAAAGGTTGTATGTTGCGAAACCCTGCGTGAGAAATAAAACCCAAACAATACAAAGCAAACTAAAGAGAAGACAGAAAATACACAAAATTTTCGGCTTTCGCCTTTGTCAAGTGAAAGAAAAATCGAACAATAAAAGACTTCAACAGGAATCGCACAGAAACGAAGCGAACACACAATGATGTACATCATGACTGAGGCCTGGTGCGCATAGGCCGATTCTGATGTCCACTGGTTAGATGGCGACGTCGCGACACTGAGTTTCAATAGAAAGTATATAATTTATAGAGAGATCTCACTTCCACCACATCACGAAACTAGGTCGCTACGGTAAACAAGAATTGAAAGAGACCAACTCCGCCAAAGATAATGTGCATATCTGTTTACTGTGGTTTGTTCATATTTTTGGGCTGATTGAGGGCCGATCAAATCCTCTAGTGCGCTTACGTCTCCGTGTTCTCATGTAGACCTACAGCAGGGGTGGCCAAACTTGCTTAATATAAGAGCCATATACGATCAACTTCAGATGTTTGAGAGCTACAACACGTGAACAAAATTAACACACGTTTTTTTTTATTGCAAACATATTTTGCTATAAAAATTTAATACAAAAATCAAGAAATACATGTATCTAACAATATTTACTCACGTATGCAATTTTTTAAACGGTTGATTTGTGTTAGTTTCAGCTATCACAAAGTAAACATATATTATGCCAAATATTCTCAAAAGAGTCGGATGTGGCTCACGAGCTGCGGTTTGGCCACCCTTGACCCATAGCATTTCGCACAGGATTGAGGCTGATCTGAAGCAATTTAGCCACCCTGTCCGAATTTTGTGATTGCACGAGAAGAACAGACTCTGGAAAATGTGGTAACTAAATATAGATAAATACATTTTAGTAATTTTACAAATATATATTAATTAAATAGGTTTTGCAGTCATTTAACTCTGGCAAACGTTTCTTTTTTCTTTTTTTTAAAATCTGACCGAACGCAGTTGTTGTTGTTATTGTTATTTTCAGTACTTCTGTTTGATTGTACAGAAATAACATTTCTACTGATGATGTCTCAAATAGTTTAATCTCATCATTATTATGTTTATTATGTTTTTTGCTTCTTTGTTGTTATTGTTAGTTTTAGTTTGTTTTTTTACTTACTCTTTGCTGGTTTTCATATGGACGGGTGAAAAATGGAATGTCGGCCAGCTCAGACTTTTTTTTTGTATTCCATTGGGGGGGGGGGGGGTAATCATGTCCTGAACTCGCCAAACGAAATTCCATAAAGGGTGTCATCAACAGGAAATGTCCAATCCCTGAGTCAGAACATACAACATCCTGCCAGATTTCAGAATTTACAGAAACAGCCAGCTACCATCTGCTGCATGAACTGCCGGAAACGCAACTGTATAGTAAACGAACGTAAACAAGGATGCCAAACAATACGACTGTTATCGCTTGAATTTAACAGCAATACACAGGAAATGGATCTGTGATACACAATGACATGAACTAAATCGCATCTGTGTCCATGGCAAGTCTGCACGGTGCAGCAGAGGTGCAATATTCATTCCGTCTCAAATACTGAAAATTGAAAATGCTGTCACATGTCTCTTTCCACGCTATGCGCACCTTCTCAGCATTTTCCGTCTTCCAAATTTTCAATGCCTGCTAAGCAAAACAAAAATGAGAAATTATATAAAAATTGTGTTTTTCCAGTGATCTATGATTTTTTTTAAATGGCGGTGTTCCTTTGCACGGCCACTGACTGTGTCATGGAGGTGTGTTATTAATAGCTCTATGGACTGTGTACAGTATGGCGGCGTTTTTATTGCCAGTCACTATACGTGTACCACTGATAGGCACGGGAGACTGTATTCGACACACCTTCAACTGAGTACGATTCCTCTGTAATGGCCCTATTGCACGTTCAGATGGACCGGACCAGGTTAGCCTTCGGCTGTGCTTACGACTAATCGTAGGTTAATTACACGTTACGATGGGCCAAACGATGGACCCGATGGAAACAAGGGATGCTACTGTGATACACAACACACAAGCCCGCCACTTCTGAAAAATGCAATGGCTATAAAGACAGTTTTTTAAAATTATTTTTATCAAGCAATAAAACGAAGCACTCTCGACCAATTTTACTAATTTTGACACGCTCATTCCCAACTTGTTATCAAATTCATGCTAGCATGTAGTTTTCAACAAGTTTTTAAAAACGACATGCCATCCCCGGGGAGGAAAAACTTCAAAGGCAAGCGGCGGCACCAACCATTCACTCACACCGTACGACAAAACATCAGGAGACGCCAGAAATTGATGCGCGAGAGATCGACCGGCAGGCATACCATACGATTTCAGCTATTTTCCTTATTACACGATACTATTAGTCTTAGGCACAGACGAGGGCCAAATTTCGTCCGGTCCATCTGAACGTGTAATAAGGCCTAAGTAAAAACCAAAGAGTAAAGCTGTGTTGCCATGTTAATGGAAACAGAAACGGAAACGTCAAAACCCCTTCAAGCAGTGAAATAGAAAGAATGTTATCAAGTGTACCGACACGCATTTTCCTTACATATGCGTGGAAACACTTTTTCTTTTTTTTACGTGATGGATTTTTCAAGTTTCGGTTCCGTAGCATGAAAACACAACTTCATTAAAAAAATATGGGCGTATCTGGTTAGATAAAATCTATGTGGGTCTGAGTCGGAGGAGAGGAGCCGGTAGCATTTATATCCATGACAACGCTGGGTATCTCAGCTAATAAGTAAATAGAAAATAAAAATAAAATGAAACACTGTGTACCTGCTTTTTTTGGCCTCCCCTGAACTATTCTCGTTTCAATCCGGAATAATATCATGTTACAACTATTTGTTTTTCATTACAATTGTTCCAAATTATCCTCATTTTGGACATTTTTATACACTGGATCCATTTTTACATCAGTTATTTAAGGTTAAATTAATGTGGTATCGCTGCACAGATCCCGTACCAAAGCCTTTGTTCTTATTTAATTTTACCACTTGAAGAATGTTTTACATGAAACATGGATCCACTCTACGTCTGGCAGACATTGCCAGTCCTATGTCAGCCAGGTTCCGTTTTCAAACTGTATCGAAGAGTAAATCTTGGGCAAATTGCTGACACACTGAATAATGATTTCCGAAATGTATACCATTCATCGTTGCACTTGTCCTTGATATTATAAATAAACTGATGCTCGAAATAATATAAATACTTTAAAGAAAACAAACTCTTGGTGTTTTTTTTTTATTTAGCCTTCAGGCTTACAATAAATTTGAACTTGAACTTTCTTTTAAGGCACAAAAATGTCAGTGAACTGCATTTAGAAACTCCAAGTTCCTGATAAGCTGGTGCTGCATGCAAAACGTGACTCTGTCACATAAACTACACCATTTATTAATATGTTCGAAATCATTTGCGTCCTGAAACAAAACGTAGACACCCAAATCAGCCATTGATTTCTGGTATTGTATTCATTGTGCTGCCGGTTGGTTGGTTGGTTGGTTGGTTGGTTGGTTGGTTGGTTGGTTGGTTGGTTGGTTGGTTGGTTGGTTGGTCGGTGGGTCGGCCGATAGGTCGGTCGGCCTGTCGGTCCGTCGGTTGCTTGCTTGCTTGCTTGCTTGTTTGGTTAGAGCGAGTGTATGTAAAGTTGTTCATGAATAATCTCACAATAAGGTAGTTTTACCCAACAATCACTGTCAATGATGTCATAGCCGGTCGACAAATTTTTAGCAATTAGATATACAACAGATTGAATTGGCAATAGGTAGAATGCGCATATCCACCATCTTGTCTGTCCGGACCCACTTGAGGCGTCGCGAACCAATCGGCGGCGAGTTCACTACTGTAAACAATGACACGTGTCTATACGCACATGGGAGACGTCCGGTCAATTATTTCACTTCCTTTCTCTTGTTTACACGGATGGTAGGGAATCGGACCAGTTTGGATACATCCTTTCCACCCCTGTCTCAACAGTCAACTGCAATGCAACCAGCAAGCATTTTAACTGCTTAGACATATCTCGAAGTTACACTCATTAGCTGATCCACCGGCCATCTTGTTTGGCGGAAGTACAAAACAAAAACTCTGTGACGTTATGCGCATTCTACCTATATTATGTGCATTCATTTCATGTTTCTCTGTTTTCTGTCCTGGAAAATCAAATCATTCGTTGCGCTTTATCGTAATATTATACTTGCTCGAAATAAATACTTTTTTTAATGTTTTTATTCTTATTATTGTTTTCTTTTAAAGCACAAAATGTCCGTGAATTGGAAACTCCAAGTTGCTGATAAGCTGTTGCTAAATACAAGGTCCTGATACCTGTGCAAACAACAGCACTTTATGAAAGCCACCGCCCTGGACTTTGGTGTAATTCATTATTTACAGACTGTGTGTAGTCCACAGTTGTATAGCCTAAAATTCCGTTCTTATTGATTGTTTTTTACTTCTCGCGGGCATTCTTTTCCTCATACTGCGTCTCCCAACTGCTTGTTGTTGTTGATGTTGTTGTTGTTGTTGTTGTTGTTGTTATTGTTGTTGTAGTTGTTAGCTCGGTTTGTGTTACTATTTTGTCCACACATTATTGCATCTTACACCCAAAATAACATTTAAATTTTCAGTAGTCTTACTTAATTGCGAATATTATTCTGGATTGCGTATCACAAAATGGTAAATATGCACAATGAAATTTAGTATTATGGTAATCGGACTGATGAAAGGTGATATTTTAGTATAGCTGCACTAGTTACCCTTGACAGAATTGTCGCCCTATTCGCTGTTGCACTTCCCGTTAACAGAGTGGCCGCTCCTATTGCCCTTGCTATTCTTTCTACTGCACTTGTCCTGCGTGATGTTATAATTGCAATTATTGTTCTGTCTGGTATTTTTGTGTGTGTGTGTGGATGCTTGTTAAGCTTTCTCTTCGGGACTTGCCTGGGAGAAAAAAGACGAAACAAAACTGAAACATTGGCTTCCTTGTTGATAAGTCTTTTGATGTTTGCAAAGTGGCTCATATCTAATGCCATAAAATTGCTCAGTTTTTTTGTCTCTTTCTTTTTTGTTGTTGTTGTTTGGTAATATTTCCATCTCTCTGGCGTAGTTAGCTGGTAGTTCCAGCTGTCTACATGAATCATCGGTACAAAAGAAAAAAAAATAATAATGATAATAGAAGGACGGTTGCTTTTGATTTTTTTTTTCTGTCAGTTCTCCGCCCTGTGGGCCGGGTCACTTCGACCTCGGATCGGCGGCCTAGATACTTCGTTCAACGTTTTACTGGTTTACAATTTCTTTAATATCTCCGTAAATGCAAACGTGCATATTTTGGATAAACGCACTGGATGATTAAAGAGAAGTGTCATACCAAAGAATTGTTTGTCATTTTGAATACAAACAAGCAACCAAATTGAATACGGTTTTATATTCCACAACTTAGAAAATAAATAGGCCTATTTCATGCATTATCATGCCTATCAGTACACCGGTTTACGAGGGTACATCTTCGCGGCTAGGATAAGCTTTGCTGCACTGATATACAAATATTATGTCCATAGGCTGGTGGCAATCTTATTACATAAATATAGATTATATAGATATAGGGCCATGCAATATTTTTGTGAGTACGGTATGAACTCTGATTTTTGTCTCACCGTTTTGTTCTGTTTTGTTTTGTTTTTTTTGTTTTTTGTTTTTTATATAAGTTTATGAAGGTACCTTTTGTGTTTATAACTCTTCGCGCGTGAATAAGCAGATCCCGGTTAAAGTCAATGGAAACGGGAGGCTTTGCAAAATTTGGCCTTGATTGATCAAGGTAAATCGGAGACATTAAAAACCTATATAACCGTAATTGTTGAACGCGCTATAGTTACGTCTACTGAATCACTGGAGAGGTGCCGTACTGAGCGGATGCTCCAGCTTGTCGGTAACACTCACCATCAGTCTCGGGTGATCCATTAGCGATAATTGACAGGGGAAAGCCAAGGATAGCTATTCAGACTTCTCGGCATTAGAAGCACCTGCTTGTGGTGCGTCATTCGTCGAAAAAAATCTGGATTCTGTCCACGGAACTGGGCAAAAACGACGAAAGAAAAATCGTTCCTCGACAAGAAAAGTAACCTAAGATGGCTATACCTACATTTTTTCGACATTTTACATTTGATTAGATCTCAGAAAGTAAAGAGAACAAGGAAAGAATGTAGCAGTTTTTTCATGGTGTGAAGATGAATGGAAGGAGCTTCTGATAAACAATGTGATAAATAAATAAGCTTCAGAGTAAAAGTGTAATAACCGGGTACCCGAAAAGAAAAATTAGCCTAACTAAAAACATCCACCATTAGGGCTTTCGAGCAAGGAGTAAACAGAAAAACACATCCATCCTGCCGTACAGAATTTATGCCTAGAATTTATCGAAGATCATTATTTATAGACGACCACAGACATAGGCCTTTGCATGTCTAGATGCTGAGAATGTAGAAGCATGTAAGATTAATCAAAGCCATTTGCGAGGGGAGGAGGAGATTACAAAAGTAACATTTAAGCCAATGTTTCTGAATGTGGGGCCGATAGGGTTTGGCAATATGTTGGTGTGGCCTGGGACTTCGGCATGGGACTAGGGATTTTTCATAGAAATCTTAATTTCAGTGCATTTTAATTTAACTGTAAAGATAAACTGTTCATGTGTAGTGTTGGTGGTGTCCTTGTTTTAATTATCATGTTTATGTATGTACATATTGAATAAATATGTTTTAAATCGTTTTGTACAAAATGTTGACTAATTTGGTCCGATCATGGTAAGGTACACGTTTTGGTTTGTTGGTTGTCGTTTTTTTTTGTATTTTTTTTTTTTGTTTGGAAAATTGAAATGGGACGTGGGACAAAAAAAAGTTTGAGAAGTACCACTTTAAAGTCATGACCAAAAATTAGTAGAGAACATTTATAATTATATACAACGTTATTATACCTAATAACAGCTGAAGCTGAGCTGCTTACCACGAAAGAAGACGAAAGAAGAATATAGGTTTGTCTGTTGTTGTAGTAAATGATGATCATTTGATGCCTTCTTTAAGCCTTGCATGTTTTGTACAGCATTAAATATATTTTGTAAGTGCATAAGAGAGACAGGCAGACAGACAGAAAGAGAAAGAGCTATTATTATTTCGCTGCAAAACCCTTTGGATCCACTTTATGGAGACAGGCGCTGCTGCGTATTTATACTCCATTCTTATTATGGCTGATATTATTATTATTATAGATTAATTATCGTATATTTATGAAATCTACCTTCATATTATTATGTCTTCATATAAAAAGTAAAAGCTGACATACGGTACTTTAATTTACCAATGACAATGGGTAGGGTAGAATAGAGTAGAATTGGGTTTGTTCTTGTATTTTGTCACAATATTGAATGGGATATAACATGAGACACAGGATCCGAGACGGACCATTCCTTTTTTAATTTCCTGACATCTTGTAGAACCCCGTCCACACCGAGGTCATGACTCTCGGTGTTCGTTACACACCTTTTTTTTTTCGTCGCCAGTGTCGCTGGGTTTTTTGGTGCAAGTGCACCATTGTCCAATTATCTGTTGTGCCAATTCTGCCACAAATGCACCTCGTTCAAATAAAACATTAACCGTTGTCTGACTGATCAGTCATGTGCTGCACGAGGTGCTTTGTATCCTGTTTTGTCTTGTACTTCCTCATAAACTATCTGCGTCATGACGCGTCGGGCTCATTACGAACAATTTTCTGACGAGGTGTGAACACACATTATAGCACTGGCAGGAACAGAATTAAGGTGAGTTTTCAAACTGGGTCGAACAACTAATACGGCAATACCTTTAAAACGGGTGGATGAAACTGATGTACTCAAAATTTCATCCATTCGTACTAGCCGACCAGGGCAAGATAAATCGTGCAGATTTTCCTTGCACCAAGCCCATCTTATCTAGATCTCAGGTCGCATCAATTATATAGTGGCACATTCACTCGACGAAAAGACTAATAGAGCGTTTTGTTAGACCTTGCAGAATACACAGATGTGATAAAGTTGACTTTCAGTCAGCAATGTGTAAAGAGAGGCGTGGAACGCAATTTCTGATCACACGTTTCGATTCCACTTGACGAAAACGCGTCTGTTATTTTGCGGTTTAAAAAATGATGAATAAATAATATTAAAGACTGAATTTTGTCCAAAACGGAGACGTCCACGTAGCCATTCATCAAAATTGAAGCAGTACACCAAGTTCCATCATTTTTTATCACGTAGTCAGGAAGGTTTAAATGCTTAAATGTTTACCCTCTAGCTTCATTATAGTAAGATATTGCCTTTTTAGTTGCGTCACGAATTTTGAGGCACACTGTAGTACATTTTTATGACGTTATTTCCTCATGATCTGGAATGTGACGTCAAGTTTGGACAAGGAAATAATTATATCTGCAATTGTCTTGGGCCCGTCGTCGTTTTCCTTCTTTTTGATGCATTGGATTTCGGATATTTTACGGTTTGTTGGCATAATGTTGATATGACTAAAGCGTTTTACCATCCCCCTATTTGTGTAATTTTCTTTTCAAACTGTTACATTTATTTTTTTTTTTGTATAATAAAGGTCTTTTGGCCGAGAGCTTAACTTGTCTTTTCTTTAACTTTGTGTTTTATTGTATCGTCTGTGCATTATTTCTAACGCCAGGCTTTTCAACAGAGAACGTTTTCTTTTTGCCACATTTTGGCGTTGAGCTGACCAGCATGTTAATTGCGATTTCGGTGTTTTCACATACTATCAGAACATATTTGCTGCCATCCATTGAATCATCGCTTCTCATGCGTATCGTAAAAACTACATATATGTACCTTAAGTGATGTTTCATAAACCCTAGTGGATCAGACGTTATTATATATATTTCTACTAATAAATAGTGAGAGAAAAAAAAAACAGTGTATTTGCGGTAACCTAAGGCAGTGAGTGGATACCGGGGAAATGAACGCTACATGAAGACCTGAGGTGCGTTCAGTTGCACAGGCAGCTTCATAGCGAGGCATCCCAGGGAGATGCCAGCCTCAGTTTTCCAGTATGGCTGGGCCCCTACGATTCAAAACAACGCTCTTAATTTCACAATTTACTGTCTTAAAAAACCTCTACAGAGCCATCATTCTTCTCTAGAATACCAAGTTTTACACTATGCCATGTTTTTGTATTGTTTGTTTTCTTTACATTTCTATAATTGCGTGAATCAAAGAAATCATTAATACAAGGTTAGGGCCACGACGTTTTTTCCGCGGTAATGTCCCCTGATTTTTATATAGGTTAAATTGTGGAAATATTTAGAGTCTTCAAAATCAGATTTATCTAAATTTGCCAACATGGGTCTATGACAATATTTGTCCAAAGCGACGTTTGCATTGTCTTTACGAAATTTAGTGTTTTCTCTTTAATCCAAATCTTCCTTCAATCAGACAAGTCAGGCGCTGGCCAGTGCGTTCATTGGAATGCCCGCCAGGCTTAAATGTGCCACGCGGGCTTTGCCAGATCCCTGGCAGGCTACCGGCACAACTGAACACGATTCAGGACACATTTAAAAAAATTAATGTTATACTATATGAAGAACGTGTAAAACATTAGTAAACTGGGACATCATACAGACGAAATAATAATTGTGACGATATTGCCGTCAAGCGGATCAAAGTTCCCGTCCAGTTGTGTCAGGTCGCAGTATGGCGACTCTCTGTCCTTATATACAACCGTGTGAAATCCGCTTTTGTTGGGGGGGGGGGGTTAACGCTGACACGTGATGCTTGTTTTCTTTTAACTCTGACACGTGATGCTTGTTGGGTTTTTTTCAATCTGTCTCAGCTGGCAGTTTTTTTCCAGTTCACCAAGACAAATCATTAAACTCGGGCAGGGCTAGTGGTCAAAGTACGCTATTAAGGTTAATGCTCAGGTGGTCAAAGTCTGGTCAAATTCAGGTTAACTGAGTGTCGTTGCCGGTCAGCATAAAATAGCTCTATATCTTGCCTTAGTCAAAAACAGCTCCGACTGTGATGTTGAGGAAAAAGTAGTCAAAATGTGGCCAAAAAAAAAAAGAAAAAGTTGTATGCAGCAAAGCCTGGCACAAGCAATGATACACAGAAACGATACAATCAAACTCAGAGGAAAAGGAAAGATCAATCAGGCATTCAGCATGTTAACCTTCGCCGGGAGAAAATGTAGGTTATGATACCGAAACTTTGAGTTGTCTTTCATTTTCCTCTGCGTTTGTCTGTATTTTTTCTGTATTATTTCTTAGACGAGGCTTTCCTACATACAACTTCTTGTTTTTTTACAGTATTTTGATTTCGTTTCAAGCCTTGCTGCCATCCCACAGATTTTCTGTTGTTTTTTTATAAGATTTTGTCAATGAGCAAAAAACAGACCTCATGTATTGCTCGATTTTGAAAACTCAAGTTCTTTCAAGCTGTCTCATCCTAGGGCTGGTGGTGCCCCGAGGCAAGTCCATTTTGCCTCGGTTTTACCAAAGATACTAGAATAAGATAAGACAGCTAGTGCTTTAAGCGTGCACAGATTTCGCACCGCCACCTAGCAGCAAACGCGCGGAAGTCATGAAAAGTGCTATATTGGCCTTGATTGACGTCACTTATTTTAGAACCTCAATCTCTGTGGGTTTATTCTGGCTATTTTTTTTCTTTTTTTTTTTTAGTCGCAGTAACACTGTCACAAATTTTGCATCATAAATTTACCATAATATCAAGCATTCTATGCGCCATGGGCTCCGCCCTCGATCAGCGCGCAAATTGTGTAGACGTTTTTTTTTAGTGGTGCGAAGAAGACGGTGTGTCTCATCTTATCGTTTCTAGTACCTTTGGTTTTACTGTGAGCTGTTGGATTATGGACGTCTACTGGCGGGACTGAAACAAGCCTATCTCCCTAGTTCGGGGCGCATCAAAGCTGTCTTGAATCAGCTGACATAATGAGAGACCTTTCGCACTGAGGCAAAGCAGATGCAAAACAGACTTGACTCAGTGTGCTGTCAGCGTTTTCACCAAAGATACTAGAAACGATAAGATGGGACACTCCGTTCTTCGCATCGTACCACTAAAAACACCGCGTACACAAATTGTCCTGTGATCGGTCCCGGGGCCCATGGCATATAAAAAGAATGCTTGATATAATGGTAAATTTATTACGCAAAATTGTGACAGTGCTGCTGCGACTAAAAAAAAAAGGAAAAAATAGCCAGAGTTTTTCCCACAGCGACTGGGGTTATAATTCCACAATAAGTGACGTCAATTAAGGCCTATAGCGATAGCTGAACAGTGTACAAAATTCAGTATTTTCCCTATTTGGCTTTGTAAGATGCGGCACTTTTCATGACTTCCGCGCGTTTGCCGCTAGGTGGCGGTGTGAAATCTGTGAAGCTAAAGCACTAGTTGTCTTATCTTATCAATTCTAGTATCTTTGTTATAATTAAGAGTCCTTACTAAATGTGCTTTGCACAAGACACAGAATACTCGCCGACACTTATGCACAAATTATAGTAATACACTGTTTGTTTTTAAAACCAGGCAGACTTCAGCATGATAGAAAGCTAATCCCAGGTATGGTAAAGAGCTAATCATTTCCTGTTTTGAATCATTAACGGAATAACTCAGTTGCATTTAGCATGTGGGTTTAAAAAATATTATAATAAAATTCATGTCACTAATCGGGTTGATAAGGAAATTGATGTCACTTGGTTAACCTTTTCGATCTTCCCATTTCATAGTCGGTAAAGACCAGTAAGTCAGAACTGGTGTGCTAATAAAGCTCTTGAAATCTGATCAGTGGAAGATAAAAGAAAAGCCTAAATAGATCTCTAAATCTCTTTAAATATGACGTCATCAGATAGCGTCCGGCATCCGCCCAATTGGCTGCTTTGCTGTTAGTTTCGCTGCTTAGGTAGTAGGTAAATGAATTAGTTTTTTAGTTTGATTCTGGGTTTTTTTACGGCTTGTCGGCGTGATAACAGCTACTTTGCGCCTTTCACAGACTATTTGGGTACTTCATCAGTTTAAATTTCACAAATGGAACTAAATATTTCCGTATACATTTTATTACATTAGTAAGTTAGTTAGTCAATCAGTCAGTCATTTGGTCAGCTTAATTAATTAGCGAATTTTTCTCACATCCGTCAAAGAAAACTTCATTTATCGGATGGATAAGCAAAATATCTATTGATGATTGTTGCCATGGGAACGTATTTACTTTAAGAGTGCAATATTCTCCCAAACTGCAAAAGCTGGGAAACACTTGGAATGGACAAATGTCTGGCTTATTTTGTTGTTGTTGTTATTATTGTGGGTTTGTTTTTTTTCTGCTCTATCATTTCTGTCTATTTCGATTTCTATGACCTTGAGGTGTTGAAATGTTAAAAGGCGCCAACTGGACGGGCTTTGACAAGTGCATGTCCATCAAAGGCTATGAGGGCAATTTTTGCATTGTATTCATTGCTGTCCGTGACCACAGCGTGACTGCCGTCAAGGTTGTTCACCGCAAATTATCCCAGAAAATTCACTGCGTCCACACTGAAGAACAAACCTACAACACAATCGCACTTTGAAATAACCTTGACGTGTGAACAGCAAAGAGGAAGTCACGGTTTGATGTGCACAAAAATGGAGAGAGAGACAAAAAAAAAGCAAAAACATAGAAGAACAGACTGATCATTTGTTGTACAAGGTGTCTAACAAACCGGCAACACAGTCACATCTTTGAAATAACCTTGACGTGTAAATAGCAAAGCAAATGTCATGATTTCAAAAGAAAAGGAGAAAAAGTGCAAATCATGTTTTATACAGTAGAACAAAACTACTGAGAGAGTTGAATGGAGAGAGAGAAAAAAAAAATGGAAATGTGATCAATAATATTAGACCTCAGCAATGAAGGTAACGTTTCCACGGGCATGACTATAGGAGTGTTTCAGACAGTGGAATTTCCGCGATACAGTCAAGAAATTCTTTCATTCTATTTAATAAAATAGACTGAGAATTCTTGGAATTATTCTCAACTTTTTCCTGCGGACACTTCAGGAGACTTATGTGCAGCGTAGAGTGAAGCTATAAATATTTAATGCAGAATACAGATCGCGATCTTAGTTCTTGTTTGTTCTATCTTCATTTTCTGAAAAACTGGAGACCTTTTAGTACGTAGACGAGGTGTAGCAAATGCACTTTTTGACACTTGTTTAAAATGGGCTGTGGCATGCATCAAGCTGTTTCACAGTTCCGATTTATTCTAACTCTTTATCATAATAACTAACGCCGCAAAACGTCGAATTTCTCAGTTGTGCCAAAAGTGGAGTTAGATCAAACAAGATCTAAGGTTGGGATATGTCCGGCAGGCCCACATAGAACTGTCAGCAGCATTTCCGTAAGAGAATAATCATGTAACATGGTCTGTCGACAAAGGTCTAAAAATATATGAATGTTCAAATAGGTAATGTACATAAAGGGACATTCAATAGAACTATGGTATGAAGCACGAAAACCGGTGCCATTCATAAGTCGCTCTGACCGAAGCTTGTGAATGACATACAGATATGTGGTGGTGCCGGGGTAGAGGGAGGGGGGAAAAGAGGCGTGTCAGCGGCCACAGGCTTGACAATCTTACTATAATGGAGCAAGAGTATGAACATGTAAGCACCTAAAACATCGTGATTATGCGATCAAAAAATTATGAAACTTGGTGTAGGCTACTGCTTGAATTTTTTATGATAAGTTACGTGGACTGCGTAATGGAACCATTTTGGGACAAAATTCAATTTTTAATATTATTTCCTTACAGTTTGATTTGCTCTCAAATACAAGGAGGGCAAATCAAACAAGTTACAAAATTCAAATATCTAGGCTATTAATTGATAACATCTGATGGTAGGAGCACAAGTGAAATAAGGAAAAGAATAATAATGGCCAAAGATTCATTCCAAAAAATGAGACCAACATGAACAGAAATATGTCAACGACCACCAAAATCGGAGTCTTGAAAACATATGTGTGGTTAGTGCTTTTATGCGGATGTGAATGTTGGACAGTGAACAGAGAAATAGAGAGGAAACTAGAAGCAGCAGAAATGTGGAAGAATATTGAGAATATCATGGGTGGAGAAATAATCAAATGTGTCAGTACTGAGAGACTCTAATCTGAAAATATCATTAATTAAAACAATAAGACAGAGGCAACTGAAATTTCTACAAGAGTATATATTACTCTTTGTATCGAAACCAAGTGTCGCTGTTAATGTGACCAAGATCTTGATATGCAGCAGGGCTTGGTACAAGGAAAATTTGCAAGATTTTCCCGGTGTCGGCTAGTTATAATAAATAATGCACCAAGTACTCTCACATACTCCATACATATCAGGCATGGGACAGGCGGGTGGATAGGTAGACACATTAGGGGATGGGTGGATGGGTGAATTTGTTGGTGAGTTTACATGTGGGTGGGCGGGTAAAGTTGAGTAAATTACTGGGTAGGTAAGTAGCTAGACGGTAGGAGAGGTGCGTAGGTAATTATTTAAGCCTAATAGACAGTAGTTAAACAATAGATATACGAAGAGAGGGAACGTTATTCAATTTAGATTTTTCACAATGTGGAATGATCAATTGGTTTCTTTTGTTTGGTAAAAGAAATAATTATTGATATTCTACTTATTAAAACTAGCTGCTCTATTATAATGCCAATATGCTGCAGAACTTCATCTTCACATCGTCCCCTGAGAATGACTCCACTTTTTGGCTGAACTGAGTTACGCGCTACACACTACTTCTACGGACCTTCTCCGTTGTGTGTCAGCCTATCAAGCGGATTCGGTGTGTAATTTATAAGTATTAATAAAAAGAACAAAATTCTTTCCTCTAGAAGCCATGACCACATGAAACTTCAATCCTCGATTTCTCAAAAGTTGACGGAAGGGAGTTAGAACCTCGTCATTCTAAAGGGACGCAATGATTATAGTTATTGAAAATAAATTTATATTCAAGCTTAGTACTATGATATTCTAATCAGGAAATGCCTAGATATAACAAAGACTGCAGAAACATCTTATCACTTCCAGTATGATTGCCCCTTCGATGAACTAGACAACTCGAATCTAAGCAGTATGCTGCAAGCTTAATACCGGTGTCTGTGGGGGGAAAAAAAAACGTGGGTCATTGTTGTATTTTCTGGGATGAGACTTAAGGATTTGGATTATTTTTAGTCATTTTTTTTTTAGGCGCACAAAGCTTTGTCCTAGTATGGCGCCATTGAGCTAAGATCTACGGTGCTTGGTGGAGAATGAGATTCTTTAAGAAAGTCCGGAAGGAAACCCACATATATATAAAAAAAAAACAGCAAGGAAAAAAAATTCACTGCTGCGAGGAAGAAATGCCCAGACCTGAAAAAATTACATGTGAAAGATAGTTCTGTTTGCTACTATATCTATTCCTTTGACATGAAAGCGAAGTATCGTAATTTTGTAATAATGAAAATAGGCCCAAAAAGTATTGAATAATGCTTTCTCCTCAACAATGATGGCCTCCCTCTTGCCTTTGTTTTGTTTCGACTTTAGTACCGTGCATGTCATAAAAAGTAACCATATCAAGCTTGGTGCGCAGTGTCCTGGCGCGCATGAGTTCTGAAGCAGGACTGCAGATTACTACTTTTATTGTAAGAGAGAGAGAGAGAGAGAGAGAGTACTTCATCGAATAAAACTTTCTCCTCAACAATGGTTGCCTCCCTCCTGCCTTTGTTTTGTTTCGACTTTAAACTTCCGGTTGCGTTTCAAAGTTTGAAGGCATGAGTTTCTGTGCCGTCTGCCTTATGCACGGTAAGGGCCATGCGGGTGTTACTGTGCCAGTTGTGAGTTGTTTTCTTCCTAGCTCTACATAATCTGTGTGCTGATTGTGCGTGTTGTTTGCAACCCGTTCTTTGAACGGGTCCTTACACTAGTCAATATAAAAAAACAGCAAGGAAAAAAAATTCACTTCTGCGAAGAACAAATGCCCAGACCTGAAAAAATTACATGTGAAAGATAGTTTTTTTGCTACTATGTCTATTCCTTTGACATGAAAGCGAAGTATCGTAATTTTGTAATAAATGAAAATAGACCTAAAAATATCGAATAATGCTTTCTCCTCAACAATGATGGCCTCCCTCTTGCCTTTGTTTTGTTTCGACTTTAGTACTGTGCATGTCATAAAAAGTAACCATATCAAGCTTGGTGCGCAGTGTCCTGGCGCGCATGAGTTCTGAAGCAGGACTGCAGATTACTACTTTTATTGTAAGAGAGAGAGAGAGAGAGAGAGTACTTCATCGAATAAAACTTTCTCCTCAACAATGGTTGCCTCCTTCCTGCCTTTGTTTTGTCTCGACTTTAAACTTCCGGTTGCGTTTCAAAGTTTGAAGGCATGAGTTTCTGTGCCATCTGCCTTATGCACGGTAAGGGCCATGCGGGTGTTACTGTGCCAGTTGTAAGTTGTTTTCTTCCTAGATGTACATATTCTGTGTGCTGATTGTGCGTGTTGTTTGCAACCCGTCCTTACACTAGTTCTCACAAAATTTTGTTTTCTGTGTAATTACTTTTCAGACCAATCTATCCACAGACCTGCTCCGTAAAAAAAACCTTATTTGGTTACTTTTCATCTATGAAAGTTTCATGAATGTGTTTTCAGCTAAAGTGAGAGCGTAGCCTCTGAGTTACCAAATGATATATTAACCGTGAGATACCCAAGGTTAGAACAGTGGAAGACCATTTCACTAGTCCTCAGTGAAAATTTACTATCGACATTTCGCTAAAGACAGAACCCCCCCCCCCCCCCAGTGGGCATCTCTAATGATCATAACATTACTAATGATCATAACATTATTACATTATATCATTGTCACGAATCCCAGACTGGGAGATGCGATGGTTATAACAAGACAACAATCACGAACGAACAAGTTTAACACTTAACAGAACAACCCATCAGACTCACACATTTATTAAACATAATTATACAGATAATAGCGCAATTACATACATTATATTATTGAATTTAACTGCCGTACAACGGCCTTATTCCCACATGCACTCTTCCTCGGATCCACAACCCGGTAGTTACTTCCTAAAGGCACTTCGGCCTCAGCCTCTCCCCTCAGGGTCTTAATAGCACATTAATAATTCACTGGCACCGCAGTCTCTCAATATCACCTTCCTATTGCCATAACACCTTAGCATTCCACTAGCACCTCAGCAGGGCAATAGCACATTATCATTTCAATAGCCCATCAACATGGCAATAGTACATTATCATTTCAATAGCCCATCAACGTGGCAATAGTACATTATCATTTCAATAGCCCATCAACATGGCAATAGTACATTATCATTTCAATTAGCACATTCACGCTCATATCTACGTCCCTGTCCGTGGCCAGACTGCCACGACTTTATGTGCCTCTACTGTCCTGCACCGACAGCCTCACTCTTGGCCTATGTGTGGCCTCCGGCCCTATGCTGGCCTATCCCCTGTGCTCACCGAGGTGGCTCTTTGGCCCGTCCCCGACACCAGTCATCACTGGAAAAAACTCTCTCACTAGTCTTCCGACTGCTCTCCTTATGTTCGCCCACTGGGCTTTCTCTTGCGTCCGCTCTTTAGGACGTTCTAACTTGCAGTGATAGTAATACAGCGCTCTCGCCTCATTCAGACCCCCCCCCCACTCATAACATGCACGCTTTTCCTTACTTGTCTACGTGCGTTAATTTTACTCTCCTCCTTTCCCCCCGTAATTATTAACTATCGCTCACTCCACTCGTGACAATCATGCTGCCCTAAAGAATACCCGCCTTCTGTTTGTAGCTGTGTCTGAAAAGGACTTTACATTGACAGATCTAAGTTTCATCTTTATCATCCTTGCAGTTTGTTACCATAAATAATAATTCAGAAAAGAGTTTCTTGTGATACTGTGACCTCACATAGCTGGTTCGCTGCTCACTCAGAATTTGGAAACGCATTTGTTTGCCCGCTACAATGTAAGATGCGTAGAGAGTTGGGTAACAAAATTGCGTAACTTTGAACTTCGAGTCCTTGGATTTGGTCATTTCACAACTGCGACAATGTTAAACTGCGCCACTTTCAAACCCGAGGGGCTGGTATCACTGAGTCTGTCGCGAGCTTTAGATATACTAAATATTATCACACTGCCCTTTGGATAATTGGATAGGTCTCTTGTCCTCTATCTAATCTTGCTCTGAAATTGTAAGCCAGTTTATGATATAGATAAGACGCGTTAGTTAATTGGTCAGAATGACTCAGATAGATAGATGAATGGATAGGCATGCAGATAGAGAGACAGACAAATAGGCGGAAGGGTGGATAGATAGGAGGACGGCGAGAGGATGGATTGATATACAGATGGACGGGTGGGCGGACATGTAGAATGACAGACAGACAGATAGATAGAGAAAGAGAAAGACAGATATAGATAGATAGATAGATAGATAGATAGATAGATAGATAGATAGATAGATAGATAGATAGATAGATAGATAGATAGATAGATAGATAGATAGATAGATAGATAGATAGATAGATAGATAGATAGATAGATAGATAGATAGATAGATAGATAGATAGATATTCCGCCTACCTCCACCCACTATAATCGTCTTCGCAATGAACATTAGATTTGGCATGGCGTGATATTTTCATTAATACCATAACAAAATGCCCTGAATAATGGATAAGATAAAGAGATCAGGACGTGACGGCCCCAGGCCGGAAATCCTAGTGTGAGAGGCCCAGGCTGGGATCCGAACTGCGCATAATAGCGTAATGGAACTTGATGTGAAAAATCCGTGGACAGCGAATGGGTGATAGTATCAACAGGCCTTGACTCTTGTCACTCCCCCGCTGTTTCGTCATATTCAAGGTGATAACTTCAGGGCAGGTGTAAATCTGAACACCCTGTAGGCAACCAGCAGTAAGCCGCTGTACATTGATAATAAGACAAGGTAGATGGACCTCATCATCGAAATCATCTTCTTCTTCATCATCGTTTTAAAAACGCAAGAAATATATGTATTACCAAACATTGAAAGAGCTTGGTCAATGAAATGATGAGTATGAAATTTGAGGAAAACTAACTTTAAATCTTCAGGTATGTGGATTAGCCTTATAATAGAGGTGAAACACTGTTACAGCCAATTCTTGGCTTGTTTCTTTTCATTCACGTCTTCCCACAGTTTCCCTGAAAAGACCTGTTACCTGAAGAACTACAGCTAAGCTGGATCGTCCACCAGAAATATAGAGTAACGAAAGATTAAAAGGCATACTAGAGGAATTATAATTAAAGCGAATCTAACGACTCATCATCATTAGTAAAACTTTCAGAGCTAGCTAGGCAACCGTTTCTTACAACAACAAAAGAAAAGAAAGAAAGAAAATATGGACGAATAAATAAGAATTCACCTGCTATACCTGGGCTTTTTCATGGGCCCAATTTTACCTTTCAAAAAGATATTATTTCTCTTTATTCTGACGATAAAAGTGGTTATCTACTAATGGATACCAAAATCCTTCGTGGCAGCCAAATCTCAGGTGAAATCCGCCTTAAACCAACCCAATTAAAACACTGATTTTTACTTACATAAAATAAATCTTTTTTTTTCTTTTCCTAATTGGATTATAGTGATATACATACATTATCCTCACAGCCATCAGGTATACATCCAGAATTTTCTTCAAAAAGGGAAGGAGATCGGCTTTTACTAATCAGCGTCTAAAAACTGGGAGTTTAATCCTGTCTACACTATGAAATATAATTATAAACTTTACGTAATCTCAGCACTTGCGAAATACCACAGTAAATGTCAGAGTTAAAATTCAGTGCATTTGATATCAGAAGGAAACCCAAAAACGTTTTTGGTCAGGAAAAAATTTATAATAAAAAGATTATTACTCTTCAAGTTTCAACTCACTTTTTGTTATTGTGATACATTAGACTGGACTGTAACAACGACGCAGTCGCAATTCACATACGGGTATTTTACCTATGTCTATAATCAGTAAAAACTTTTGTCTAAACTTGCAGCCCTTGACAAGTTTCGGAAGCTGCATTTTGTACAGTTTTGGCAAAAATAAAACGGCAGGTGTTGTAATATAGTGCTGCTGTGCGCCTGCATTTATCCTTTCCTGATGGTGATCTTTACTTAGCATGAAGAAATTGAATTCTTGACATTATCGTAATCGCCTACGCGAAGTTTTCTTCATTGGCTGTGTGGATATCGATGCTTGTTCAAGACCCTCCTTGAAATATCCATCCCTTAATCTAGTCAACATATGTATTTCGGGGATAAAAGAAACAAGGTGTCTAAACAATAAGTGAATTCATGAACCAATATTTTATTTTCCCTTCGAGCTTTTATTGAAATCATAGGTGTCTAAATTTAGTGTCCTTTAGGCTGAAGTTAGCAAGGACCTTAATGAATAATCTTGTGAAGCAATGTGGCTTTGCGCATGTCTGTGATTTTGTCATCATCTTGTCTGGGAGATGACCGAGGGGAGGGGGGGGGGGGAATATGGACACAGCCAGGCAGAGAAGATGGAAAAGAGAGACGCAAAGGGAGGGAGGACAAGGGCGAGTTTGGGGAAGGAGGGAGAATAGCAAGGGAGTAGATGTTAAAGACAAGGGAGCAAGATGGACGAGAGGCTCGTGAAGGTGAGATAAGGAGAGACGGGTGAAGAGAAAGAAGAAAGGGAGAAACAAAACTGGAAAGAGAAAAGAGGGGGGGGGACAGAAAAAGTGAGAATACAAAGACTCCGAACTTTGGACGGCGCTATGGAGCTGGACAAAGAGAACGGACGGAAGGGTCATGCGATAGCGCAAGGAGTGCGGGGATAGAGAGAAAATTTGAGTTGGAAAAGCATAGATCTGAATAATGTCAGGAATACGTCAACGCGCACTGCCATTGTAATTGAGGTCCAAACTAAACACCGTAAAGAGAAAACCAAATTACAATCCTTCAACGTCATTCACTAAAGAGGATCTTACTGCAGAACTTGCCGAATTGGTTGTGACTTCGGACGTCAGTAGTCAGCACCAAATTGCAATTTTCTATATTACAGTTTCACATCCAAACCCGGACTTATTTATTTAGATTTTCTATCTAACGGATATCAGTTTTCACTTTGTTTGTTTTTCCCTTTTTACCTGTTCCTTCTGTCCCTTCTTTCCCCTTGTTTGTTTCCTTACATGCTTGTTTGTTCTGTGCTCAGTGGATTTATTATTTCAGGACATGGCCTAGCTAAGCGGAAAAACCATTGAAGAACAAAGTTGTCGCTCAAACGGGTATAAAAGACACAAAGATGAAGATGTCAATGTTCTTGTTACACTAAATAATTATAATGTTACATTTCAATTGTTTCCTCAGACCTGAACGATCTCTGGCCCTGTTCTACATTCCGCAGGCTTTTCCAGCGCTTTTGAAAAAAGAAACTTTTTTTAGAAATAAATCTTAATTAGACACTGTTCTGGAATTGTCCTAATGCCATTGATGAGTTTGTTGTTGACAGGAAAGGAGGTTCAGATAAATTTTCTTGACGCTTGGAATAGTGATTTTCTTTCTACATAGCTATTAAGATGTTCCTTTTGAGCGTTCTGACGTGGGAAGTGGCCATAGAAAGATTTGAATCCTCATCTTTGTGTGAAAATATACATTTCACGAGTGTCGTTATTTTACTTAATATCCTTTCTTCCGAGTCCAGGCAAGATTCACCTCTTTACAGATTTATATGCCCAGAAATATCTTGATAATTCAATGTTGTTCTTTTAATTACTTTTTTATATTAATATCGGTTTATAAATATTTGTCGAATTTACATCGATCTTATATGTATAAGAAATTTTGCGGCCCAGCGTAACTTTCGGGGTATGGACTGGAAAGTGACAAGTTTACTACTATTGTAATGCAATGTTATAATATGTATTCTCTGCTTCGGTGTTCGTTCGCCTTTTTTAACACGTAAGATATAGTGTATATCATGTCTGTGCTCCTAAATGTTTAGTGAAAATGAATTTTCCTCATCGGAAAATAAAGTGATTCTTTTCTTATCATATTTTATCTTATCTTATAATTTTCCACTTTAATGCCCATCATTCTTTAAAGTGCTAGGCAGAATCTGCCATAGATTTCAGCTCAACCTTGACATTGTGGCACAAATCCCCGCGCTTTTTTTTTCAACTTTTACACTAAGTAAGTCGGCCCAATCCTCTGTGAACTTAGTGTCACCTTTTACAATACGAGAACATCCAATGCGCCGTGCTGAGAAAGCTTCTCAAATTCTCCCCCAAATCCTGAAGGCATCCCGCTGGTGATTGCTGAAGGAGACGAAGAGTTAAGCCTGGTAGTGACGACACTGGTTAGTTAGGTAACAAGCATGGCCCAGCCATGGAATCTGTTGGTACAGTCGTGATGCGTTTGAATGATACACGACTGAAGATATGGGCAGTCACATAGCAACCATCTGGTTGGAGCAAACTAGATTTTGGACGGCGGTGTGTGTGAAATATAACCAAATTTGATAAAGACAGACATCTGGAACATACTCCCGTGGGCGAACAGAGTGACCGATCTCGCGGGGAAAGTTTTAAACAGAGAAGCATAAGATCAACATAATGAAACCTCCGGGTCATAGACAGACAGGCAGACAAAGAGTGAAAAAGAGAGAGATAGAGAAGAAGAAGAAGAGACAAGATCAGTCAGACAAGAATGGTAAAATGTAAAGGCGTGCGAGAATAATTACGAACCATATTTGACCTAGCTTGACTCTAACGTCACATCGAGAGCAGAAAATTGAGTAAAGCCATCTGCATTTGACGTCATTTTGATGAGTGTTAGTTAAACTGTTACCTAATTCTTGACAAATAACGTCATTACTGCACTCTGGATCTTTCATAAGTAGGTCATAGCCGTTAATTATATTGTGTGTGAGTGTGTGTGAGTTATTTACATTTCGTACATCACGTTCACATATAGTCCACTTGTCTAACACTGCATACAAATTTACTGAGCTCTCCACCTGCTCAGAACTGCAAGAAACATGCTCCAGGACCTCAGCAGTGTTGTGATTATCACCTTATCCTTGGGGGAGAAATTGAACTGATCTGAATACCCTACTGCTGGAAAAGTCTTGGTATGAGTTATGCAGAATATTTGCTTTTGTTATGTTTGGTATTCTGTATACTTCTTTGATCCTTTTTTGGGAAATTTGTCTTTGTGTCTCTGCATCCCATTTACAACTGGAGCAGACACGTCGTCGCCACAGTGCAGCGTCGGTCAGTGTTTTGTTTTGTATTGTTTCGTTGTTGTTGCTTGAGGGGTAGTTTTTCTTTAATTTTGCCCGGGCAGCGGCCTTGTTAGGCCTGCTCAACTTCCAGCTGCCCAGGTATCTTTCACGTGCGCAATGTGCACACGGTCCATCCGAGTTTTTCTTCCTTATCCGAGAATAGGTGCTAGATCTTACCTACCATAGGATCAGGGACAGGAAAATCTGAGAAAAATCCAAAATTCCTATATGCCTGCACCGACCGGGAATCAACGCCGGTGCCTTCGGGGTAAGAGGCGAACGCCTTGCCTATAGACCAGCGGTTTTCAACCTTTTTCGGGCAAATCGACCCATTCAGCCTCAAACTTTCTTTCATCGCTCCCGTCCCAATCTTACCCCATTCTAACATGCAAGCAAAGGTGTAGAGAGTAGACATATGTTAACGTTTTCAAAACTTTTTTAATGGCACTCGACTTACTAATTATTCAGATATTACATAAACAAAAATAGAAAATATCCTTCATTAAATGAACCAAAATCCATGTACATGTAACAGGAACAAGTTAGTAACCTTCCCATAGTTGGAGTGTGGTCAGCTAGATAACGTCGTTGTTTGCGATAAGCAAACGCAGATCGCCCCTCTCACACCTGAAGCCCGTTTCTCTGTGTTTGAGATGTCTTTACTCTGCACTTGTTCCGTTTCCTAACAAAATAGTTCAAAAAAATAAAAAGGGGAAGGAGGGGGGGGGGCACTAAAGGGAGAAGGAACGTCCATCCAGAGGGAAAAATCGATGTTCTGGTGTTTTATCCACAAAACTTTGTGGCTATCTTGTTTGAAAATGACTTGACCCTCGATGCAGTGCTGGAAATCTAGCAATTCTTCTCGCAAATGTCTGGGCGCCATTGGTGCCTTATAACCATTAGGGTTCAAAAACCACCCACGGACACACAGATCTCGCAGGTCTTGAAATCGCCTGTGCATGACTTTGCCAAGTTGAGTGAAGTTACCAGATCACCCCTGTTTTCCACAACTCCAGCTTGACTGAGAAAGACGACAGGTTGTAGTATGCCTTACCAGATTGGTCTTGTTGCCTTTAAAGTTCCCTTCATTAAACTTAGCATAAACTTAGCCTGCAGGCAGCTTCTGTATTCTCTCTCCAGGCTGGCATGCCGAGTCCTGTTGCTAAACAAAAAATTCGTTCCGATTCCTACAGCTCCAAAAAGCATTGGAGGCAGCTACTCACTGACAAGCAGCGAACCTCTTATCCAGAAGGCGTCGCTCAATGGTTTTGTTGTTCTCAATGTGGACGGCGAGAAAGACCAGGCACCTCTACTTTTATAAAGTCTATGAAGCTTTGATTCTATCCCATCATTGAAGGGTGCTCCATCTGTTGCAAATGGAATTAATTTGGCCATCGATGTGGTCTTCTCTCTAAAGTAACCCTTCACCTGCTATTATTTAGATCTACTGGTAATTTACTGAATGGACAAAGATATTGAACAGCATATATATTTGACAGGATTTTTTTTTTTCGAGCAATGGACGTCAATAATACGGTTTTATACTGAAAAGAATCGAAATTATGATCAAGATAATTGTGCAAAACTGTAATCCCTAATTAGGGAAATACGTATCAATTCACCCACTCACGTTTTCGCCCCCTCTGCTCCCGGTCGCCCCCTGTCGTCGTTTTCGCTCCTCTGTCGCCTCGTTTGTCGTTTCCGCCCCCGTGAGACTATCCCCCGTTGAGAGCCACTGCTCTAGTTTAAGGTACCTTTAATTGTTGAAGAATGTGATGTGTACCCTAAAATGTTGAAGAACTCCCCTCCCTCCCCCCCCCCTTTTTTTTTCCCAAGAGCCATGTAGGGTGCTAACTGACACACCGTTGACATAAGGTTTGTCCTAGTGTAAATCGAAGAAAGTCCTGAGAGCAATTTAATTGTTCATATTCATGAAGTGGCAAAACTTTTTCGCCCAGTGACCGGAGATGGACATCAACTCAACTCCATGTGACTCACTCATACCAAATCCGGCATTAAAGCGATCGCTCCACGTCCTTCCCAACAGAAATGACGTGAAATAGGGCTATTCAAAGTTTCTTGCACCATACGGAATCATTAAAAGCCAATCCCACACAATGAGGGATTATTGTGATTCCTTACAGAGTAAATGTGTTGAGGCCAGAGTGACCCCATGAAATAACTAATATATTATCCTTTTCTTATAATTAAATCAAGTGAATGCGGGCAGTTTCACTGGTTCTTGTTCCTATAACGTTAAAAAAGATGGAAATATTATGGCCGTGTGTTGAGAACGGACAATAAAAGACTACCAAAGGTTGTTTTTTTTTTTAAAGGCTAAAGGGACAAAACAAAACAAAAGAGGAAGACCAAAAACAAACCTCAAAAGAACACGCAAGTCTGAAGGAAGAATGGTAAACATTAATTACCTGAAAACAGCTGAACTGGCGGCAGCCGGTAGAGAAAGATGGAGACCCCTGTATGCCAGGCTTTGACTATGGAGAAGCAGAAGAATGGCGGGATGAAACAAGCTTGGAAACGATGTTTTACGCTCCCGGACTGGAGTTCAGTGTATGATGCCTACATGTCAGCTTATGAATAATGTGACAATGCAAAACTAGTATCTATTTTCAAGCACTTTCAGTAAGGCTAGTTGCATCACAGACTGATAAAATACCCAGACTGGATGATCCCATTGTGTGACGTCACAAAACAGCGAAAGGTCGTGAAGCATCCGCCATTTTAGGTTTACGGTAACGACCGACGCTTCGGCATAGCTACAATTTTGAATTACACCATTTTGACGCGCCTACTGAACGCGGAAGTTTGGTTCCGCACCAAGAAATTAATACATGTACAACCAATCTTGACAAATAAAAAGAAATTTCTACTGCAGATAGAACTAGAATAGGAATTTCCCGAGCCGCGGCCATGTTGATTATACGTCGCCGCTCGGGAAATTCCGTAAAAGACGACACAGCCCGAACCTCTTGTTTCCAGTCTGGTTAATTCATAAGTCTGTAAGTTGCAAACTGAGCCAAGCCTGTTGTTGTTATTGTTTTGTTTTTGTTTTGTTTTGTTTTTTTGTGGCTGTTTTGATTCAGGGTGCGGGGTCTCTCTTTCCGCCAGCTGTCTCAAGACAGTTTCGATGCCCCCGAGCTAGTGAGATAGACTTGTTTCAGTCTCGCTAGCCCCTGGAGGCCCGTTTAAGGGAGGTATCGTGTTAAGGCCGGGTAGACACACTCAGGCGCTGGCAGACAAGATGTGCACATTATAATTTCCTATATTTTCTTTAGTAAATTCGGTACTCCCTGCCCTCTCTCAACCCTACTTCCCTCCCTTCTCTCAACTCTATTTCCTCCCTTTCTCTCAACCCTACTTCCCCTCTTCTCTCAACCCTACTTACTCTCCATTCTGTCAACTCTACTTTCCCCCCTTCCCTCAACCCTACTTTCCCTCCTTCTCTCAACACCACTTCTCCCATTTTCTCTACTTCCCTCCCTTCTGTACCTACCCCCGCCCCCTTCTCTCAACTCTTCTCCCCTCTTCTCTCAATCCTACTCTGCTCCTCCTTCTTTAAACCCCCACTTCCCACCGCTTTCTCTCAACC
Organism: Onchidella celtica; assembly: GCA_963931925.1. Lineage (NCBI taxonomy): Eukaryota > Metazoa > Mollusca > Gastropoda > Systellommatophora > Onchidiidae > Onchidella > Onchidella celtica. The sequence goes on from OZ007569.1 coordinate 47,941,511, forward strand.
CTACTTCTTCCTTCTCTCAGCCCTCTTTATCCCCTTCTGTCAACTTTTCTCCCCAATCCCACATTCCTCCCTTCCCCCCTAATCCTACTTTCCTCCCTCCCCCCTTCCCTACTTTCTCTCCCCACCCCCCCCCCCTTCTTTCAAACCCCCACCCCCCCCCCCCACTTTTTTTTTCTCAACCCCACTACATACCCTTTTCTCTCAATCCTGCTGTTTCCTTCTCCCAGCTCTCCTTATCCCCTTCTGTCAACCCTTCTCCCCAATCCCACTTTCCCCCTTCTCCCAGCTCTCCTTATCCCCTTCTGTCAACCCTTCTCCCCAATCCCACTTTCCCCCTTCTCCCAGCTCTCCTTATCCCCTTCTGTCAACCCTTCTCCCCAATCCCACTTTCTCCCTTCTCCCAGCTCTCCTTATCCCCTTCTGTCAACCCTTCTCCCCAATCCCACTTTCCCCCTTCTCCCAGCTCTCCTTATCCCCTTCTGTCAACCCTTCTCCCCAATCCCACTTTCCCCCTTCTCCCAGCCCTCCTTATCCCCTTCTGTCAACCCTTCTCCCCAATCCCACTTTCCCCCTTCTCCCAGCCCTCCTTATCCCCTTCAGTCAACTCTTCTCCCCAATCCCACTTTCCCCCTTCTCCCAGCTCTCCTTATCCCCTTCTGTCAACCCTTCTCCCCAATCCCACTTTCCCCCTTCTCCCAGCCCTCCTTATCCCCTTCAGTCAACCCTTCTCCCCAATCCCACTTTCCCCCTTCTCCCAACCCTCCTCTCTGCCCCCTTTTCCTAACCCACCCCCCCCCCACTCCTGTTTTCTCCTCACCCTATTTTCCCCTTCTTTCAACCCTACAGTCCTCACTCCACTTTTCCCTCGTTTTCTTACTAAATAATCACCACCATCAGTAGGTCTAATCCTTCTGCACGGACACAAATTAATATTTTTTTAAACCATAGAAAATCTTTCGGGTCTCAAGGATAGAAAGGCTGGAGTAGATGGAATCATGTTGATTCTCACTTTAAAAAAAAAAAAAAACAGTTATCGACGGTATGTAAAGGTCACATGATGGATAAGTCCACGGTATCACTAACTGATGCCTGTTTGACTTTGAGCACGCGCACTTTCGAGCTACTGACACCTGGCCTGGAAGATTCATCGTCTGCAGTCCTTTAATCTCCTGTAATCACGCTAAAATGTAGAGCTAAAATGGATGAGGTCACGAAAGGCATTTATGTTTGTAATTATTCTCTGTGATGGTTATTACCTCACGTCCCTAAGAGATGTATATAGATAGATCTATATAAGACAGTAATTTAAGTTTTAGTGCACTGTGAGAAAATCAAATTGAAGGAAAGAGACCATCAAAGCAGAGACTGTTATGGAAAAATAAGGAGTTACTACAGTCATGTTATTCAAGCTCACCCAGAGATGGTGAGTTGGTTTCTTCAGTCCATAAACACATAATAAAAGCACTTTAATTTTTAAAAAATAAAGCGTATGTCATTTTTCAAGTTTCAACCTTTCTATTTTTTCCACGTGGTTAGTGGATCAAAGGCTTACGAGACAATCTTCGTATCACGTGAGACTTATCTTCCCTGCAATTAAGTGGAAATTACTCCAGATTAGGCAACGCCAGAAGTGCAAGGAAATAATATCGAAACAAATCAAGCCAGGAAAACTGGAACAGACTCTAAAGTGATGACAGTGACGTTCGAAAGATATATTTGGTTAAAATAGATCACTATGATGACCCACTTAATTGATCAAACAGACTAAATATTTGTAGGATTTGAAATGGATGTTGTGTCTACTGGTAACTGTGACCTACTCCAATCTACCACGAAAGTTTTTCACACATCATCACCTGGGGTCAAATTGGGGCCGAGTTCCTTTATGTGACCTAATCAGGGTATATCAAATGACCTGAAGTTTTCCCTCCTTTTGTTTAATGATTTGCTTGACCTGGTACAATTATTGTAATTTGACATATCAAACATTCCGGTTACAATGTGGCCAATCCTATCATTCCTCCTTGTCATTAACCCTGTCCAACAAAGAACTACTTTTTAAATGGAATAGATTGCGGAATCAGTTAAGTGTTTAATTTCCAGGGCCATTATTGCAAAATACATAAACTTGGTCGTAGTGTAATAATAGTTACAAATCGTTGTCCACTTTAGAGCTCAGCGTAGTTCAGATGATATACGTTCTTGTTCCCAGGTCCTAGATTCCTGACTTGGATCTTTGTTGCCAATTTTGAAATATGAAGACAAAAATGAGCTGGAAAGTGGCCTGGGAATGGAGGGAAGACGGGGGCGAGGGAAGCCGTAGGTTTTTGTTACTAACCAAGTTAAAAGACGCTAGTTTTAGTATTTTTCTCTGGCTGTATCAAAGAAGACATACCGTCGACGCGGTGGCTCATCGTTCCCAGAATGAGGAAAACATCCATCTTCAAGTTTCATGGGAATATCAGTGGGCTAATGAATAAATGGAGATGCGTTAATTTTCTCTACTGACCTTAGTTTATTCCCGGGAGTCTCAGCATTTTTAACACTTAAAGTCAAAATATGGTAAAAAGAAAAAGTTGTAGGCGAAGCCTCGCGTAGGAAATAATACAGGAACGATACAGTCAAATCGGTTTGACGGTGTTTGCAATTATATGGAGGGATATTTGTCATATTTTTTTCATGAAAGTGGTTCTCTGACTCTTATAAATTTCGTTATGTGTGAGTATCATTCCAGTCGGTTGAAATCTTTTCGAGATACGTGTTTGTGACGTAATGTTTTATGAGTTTTAGCCCTTTTGCCATCAAACTTGAATCCTCATTTTCTCGACAAGGCAAAAATGCACATACAAAATGGCAATTGTTGTACGATGTGTAAGCTGAGTTTGCTGGCTGTACATTCATATTCCAAATGCAGATGTACAAAAGAAATCCCAAACAAACGACAACAGTTGTACACCTAAGATTTATTCTCGATGACAAATACACAAATGTTTAGTGCTCGACAGCTACATTTTACATAAGTCCACTGAATACAACAGGGTGCACGGGAATGAAGTAAACGCTCGCATGTAAAACAAGGCTATACCAGAAGAGGGACAGGGGTGGAATTTATCATCTTAGTGGATTTTGATATCGGGTCTTTGAATAGTTACAACTGCACTACCGTGTCTCACTGTATGTTAGGTCAGGATCTACTCATCTTTCGGCTTTGGACACAAATGCATACATACTGATGGACGTACATGTAGACCAATACAGATGTCCTTAAACACATTCTCACAAAATCTTAGGCTCCTATTTATTACATATACTCGTAACATTTTCACATGCGATCACTGCAGACGTGTCAGGTAGTATTGTGAACTTCTAGATTTATATTAGTAATTTTAATTGGCCGGCAGAACTGGACAATTAATTTCACAGCGAAAGACGCCTTAAGCTGGGTTCTCATGTGTACAGAAACGGAAACGGCAAAAAAATCCCTCATATAGTAAAATGAAAGAGTGTTTCCATGTGTAAGGAAACGGCGTGCGGACACATTCTTTCTATTTCACTACTTGAAGGGTTTTTGACGTTTCCGTTGCCTTTTTCCGTTTCTGTACACATGAGAACCCAGCTTTAGACTGCTGATGAGCTGACTGTTTCAGCTCTTAGGGAGATACGGCCACGATATTGGTAACTCTCCTGGAAAACATCCTTGTGTTTCTAATCATTCTCGATTATTGTGCATTCTGCGTTACCTGCCGTATCGTTCTGCCTGAGAGAGTGAAGGATGAAAAGTAGAAGAAAGTGAATGAAAGAACTTGCTGGTTAATAGATCGAAGGCAACTTGAACAGTATGTGCAGTGACAGGAATGAATTGGGGGCGCGGACAAGGAAGAGAAAGAAAATCGTACGTTTTATAATGGCGCAGTTTATTATTCACTTGAAGAGATAAAATCCAGATATCTTAAGAAGAGAAAAAAGCCTGGGGCAGGAAAAAGGAATAAAATAATGCTTTATGTGACCAGAAATTTAAAGGAGTGGGGGCCAAAATATTGTTCGTGATTTACTTTCTTGGGTTGTTAATTGCCAAGCCATACAAATAAAACATTTGCCTTGTTTGATACACAACGAAATGCCCTTCTTTGATTTTATGTTATGTAACGATTCCACTGAAACCGTATAACAACATAGACCAGCATTATTATTGGCAATGAAGATTTTTGGCTTCCTATACATTAAAGAAGTGACATCTCAGTTCCTCACCGACTTGTGAAGATACCCTATATCTGGTACTAAATTATGAAGTCAAACTGGAGGAGGGGATGTTGGTATTGTTGTTGTTGTCTTGATTTTAGTAGTTTTTAACTTTTAATGGTGTTAAATAGCGGGGTCCAAAATGTTGGAAGACACTGGTTAGTTTTTATTTGTACTTTTAACCGATATAAATGAGAGCTGTTTACTAGTCTGAAAGAGCAGTTTTGCTACATGTGAAGTCATTTAAGAGTATGGCTACAGTATGTTTTGCCCATAATCATAGCCAGTAAAAAAAACCAAATGAGACTTATGTGAGTTATAAGCGATAAAATCAAATTAATTTTAATTGTTGGTAGTGGTAGTGATAGTGGAATCATGGCCACAGTGGGTCGATGATGATGGTGGTGGTGATGATGATGATGGTGATGGTGATGATGATGATGATGATGGCGATGGTGGTGATGGAGTTGATGATGGTGATGATGGTGATGGTGGTGGTGGTGATGATTGTGATGATGATGATGGTGATGGTGTTGATGATGGTGATGATGATGATGGTGGTGGTGGATATGATTGTGATGTTGATGGTGGTGGTGGTGGTGATGACGGTAACAGTGGAAGTGGTTGTGGGTGTGGCGTGAATTGGATAATCTAATCAAAATCTCTGCAAAATCCCAAATGGATCTGGAGATTAAAATGCTACATCACAACATAGCGGTGGTATGGATATCAAAAAAGCATTGTTAACCAACCCGGCCCTTAAAATTATACATCGCATATCAACCAGGCAATTTCCAGTTTGAGGAAAAGGCTGGGTGTAGTGTTTTCCCACAGTTTAGTACTGCAGAAATGCTCTTTTTAAATGAGCTGGTCCAGTTGTTATTTTTTAGAGAGCTCAGAGAAGCAAAATCAAAATCAGGCCACAGTCTAATAAATAAAAGATCAGTTCCATAGGTTTTAGTATGAAATATGGGCTCCAGGAAATATTTCAACAAATTTGAAGGAAGATTTCTAAGAAAATCGATGTTGAGCCCACTCATTCTTAAAGAGAGGCATTATATTCAGCTGAATTGTTCTCACTGGTGATCTGCTACACTGATGGTTGTTATGTGTTGTCATAGTTACCACTGTGGTGGATATGTTGAAGATACTGAAATTTAGTACTGTAGTACCGATGTCGACTCTGTAAGCAGTAGTTTCTGCTATGACGTGTAAATGTTTGTGCTTACAACACTGCACCCTTCAAGCCACCCCCACCCACCCCAGCCCTCAGACCTTTCACTTCCCATCTAGTCTGACACCGCCAATTTCCACCAACACTTTGTAAAGTCTTTCAATGGAGTCGTGGACAGTAGTGAATTTAAACAATACCTCATTCAACTGTGAGACTGACGAACGAGTCTATCTTACTAGTTCGGATACGTCAAAAACAAAGAGAGAGAGAGAGAGAGAGAGACCTCGAGCAACCGAGGCAAAATAGAGGGAAAACAGACATGACTCAGTGCGACACCAACCATTCAGTAAAGTCGTCAACAATATCTAAACGCAGATCTTGAACTACGGTCTCTTTAATCAGCCACAGTGACCCTTCAATTACCAAAGTAACCATTACGAGAAGGTGTGACGTCAAAGATCAATGATGTTCGCCATTTTTTTTTTTTGTTGTTGTTGTTCGGCTTCCATCTCCGTTGCTCATGATTTCTATACATGATCCTTCTACTCATACTATTTGGCGGCCTTTGGTTCTTGTTTGTCCTGTTTCCATTTTCTGAAAACCTGGATATTTCTTAGTTTGTGGAAGAACTATAACGCCTTGGCACTTGTTTAAAATGCTATGTGGCACTTATCAAACTGTTTCACAGCTTCGATTTATTCTAACTACTTATAGTACTAAAGCTGCAAAACGTTTAACGTGGAATTTCTGAGTTGTGTAAAAAGAGGAGTTGGAGCAAGCTAGCACTAAGGTTGCCATGTATTCTTCTTCTTCTTTTTTTGTGGCTTTTCTTTCTTTTATTATTCGTAAATTCATTTTCCTTGTTCTGCATTACCTATCTTTAACTTTGGCCAGATAGTTGGAAGCACGGCATGGCTAGTATTTTTCCCTCACATCATGCGATCTCCCTCCTCTCTCTGAATGTCATGTATTTCATTTTGTTTGTTATTATTTGTTCATTTGTCTGAATACGTTTAGCATATTCTAAAATGTTCCTAAAATTCTTTTCAAACACCAATAGGGTTGCATAACATCCATTCTCTTTTCTTCAAGAAACTGGAAGTGTGCATACATAAAAAACTGGTTTGGGTCGGATGTAAAATGCATGCTTGAGAAGACAGACAGACAGGCTCAAGCCGTGTTTTCTAGTGTACGGGAACGGAAACGGCAACAAAAAAAATCCATCGAGCAGTGAAATTGAAAGAATGTTTTCATGCGTAAACTCTTTGTCCGTATACATTGGGACATTCTTTCTTTTTGCGTCTTGACGGAAATTTGCCTTTTCCATTTTCGTACACATGAAAACACAGCTTTAACGACAAGATAAATAGCAAAGAGTTTCATCTGTATCTATTATGTGATGTTAGCGCTCTACTTTAGAAAAGTAAAATAAGCTGGGCCTGTTTACAAGAGCAAAAACACTTGTGTAGTATGAACGTTTGAGAAGACAGGTGGAATAGGACAAGAAGTGATTGCAACCGAAGGGTAATCTGTTTCGATGGCAATAGCACTAGCACTTTACTCAAACATAGCTAGGCCTGTTGACATAGGCAAAAACAGCTGCCGATGGCTGAAAACATAATTGGCGATGGTCAAGTTTCTCATACACATTAAGTAGTCAGTGATTGACTCTCAGCTGCCTTCAGCACCTTGTCAACTAAAATTTATTGGAATATTTATTGGAAATTGTCACTGTTTCCTATAGGCAAATGACAGGAAGAGTAAATATTGTGCCCACGTGGTGCGTGTAAAAATACGGATTTTCATTACAGCTTTTATTGCCCAGATTCATTATGAATTAAATCTCTATTTGTGTGTTCCCATGAACTGCTTTGGCAGACACAAACATTTATATCCAGCTTGTCAATTTCTATAATGTTGTTCTTGTTTGTTTGTTTTAAATTTCGATATTGGTTCAAGTGATGATTTCAACTGAGATTTGAATTTGTTTCTGTTGAAATTCTCATTTATTTTTTATTAACAGGAGAAAGGGGGAGACAGGTTGAAATAATCGGGAACTACCGTATTGTTTCATTTAATAAATAATAAAATGATATGACTGACTTGTGAAGCCCTAATAAACTTAACTGTTCCCTCCCCTATTCATGCCTTACCGTCTTCGTCTTTCAACAGAATAGAGTCCAATTTCCTCATAAACGTCTTTCTCTTGCTTAGTTGTGGATTTAGCCGACGTTCCTCGGCATTCCCTCTTGTAATTACACGCATCTGACGTGTGTTTAGATAAGTTGCTTCTGGGAAAGTGGATGATAATCTTTCATTTAAACCAATCTAAAAGTCTCAATCCTATGCTGGTTCCCTAAACCTGAAGCCTCTCTTAGCTCTGGTCTCACTGGTCTCTTTATCACAATTAATGAGAAGCAAATTATTCCGCCTACTACTAACTAATCACTCGCCAGACTTGCAGAAAAAAGTCTTTTCAATTTTTAAGAGACTAGTTTCGTCGCTGAACAGTTTTTCACTTTTTATACAAAAAAATTAATGCATACACATTTTGAATACTTATTAACATAACATCAATTAAGAAACGTCCAAACTTTATAATTCTAATTAAAGAGGACAAGTGTGTAATTAGGCCTATTTGAGTTATAGCATGTACTCAAACAGGTGGCTGTTCTTGACCAGATACTGATGAGAACGCAGCTCAATAGAGTTGCAATAAACTATTCAGTTGTGTATTCATTTCCTTGAGACACCCCCGTATATTGCTCGATTGACTTTTTTTTTTTTTCATCCTTTATTTACGGCTTTGTTTATTGATAATTGCAACAGTGTTCTCCACATACTTATGGTGTCTTTTGTGTTGGGTTGTGCCTATTTATTTTTCAATCTCTACAACTTAAGAACAGCAGCATGCTTTGCTTGGAAAGCAGCTCTGCTCTGGAGCCAATATGTGAAGCAAGGGAAGCTACTAAGTTAAATATAAGAAAGATAAGTTTGTCAGTAGTATTTTTCTTTACCCTGCAGTAGTGAACTACAACAGAAAAAGGTATTTTTCGTTCGTTAACACTTTTTTTTAAAATCTTGTTTGTTTTTCGTCTTTGAATAGGCCTACTTGAGTTACATGTAAATAGTCCAAGACTGTATATCTTCACCTAAATGCGGTTGCTTATCATTTGTTTCTGGAAAAATTTCCTTGTTTGAAGAAAGGCATTGAGACAATGTAGCAGACAACCCTCGGCAAAGAAAGGGCGGAGGGGGGGGGGGGGGAGGGGGACACGATTTTTACAGACTTGTCATCTTTTTCCCATCTGTGGCTTTCATTTTTGTGGGGTTTGTTGTTGTTTTTTTCCTTCTTTTTGGTGGTGTTACATTTCTTATGTCGTTGTCGAAAGGCTGGGCTGGACAGAACTGCCAGGTTTGGCAGCTCTACGAAAATGAAAACCCGTGGAAAGTTCTCCTTTTTACCACAGCTACGACTACTATCATTACTAATACTGCGAAATTTACTACTATTACTGCTAGTATTAATATTCGTAGTAGTAGTAGTAGTAGTAGTAGTAACAGGTAATACTAGTTTTGGTAGTTGTAGTAGTAGTAGATGTAGTTGTATAGTAGCATGCTGTTATTGCTGCTGCTTTTGTTGCTGATGCTCCTTTTCGTCCTTGTTGGTATTGTGTCTTTCTTTACATTTCATCATATAGTTTCTTTTACGGAAAACTACAAAATATAACTAGTGCGGAGTTAACTGAGTGATTATATTATTATGTGTTTGTGTAATGATGCGTAGGATGTGTGTACCGCATTATTGTGTGCTCTTATAAACGTTCTGTGACAGAGAAATTCCCTCATGGGATAATAAAGTGATTCTTATTTTATCTTATCTTATCCCATATTTCTCTCGCATCATCTGCAAGAAAGAGGACTCTTCACACAGCTGAAATACGGCGACACAGCTGTGTAGAGATGTTAAAATTTATCTGCGTCAAAAAATCCAATAAACCTTATTAAGAAAAAAGAAATTAATGCACCTACCTTTTTTATATAAACTAGCCGACCCGCGCTAGATAAATACTGCAAATTTTCCATGTACCAAGCCCAACCGTGCACCTAGATCTAGGCTACATTGAAACGGCATTTCGATTCGATGCAATGACTGATAGAACTTACTGTTACAACACCATTTCACGTAGAAATAATATACAGATGTGATTACGCTGATTTTAAACTACCAATGTGTAACGAGAGGTCAAGAACGCAATTTCCGGTCACACTTTTCGGTTTTATCCGACGAAAATGCGTCTCTGTTTTTGTGGCTCAAGAAGTGTCAGTATAAACAGAGAGTATGTATGTATAGAGAGGTTTCACTATTGGTCGATTTGCACTGCGAGACACGGGAGGCTTTGCGAAACCATTGTTAGCATGGAGCGGAAAGTAGGTCGCTGCGGTAAACAATATGCGTTTGAGCATTTCCGTGGGGCGTAGGAGCTTACAAACGGTTGTAAATAGTTTCAGTCAGCCCCAAAAATATGAACAAACCACAGTAAACATATAGGCACACTATCTTTGGTGAAGAAGGTCTCTTTCAATTCTTCAATTTCTTGTTTACCGCAGCGACCTAGTTTCGCGATTTGGCGGAAGTGAACCCTCTCTATACATCTATACTCTCTGGTATAAATATGTCCACGTAACTCTTCGTCAAAAATTGATGCACTACACCAAGTTTCATAATTTTTTATGGCGAAGTCGCAAAGTTTTAGCTGCTTACAGGTTCACCCTCTAGCTCAATTATAGTAAGATTGTGTTTACAATCGTCATACCCCAAACCACTCTGAACCAGTCTGAGCACTGACCAGTGGAAATCAATCTCATTCCACTAAATTGATTGTACAAATGCCAAGTTGTTCCCGGGTGTTATGAATGACTACATTCGGCTCAGGGAAAATAAAAAGTAATATAGATCTAAATGCTCAAGGAATATTTAGTGCTAAGCGTTTCAGACTCTGACAAGGGGCCGGATAGCCACTTAACAATTTCAGCGCTAGCTAATAGAAATCAACTCATTCCACTCACTAGGCATATGCGCGAAGTTATTCTGGGATATTATGAGAGACTACATTCAGCTTCGCAAAATAAATAAATAAATAAAAATTCCAGGGCTTCTTGTGCAAGCTCGAGAAATAGTCAGTGCTGAGAGTTTCAGATGCTGACAAGGGGTCGGATTTGTTTACTTTATAAATTAACTGAGACTCGGTGCATGCATGCAAATCGTGAGCAAGTTACCTCGGGCTGGCCTCAATTGATTGGTTCCGGGAACTGACACAGACTCCACGGCTTTAGAACAGAAAGGGCATAACTTTTGTTTCGTAGTTCGTGTCTCGTTGCTCAGATCACATCTTAGAAAACTGTTTACGATTATTGGAATAAATAATTACAGACTTCACATACCCTATCCCACCTCGAGGAAAGGCTTCGTCTAATTTTTCATTTTCTATTTACTTTAAGAGAAGACTCCCAGTCATTGATTTTCTGATAAAATTGACCGGTGCAGAAATGTCAGACTTAAAACTGAACAGCCCGATGTTGACGAATGTTCCATAACAACAACAGCTTCAACCAAGATGATCGTTTCTTCTTCTATGGCATTTGCCCTGATAGGAAAAGGACCAAAAATCGTGTTTGTTTTCCTCTTACAGTCTGGCATATGTGCTTTAATCTTTCTGCACTGGATCATTAGGCAAACTTTCTTTCTAGGGTTAAAATCATTTATTTCCAGACTTTCTGTCTTTGTATAGTTGTGCCTTTTTTGTTGGTGGTGGTTACTTAGTGTTCCTCTTTTCTTCCCTTTACAAGGCAAAGTGATTTATTATCAAAGACATCTATTTTACTGTGGCTTCAGGTTGGAAATAAAAATGAGAACCGTCTACAAGTTGCAATGTTTCAGTTTGAAGAAGTTTTGTTTTATTATTCTTATGCAGACAGGACAAGTTGGAATTCATATTAAATCACTTCACATTACCATACCATAATGGAGCTAGGGGATGAACATGTACGCATCCAAAACTTCGTGATTACCTGATCAAAATTTATGAAACTTTGTGTACTGCCTCAAATTTTGACGATAAATTTTGTGGAAACATCCATTTGGGACAAAATTCACTCTTTAACATTACTTATTTTAATTACAATTATTTCATTTCACTCAATAAAAGGAAGGCATTTTCGTCCAGCAGACTCGAAAAGTAAGATCAGAAATTGGCTAATCTATATAAAGCAAGGAAAGCCCACAGAACAAACCCCTGGCTCGGTAATCAGACCATTCCGTCAGTAAAATCTCGGTGTGGTATCTGGTGATGGTTACAGTAACTGGAACACGCAGTAATAAATTCACATGAACGGTTTTTCGTCATTTCTGAAATTTTATTCAATCCGTATAATTATGGGCCATGGTTTTACTGATGAACCCATGACGCCGACCTTTTTTGCCAGTTGCTTTGAATTTGGAAATGCCCAGGCAATCAGACTGATTCCTTTCCGCATGTGTTTTGGGACTGACGTGTAGTTCAATCTTTTTTATTTTAATCAAAGTGGATAGGTGGACCCCGGGGTGTACCTAGCGAAATATAGGCGTTTTAGGATAGGTGGACCCCGGACCAATGAAAAGCTGTCTTTCATCGCCAAGTTAGGCTAGGGTAAGAAAAACATTCGAATGGCGGCATGGATGTCGATAGATCTAGATCTATCTAGATCTGCATGTTTTGTTGGACCTGGTGGGGGGGGGGGGGCGTGAGGATTTAATCAGTTTGTATCAATGGCCGATAGTCAGATTGACTAAACAGGAGAAAAGGGGCTGGGGTAGCCATTGGCGATCGATGTACACACAAGTAGGCCTACATTGGCTGCGATAATACTTCCGTGGAGCAGCGGTTGAGTGAGTGCACTTGAATGCCAAGTTTCTGGTACCACCAGATAAGTACTCATGACTGAAATTTGTTGCTGAATTACAACAGAATTTTTCTTTTTGCAACATCACTCTTACGGAACACACCACTTTTAAGAACTACTATCCTAAAACATTTCACTACAATGAACTCAGCCCGGGGTCCACCTATCCTTAAACCTACTTATTTCGCTAGGTACACCCCGGGGTCCAGATAGGTACACCACGGGGTCCACCTGTCCTCTACCTTTTTTAATGGCCGTTAATTCTGAAAGTTTCAATGATATGCATGTATTGATGAAACTGTTGTCAGGACGAATACAGAAGACTGAAAAAAAAATGTAAACAGAGCAGGGTGCATTCTGATCAGTTCCTTAGCATTATAGAACGTGTCTTCAGAAGCACAGTGGTATGTGTCCTCGTCTGTCACGAGGAACATTGGGGTTTGATTCTCCGCCGGGGAGGAATTATTTCGGCTTTCTTGTTGTTGTTTTTTTATTATTAAAGACTCTTTATGATTTTGGAGAATCGATGTGGTGGGGAAACTGAACAAGTTTAATTTGTTCCGAATTGCTTTATTTATTTATTTATTCACGTTTATTGAACGGGTTCAGACAAGGTGGATAAATAAAATAATAAAGGTACTACCTTGAGACTTTGAATAAAACGAAGAGCAAACGAGACTATGGAAATCAGGAGAATGGTGTGTGTAGTCTTTAAATTGTACGATGTCGGTATAATGAATGATGACAAGTTTAGACAGATGGGAAGAAAAGAATTTACACTGGCGGTTTCCAGTACAACGATTTAACTGCTGTGCCTCCCGTCACGAAATGCTAAAATTGTAGACGTTTTCTTGGAAATCCTTGCGACATGCAAATTAGCCTGTTTACAACATGGCAGACTCACATGTGAGTTTTACCGAAGCGATAGCCATAAATCGTTTGTGAGTATGTGACACAAGAAAACAAATTAACTGGAGCTTTAATTAAACTTCATCGGCGTCGATGTAACGTGTCCTGGTAGTTTTTTTCTTGCATGTCTTGGCGTGCTCAAAATATTTTCCTCATTTACTTACTCCAAATTATATACACGGTATGTTTTGCAGTAAGACAGACGGTTTTCTTTCTTTCTTTTATTTTTTTTTTCAGTCAGACCATTAGTGCAGCAGCCAGCCACTCTAAAACTAGACCAGAGAGAAGATGTTATCTGCAAACTAACCTTTGCTCATGGAAATATTCCTGGCATGTAACCTGGCTGATAGAAATTTTATGACATTGTGGAACTCAGTAATCTCATTGGTTTTCGGTGCTTTACTGACACTCAAATCTGTTGGGTCGACTATCTATTGGAAAAAATATTCGAATTATGTTTCCAGTCTACAGAAGTGTCCATGAGACATCTAAATTTCGTGAAATCAAGTTCAGCCATAATTTGTTTAAAACTAAGCTGTACAAGTGCAAAAGGCGTGCAAATTATTTCTTGTGACCGAATGATGACTTACATTTAAGGGCTGACCATTGTGGCTCGCTTTTGTCAGAAACCATGCAAAACCCCATCAGTGTTTACACTGTTAAAGTTTCCAGTCCTTGCGACAAAACTTTAATGAAACTTAATGTAATAGTGTACATACGAGAGCAACAAACTGTCATTTCAATGTCATTAACATTTGCTAAAATGTGTTCATTGCTTGGCATTTCTTAATTATGTCTGGTATTGACCTTGTCCGTAGTTTCATGATTTAAAATACTTAAAGCTTTATGTATTCCAGACATTAAAAAATATATGTCTCGAGCGTTATTGAGTAGTTCTGAAGTTCTAGAGTGTCATCCACAAGTCCCAGGGTTTTGTTTTTTTTGGGTTTTTGTTTTTGTCTTCGTTGTCTATTTTGCCATGAAGTTCAAGCGAAATTCAGGCATGTGGACATTGTAAGCTTTCTTTTGATTGGAGTCGAAGTTTTAAAAGTTTAATTGCAGCAAGTGTAATGAAACAACCGGCAAAGAAACCTATGTAAGGGCTTCGTTAATTTCCTCATTCGTTTTGTTTTTGCTTTTCTCTCGAGCCATTTTTCTCAAGAAAGTGTGCACATCACATGAACATTTTGACTTGTCTTTGTATTTCCTGGTGGAATTGCCTTTGATTTTTCTTTTCATGGCGCTATGATACAGCTCTAACTGCTCTACCCTTACTGCTATCGTGTCCTCTCAAAAGAAACATATAGATATGAGTCCTGAAAATAATTTCAGCAAGACATTTCCATTATACATGTCTAGCCGGATAGGAAATACTACAGGTTGAAGAGTGTCATGACTGTGTATGTGTGCCATGGCTGTGTTTGTGTCTGTATAAGAAGTAGGGAATTGTTAGAACATTAACCCTATACTGGGCACTTGTGACAAACCATGCAATGAAGCAGTTTCACTGTGAAGGTTGGAGAGCTACAGCATATAATTCAGAGTTCTGGAACTAACCTGAAATCTTACGTTAGTCTCTTAGCCTAACCGTATCTTAAGCTGTTTCCCAATTGCTTTTTTATGTGGGGGGGGGGGGGGCAGAGAATTTTTGCAGAAAGTGCAAGGACTATGGTTAGGGTTGGGGTTAAGAATGCACTTCTTGGGTTCGACCAGTCTGTAGAGGCGCAAAGGGTATTGTCAGTTTGAAAACTGAACATCATAAGGCTTCGGGTCGAACAGCATTTCGAAGCTCTTAGGGTATCGCCAGAGTCCAAAACTGAATATCATGAGACTTCAGGTCGACCAATCTGTAGATGTACAAGGGATATTGCCAAAGTCAGAAAACTGGACTGTTTATGCCATGAGGCCATCTTAGGGATGGTCAGTCCAGAGAGAACCTTACTGATTATGCTACCCACAGATGAGAGAAGAGCGATTTGGCTCAGGATGGCAATTTTTTCTCACGCCTAAATTCAAATTTCAACTATTGGTCTCTTTATGTGCTTGTTTTGTTGTTTTGTTGTTGTTGTTGTTGTTCGTAGATATTAATGTAATACGTTGCTACATTCTGGTTCCCAAGATACACTGGGTGTAATAGAGTATCTAGATCATTTTAGTGAAAAATTTCAGAAAGCAGCTCTATCTCCAATCAGGGGTGATTTGGGTTACTTCACATGGGAGATTGTGGAAAGTTTATCTCCTCTGCAAATTCGATCCTCTTTTCTCAATATATTTTTATTTTGAATTAAATGCTTCAGCTCGATTTAGATATCAGAACATTGTTTTGATTGGATTATTTTTGGACTATGCTGTCACGAGCGGGTGAGCTGGGATCAGTAGTTACGGGGGGGGGGGGGGGGTAGAGTAAAGTTAACCCACGGCCCAAGGGTAATGAAAAGCGTGCATGTTGTGAGTGGGGGGGTCTGCATGAGGCGAGAGCGCTGTACTACTATCACTGCAAGTTAGAAGGTCCCAGGGGACGGACGTGAGTGAGAACAGTCGGGAGATTGTGACACTGTTTCCAGTGATGACTGGTAGGTGGAACGATGATTGATAATTATGATGATTGATGTATTATATTCGCCTATGACCGTGATGTAAATAAGTATATGTGAGGAATGTGGAAGTCCTTGATACTGTATATAGCAATGTGCGCCATGAGCGATAGATGGAAGTTAGCTTCATGGATTTGTAGCGAGAGTGAGTAGGGTGTAATACGGTGGAGGTGTTACCGTAAGATGTTTGGTGAGTGAAATGTGAACTATTGTGTGTACGCTTCATGAGTTGTAATGAGGGGTGAAGTGATTAGAAATGGTATGGTATTATACCAATGTAATGTTATTTTTGTAGGTGCCGGGGTCGGGCCGAAGCGCCGCCTACGGTGAGCACAGGGGATAGGCCAGCATAGGGCCGAAGGCCACACATAGGCCAGGAGTGACGCTGTCGTGTAGGACAGTCGCAGCACATGAGTCGTGGCAGTCTGGCCACAGACAGGGATGTATATATGATTGTAATGTGCTATTAAGATGTACTACTGTGACATGGATGTATTATTGTGCGATTGAGATACTCATGTGAATTGAAGTATTAACGTGCTATGGCCACTTGAGGTGCTATAGGAGGCTAAGGTGTTATTGCCATAGGGAGGCGCTATTGAGAGACTGTGGTGTGAAAGAATATTAGTGTGTCATTAAGACCCTGAGTGGAGGGCTGAGGCCGAAGTGTCTTTAGAAGTAATTACCGGGTTGTGGACCCGAGGAAGTGTGCTTGCGGGAGAAGGCCGTGGACGGCAGTTTAATTAAGTAATATAATGTATGTCATTGCAATTCTATCTTTATCTTATGTTTAATAAATGTGTGAGTCTGATGGGTTGTTTTGTTAAGTGTTATACTTGTTCGTTCGTGGTTGTTGTCTTGTTATAATTATTACATCTCCCAGTCTGGGATTTGTGACATATGCTACAAGTTGTAAATAGGAACTTCAGAAGTCTTCGGATGTACATACAGGCAAATAGGCACACAGGTCATGGACAGATGGGCGGATGGATGGATGGATGGATGGATGGATGGATGGATGGATGGATGGATGGATGGATGGATGGATGGATGGATGGATGGATGGACGGATGAAGGGATAGATGGATGAATGGACGGACGGACGAGCGGACGGGCGGATGAATGGATGGATGGATGGATGGATGGATGGATGGATGGATGGATGAAGGGATAGATGGATGAATGGACGGACGGACGAGCGGACGGGCGGATGAATGGATGGATGGATGGATGGATGGATGGATGGATGGATGGATGGATGGATGGATTGATGGATGGATGGATGGATGGATGGATGGACGGATAGATTGATGAATCGAATGGAAAAAAGGCGGGATTTGCCACAACACAAAAAAAAAGAAGACTACAAAAACTAACCACAAAGCCAAAAACTCAGTCCTATTCCTTCTGTGATTAAAACCACTGTAATCTTTGCACTTTTTTCTGGTTTTGGTTTTGTTTGTCTAGTAATTAAAAGTATTATTATTGTTAATAATAACCATAGCAACAACAACTATCACTCCGTGTTTATGAATGGCGAAGGCAGCATTTGCCAGAGACTGATATAATCTGAACTTATAATCCTGGATTGTCTCCGCATGCCTCCAACTTTTGTAACAAGTCCCAGCCTGGTGTTGCAGTTCACAGCAGGGGCGTCCTTGGGCCAAGAGACCATGCAGGAAGGTCAAGGCTGAGCATGTGAATTGTGGGTGAGTCTGTGGTGCTCAGGTGGATGACAATCCACACGGGAAAGTTGTGTGAAAGGTTACATGGAAAACCATTCTCACTAGATCTAGAAATAGCGAACTCACTATTTCTAGCTTTGTCGTGCTGATGTCTGTTTGTCTGCAAGCGAACTCTTTACAGAATCCGTTTGTCAGTTGCTGTTTTTTTTTTTCTTTCAATGAAAATTGGAATCAGTAACATGGTAGATTTGTAGGATGACAAGCCACTATTTTCATGCATGTGGATCAATTTCATTATTGTCACAATTTCCTTATGTTTCAGCCCTCTTGGGATAATGTTATAACATAACTAAATGTACAAACTCCGTACGTTTAATGATTACACTTTGTCTCCACATATTATTTAACTTACAAGACTTCGTAAATCGATTGGGTGCAGTAAACCACTATCACGTTGATAAGCACTAAAAACCTGTAAATTGCCCCCTCCTTGAATTTTTATTGTGCATTTTTTTCGATTAAAAAAGAGACAACTTCCAGTTCCCCAGCTTCAATCAATGCAAGGGAACTGATAATGCAATCTTAGCAGATACCCAAGAGAGTACAAGATTATCTGACGTATTTTTTAGTTTGTAAAAATTAATAGAACGAATAGCTGCATGGCATGGCGTAATTTTTTAGATTATTATTACCTTTTATAATTAACCAGCCGACCCGCGCATGATATATCTTGCAACTTTTCCATGTACTAAGCGCAACCGTATAGACCCTTTTAATTTACCGTCCTCCATATCACGTGATTTGCAAA
Organism: Onchidella celtica; assembly: GCA_963931925.1. Lineage (NCBI taxonomy): Eukaryota > Metazoa > Mollusca > Gastropoda > Systellommatophora > Onchidiidae > Onchidella > Onchidella celtica. Next base: position 47,959,862 of record OZ007569.1, read on the forward strand.
ACAAAATGGCGGCGTGCCCCACTTGTAGGGCGGAAGCGGTGGACAACGGTCGAACGATGCCATCCTCTTGTTGGTCACCCAACTGTATAAACCCGTTACGTGCTGGTTCTCTCATAAAAATGCATCTTTGCTTTGAATGTGCACATATTCAGATGCCATCATCAAGGCAAGTTGAGGTTTTTGCCCTACACGGTGCTTTTCGAAGCCGTGCGGCTCCCCGCAAACAACCGTAACGCGGAAGTTGAAAGGGTCTATATCTAGATCTAGACTTCATTAAAACGGCCTTTGGATTCCCATGCTATGGCTAATAGAACTTACTGTTACACCACAATTTCACACAGAATTATTTTATTTAATTACCCGTTTTACGAACAGTTTCGTTTCTTGATGCGGAACCAAACTTCCGCGTTCAGTTGGCGCGTCAAAATGGTATCATTCTTCCGGTTCACTCAAAATAGCGAATTAAAATAGAATGACCAAAAAAATCTGTTTTGATAAATTCGGGGACAGGAGTTTGCGTATGTTTTGTGAGACGAAAACCTGGGTATGTAGATACTGTCGGCGTCTGTAAAATTTGAAGCGTGTTGGCTAAGTATTAACGGAGGAGTAGGCTAACATAGCCTCCAAAGTTCACTTTTATAATATTAATAGATGCCATCATGAGTATGAAATTAGCAGTCACGATCATGGATAACATCAAATTAGGCAAATAAGTATTTTACATTTTGTAATCAGTATAATCCTTTCGAGATTTAAATTTGATACGAGTGAAGATTACTGAGGACAATTAATGGAATACTATAACTGTGTACTGCTAACCCAGTCCTCTTCCCCAATCCATTCTCTCCCCACATCCCCACACATTCTCCACATGAGTGACACGGAGAACGATCTCAGCAAAAAGAGAGCCTTTCGTTTCTCAGTATAAATTATTATGATGATGTGAAGAGCCCTTCATAGACAGACACCCCGTTGCTGGGGAAAGAAGCTTTACAGATATTAGTCTGAAAAATGCAGTTTATCTATCTATCTATCTATCTATCTATCTATCTATCTATCTATCTATCTATCTATCTATCTATCTATCTATCTATCTATCTAATCTATCTATCTATCTGTCTATCTATCTATCTATCTATCTATCTATCTATCTATCTATCTATCTATCTATCTATCTATCTATCTAATCTATCTATCTATCTACCTATCTAGCTACCTACTTATCTATCTATCTATCTATCTATCTATCTATCTATCTATCTATCTATCTACCTATCTAGCTACCTACTTATCTATCTATCTATCTATCTATCTATCTATCTATCTATCTATCTATCTATCTATCTATCTATCTACCTATCTAGCTACCTACTTATCTATCTATCTATCTATCTATCTATCTATCTATCTATCTTCCATAATAATTTGTAACTGTTATAAAGTTATATGTCTGCGTGTGATATTCAACTGTAATTAATATAAATCAATATAAATCAATATAAATCAATATAAATCAATATAAATCAATATAAATCAATATAAATCAATATAAATTAATATAAATCAATATAAATCAATATAAATCAATATAAATCAATATAAATCAATATAAATCAATATAAATCAATATAAATCAATATAAATTAATATAAATCAACATAAATCAATATAAATCAATATAAATCAATATAAATTAATATAAATCAATATAAATTAATATAAATCAACATAATTATTTTCATTACGCCATACGTTTTCTTTTTTTTTCTTTTTTCTTTTTTTTGGACGTACTTGTTGTAAGATAATAAAGCATTTTATGCAACTTGTTTTTCGTTCCTCCAAAGACAGCCCTCGTTTGGACGTACAAACAGCATAGCAGAAAATAGTGGCCGAAAAAGTGACCTATTATTGTGAAGGCAGTGCTCGTTTATGAATTTGTCCAGTTTTTTATATCTATTTTTTATTTCACTGAGATGTTTTTCTTTATCTTTCCGTTTCCGTTTGTTGTTTTTTTTTTCTTTTCCTTAATTGCTGTTGTCAGACTCATTGACTACATGGTTTTCCTGTTTTCATGTCTGCGAATCCATTCAAAAAACAAAGTCGGTCACAGAAATGGTCTTCACAATACAGTTGATGACCCCTTTAACTTTTTATAAAATTCCATCCTGATGCCTAGGAGGTCAATAAGTATTTCAGTCATTACTGCAGTATATCAGGAAGTAAGGTCTCCAATGTAATCATGAAAAGCGTTTTAACTGCCCAGCCTTAAATTCTACAAAATGTCATATTACGCACATAAAGATGTAAAGGTGTACATGGCCATATTGTAAAAGGTATAGAAGTTCGCTATATTTTTAATACTTTCGTTGATTTTGAGCCATGAGCCGGAAAAGGACATATTTTTTTCAGAGTAGAATTAAAAAGTATGACAGGAAAATTCATTCTGCGCCCCAGTTTACACAAAGGTGATCGAAACTCAACTTTAATCATCGCATCAGTGTATTCCCCGAGTCAGTGAGCCAATTAATTATAATAAAATTTGGAAGTTACAACCTTTTCATGATAAGAGATATATCTTGCTGTTCGATTTTTACTCTATTGCGGGTGTTAGGGGACGATAGTGTGTTACATAGTAAGCTGTAAGTGAACAGTGAACACAACTGAGTATTTCTCTATTCGGCTATGTACTTACACTACGGTCCCCTAACAACAGGTTTTTTTCCCCTATCCATGTGCCAGACTGGCATATCGATCGAAGAAACTTAACCAAATATCAGCAGTTATAAAGAAACTTTTGGAGATTGTTATCAAGCGTACTTGAATCGTACTTTTATATCAGTAGGCTATACCGCAGCTGTTCTGACAACAGTGGCGTAGCGAGGGGCAGGGCAAGTATTGCGTCCGTAGACCCGTGGACCATCAGCACTCCTTACCCCCCCCCCCCACCAAAGCACGTGTATTGTTTGTTTGTTTTTTTGTATTTGAAGAAAATAACTCATGTAAGAAATAGTAAAATGCATTTAAAGCCAGTAATAATATACTCAATTTAAAAGGCGGCCAATTTTCTATATCATTATTAATTAATTAATTATTTTTTGTGGAAATTTTGCGCCCGAGACAGAGGCCCGCTCTACGTCACTGTCAGACAGTGCATATTTGAGAAAGCCATAAAAACCCATTTTAGCATAGACTCGAAATAAATCAAATGAGAATGAATACAGTAATGAAATTCAAGAAGACAAACGGCAGAAAGAGGCAGGCTACCAGGAATCGAACCTGACACCTTCACTGAGACTACTAATTTTCTCGAGCTCAGCACAGGCACATCATCTACATGTGACCACCGCCCCCCGATGAAAATATTCAAAATCTTAGCCACGTCGTTCTCGATCAGTCTTGTCAAAACTGACCATACTCTCCAGCCTCTCTTATTCAATAGGCCGCAAAGGGAAAGAGGGTAGGGGAGCCGTAATGTAGCTTGCAAGGTGGAATAAGCCAATTTTACCATTAAAATTATCTTTCCATCACATAAACGTACGCGTATTGTAAATAAAGTCCTTAGATTTTTTTTTTCTTTTTTGTTTTAACCAAGGACACATTTTTTAGACAAATGTTTTAATTTTGTTTTGAGATGACCCTGTCTCTCCACTGTCATCTGGGGTCATCTCAGGAAGTCGTCCCCCAATGGATGCAACAAACAGGCATCTATGTCACCTACAACCTACAACATTATAACCCTTCAGGCGACCCAGTTTTTGTCAAGGCAATGTTGGCTTATAAACTTTCTTTTTTCTATCATCTTTTATATGGCCACATGGTCACAACGGCAGAGGTCAAGGTGACTTAGGATAACTTTAAGAAGATTTAGCGGGCATCAGATCTGACATTACCTCTTTGAAATCTCTAAAGCCGTATTCTCATGGTGCGGAAATGGAAAACGGCAAAAATCCATCAAGTAATAAAAAGAAAGAGTGCTTCCAAGTGTACGGAAACGGCATTTCCGAACATGTGAAAACATTCTTTCTATTTCACTATTTGTGGCGTTTTTCACCTTCCCGTTTCCGTACGCTAAACTGCAACGCAGCTTAAGCGTTATTGCAACTATCAGTGCTGCAATTTCATTCAGATATTTATTTTTTTTTTTTAGAAACAGGCGCCGTCCCAATAGCATCGTTTTGTTTAATTTCAGACCAAACGTCCACATTCCTGTCGTGTAGTTACTAGCCGCCCCGCGCAAGATAAATCTTGCAAATTTTCTATGTACCAAGCCCAACAATATTTTTACTCTAGATCTAGTTACATTAAAACGGCATTTGGATTCGATGCAATGACAAATAGAACTTACTATTGCACCACAATTTCACATAGAAATACGTAGATGTGATAACGTTGATTTTAGACTACCAATGTGTAAAGGGAGGTCAAGGATGAAATTTCAGGCCACTCTTTTCGGTTCTGTCCGATGAAAATGCGTCTCTGTTTTTGCGGCTCTAAAAATGTTAATATAAATAATAGCAAAGACTGATTTCTTTTGTTCACGAATGTGTCCACGTAACTCTTCGTCAAAAATTGATGCAGTGCCCCAAGTTTCATAATTTTCAATGGCGCAGTCGCGAAGTTTTAGTTGCTTACAGGTTCACTCTCTAGCTCAGTCATGGAAAGATAACAACGTAGTTTCATGACAATAATGAATGAATTGAAACGTCTGTCAGAGTAGCCCATACCTATGCATAACTCCGAGATAAGTGAAGATTTACAGAGTGTTGGCAAAACGGTGACATTTCTAGCCGGTCTTGGCCGCTAAGGCACCATTAGGCAAACCGTAGACAGTCTGGACCATTAGGGCGCTATTATAAACTGACATTTGCTGACGTTTTTCTTGACAACCACCTACAACAAAGTCAAGACGACCTGAAATTTTAATGCTAGTGAATCTGACGAAATCGGGCTTAAAGATGAAAGACAACTTCCTGACAAAACCCCTCCCAAAAGGGGGAGGGGGGGGGGAGACGTTATTTCCTATGGAAATTGAGATTTACTCGTAAAATGAAAGTTTAGCCATTTTTCTGCATTCAATTGTAATATTTTGCTTGAAGTCGTGTTAGAAATATCTTATGTTGATTTTTTTGAAGAGGTCTGTATTTCACGCTTAACCCTGTTTTTTTGGCAGATCCAATTACATAATTATGTTCGATTGACCATGTCTTAAAGTGTTATTGATATTATTGTTTTTGCTGCTGCAGTTGTTGATGTTGTTGCTGTTTGTTGCTGTTGTTGTTGCTGCTGCTGTTGTTATTGTTACTGTTGTCGTTTGTTGTTGTTGCTGCTGCTGTTGTTGTTGTCGATGTTGTTGTTGTTGGTGTTGTTGTTGTTGTTGTTGTTGTTGTTGTTGTCGTTGTTGTTGTTTTGTTGCTGTTGTTGTTGTTGATGATGATGATGTTGCTGCTACTGATGAAGATGGTGTTGTTGTTTTTTTGACTCGTCATTTCCGTTTTAGGTTAAACACTTTCATTATTTGACTCCTCCCACTCAGACAATGAACATGGAGTTATCTGACCCAGTGTGCAGGAAGCCTTTATCCTGCAAGTAGTGACGTAGATAGACAATGCGTTGGTAGAGACAATAAGATATGATGGGTTTGAGGAAGTAGCGAGTTAGGGAATCCTTTAAAAGAACACAGTTACGCAACATTGACGTCACAATTTCGTAACATCGATTTGGTGTGGGAAGTGATATCCCCATTGTCACAAATAAGGAGACAATCACTTCTTGCTCTGAAGTGACGTCCAGATAATTGCATCTCAATTCCTCAATTGTACAACACCTTGATGTAAAAGATACTACTTCCTTCTTAGCTTTTCCGGGTAATAGATGACTTGTCAAATGGTAGGCCTTGCCATTACATACAGTAGTGTAATAAACACATTACACTACTTTCATTCATATCTGAGAACGTAAGCCAATCCTCTCCCCCTTCCCTCTTACTTTTTCAAAAGGCTGAGAACTGATGTGGCACAGTTGTTAGAGTACTACATTTGGGTGCGAGAAATCCCCCAGTTCGAATCCTGCTCGTAGTCGTACGGTTCCAGCACAATTTCTCCTTTTTTAAAATTTATTTGTTTCTTTTTTTTTCACATAATCACACTTAAATGGCTTGCTGAGAGCCCAGGTTTTGACTTTGACATAGCCTCGTGATGGTAAATTACAGGTTAAAAAAAAATCAAAAAAACAAACAAACACACGGACAGATGGAATTCTCTTCATTCTAAAAATAATATCTTTAAAAAACTCAGTCACCTAAGTCACCCATTATGATGTCCCCAAAACACGTTCTCTAGCTGTTTTTTTTTTTTTTTCCCTGCTCAAAAATTTGTTTGTTGTTTTGAAACTTCTACTATAACCACCACTACAGCCAACCCCCTCTTGCCCTCCCACCCCGTCTCTCTCCTCAACCTTCAACCCAGCGCTGACTATGAATGAGGCTCCAGGAACAATAACAATAAACAGGTCTGTTATTTTTATTGCAGATCTTGCCAAAGCCGGAGCTGGGAAGAGCGCGGCTGTCGTTGAAAATCTCCAATGTTTTTATTGTTGCTCGTGTTTTGACAGGCGCCAGGTGACAGATAATGCCAGACTGGGCGATATTCCGCCCTGATGTTTCCTTGATCCTGTCCCTTGATGATGGACTACGCCAGAAAAAAAAAAAAAACCGGTGCTGGCTTGACGGGATTTTATTTTTTAAACTGTTTTCGTTCTCGTTGTTTGCTGTTGTTCTTGTGGATGTTGTTGTTGTTGTTATCCCACCTGTTACTGTTGTTGTTTTGTTGTTGGTGTTAATGGTGCCGATGATGACGATTGGTATTTATTGTGGTAGCGATGCCACGGTTTTGATTGTGGTGGTATTGGTAGAGGCAATGGTTGTGGTTTTGGTAGCGGCAGATTCGGTGACTTCGTTAAGCTGGCTTTCCGTGTGTACGTGTAAACGGTAGCCTAACAGAAACGTCAAAAACTTTCCAGTAGTGAAATAGAAAGTATACTTTCATTTGTACGGAAACGTCGTTGTAAGTAATAATAAAAATTAACAAGGTTCCCATTCCTGTAATTTCAAAGCAAAAACATAACAGCCCGGAATCAGACAGAAAGAAGGTTCACCGTGCCCCAAAGACACGTTAAAACGATAAATCAACACTAACAATACAGACAATGAAACGTGCGGTGATAAACTATGGCCAAACCAATACGGAAACGTTCCCCGCCCCGACCAGACATGGAGAAACCTTAAACAGAACGGCAACTCTTCCGAGCCAGCACAGAAACAGAAGTCAGAAGTACATTATCACTCCACCCTTCAGAAGGCGTTGAACTTTAAACAAAGAGACGGACTACCCGTACCTCATCCCACTTTTCCTTCCATTTAGAGCATTTGAAAATTCGGGTAAGGGGCCAGACATAAAGTACGAATGTTCAGTTTCGGCAATTTTTACCCCTCCTCCCCTCCCCCCGCCACCCCCACCCCCCGCCACCCCCACCCCCTTCTCTCAAGTACGTTTTTCATACTCTTGGTCTACCACCCCCCCCCCCCGCCTTTCCGCCTTTGTACGAGCCACGACCATTGGAATGTTGGATGTCGATGCCAAGGCCTTGATGCTTGAAAATTTTAATTGTATTTTTGCATGGACTATTTGTTCCAATAGCAGCATGATTTTTAATTTTTTTTACATGATCAAACCAGTGCAGTA